>ML121550.1:104097-580418 GCA_003788615.2 Terfezia boudieri ATCC MYA-4762 | reverse complement strand
GGTGGTTTGGTTTGTGTAGATATGTTTAAAGAGTAGTGGGTGTCGAGGGTTATTTTGTGTGTTGTGAGTTGTGTTGTTGCGAGATCAGAGTAGAGGCCAGGGCAGGCGAGGCCAGGGCAGGCGGGCGTGAATGTGATGAACCATGAACCAGGCTCGTTTGGGATGAGATTCCGGGTCCTTCTGTGTGGTCTGGCGGGGCACCTGGGGTTATACGTATGTGAAACCTATTTATTAACGATACCTGTGTCGGTCGGGATGGGTCAGATGGGTCAGAGATTAGAGTGGTACGCGCGAATGCCGACGACGACAAGTGGGCGAAGCCGGCCAGGGAGCACGAAACAGCAAGTATTATTATCCATCAAACTATACAAAGCACACTGGATGGATCCCACAGCAGTAATATATCTTGCAGGTGAGGGTTGGGCCTGATGGCATAAGGATCGGGAGATGAGTGATCTGGAGCCCAGGCAACCTCTTCTAACGTATATACCTTGCCTGCGCAGGGCGGCTATGGCGATGGCGGAAAATTGGGACCAAGAGCGGGGGCGGCCGATCATGGGCCAGAGTTGGAAACGGGTACGAACGAACGTCGAGGTGCAAGTTAATTACCCTCACAATAACGAAACTGCGTCTGTATCGAAAGTATGGGTTCCACTTCTCTCTATCTGACGCTGTTGTTGGGGCTCTTCGATGAGGTTTTCAGTACAGCTTGATTACCAAGTTGTTGCCTCAGTGTGTGGGAAATCAACTCTGCTTTACTCTTGATATCGATTTTAGGATGACAGAAAGTCTAGTCTAGTTGACTATGACATGAGGATTATCTAGGTACACCGTACTTGTGGGTCAAGAGTTTCTGATAATAATAGTGTCATGTAGAGGAGCGAAAAAAAAACACCGCTGTGCTAGAACAGGATGGCAGCACAAACAGAAAAGGGTGTAAATAAACATCATACAGCCCACGGGAACTTCCGTATGCCTCCAGGCGCTACCATTATTTGCATTATTGAGGTTGCTGCCACATGTATTTAATTGACATCAGCATGCATCCAGTTCCCAGAATGTGAAATGTCCAGATGTGGCGTAGCTTGGCTGAAGGCTCTTCAACGCGGAATTATTTCTAGTGGCACGCTTAAGTTCGACGATACTCATGCTTGCACACGGTAGCCATTGGCTGGGCCTTGGCAAGGCCTTGTCAGTGATGGGTCGTTCCTTATGTCAGACAGGGTTGTGGCAGTATTTGATACTATGCGGAGAAAACGAGAAATGTTGGATTCAGGATTACTCAGTTATAGTGGATTGTGTGTATTGTGCATTGAGTGGTGATAAAACAATAATAAAACTCCGATCAAATAAAATCTATACTCCACTATTAGGCTTCGTCCCCCATCTCCGATGGGGCCCCCTAACAAAATAAGCAGACTCCATTTCGTTGAATCTATATGCCCATCTCAGCCAACGCCAGTGATTATTCCGAATCCCGTTACAGTTTCTAAAAACGCCTAATGCCAATCACCGTCAAATGAACCGAGAGAATAGTTAAACTAAACTTCCACCAAGCTCTATTTATTCTTCTTGTTCTGGCCAGACAACAGCAATTCCTGGTGCTCAATCTTTAACTCAAGCTTAAGCTGAGTTATAGCATTTTGGATCATTGTAGTAAGCCTCGTCTCCGAATCTTGGATCATTGTAGTAAGCCTCGTCTCCGAATCTTGGATCATTGTAGTAAACCTCGTCTCCAAACCTTTGATCTTTATCCCCAACTTTTCCTCCATATAACGGTCGTAGAAAACGATTTTCAACATAATCTAGTCGAGTTGTTAGCCTAGAGTTATGCAGGAGAATCTACTGAAAACGTACCCCAACACCAAATGTACCCACAATCAATCTTACCCATGAACGGAGATCTTTGATCCCATCATTGGTTATTGCCAAACTCTTTGCCAACTCGTCCTTCAACTCGTCCTTCAACTTCTTGAATCCATCCTCCATCATGGTACTGAAAGCCTAGATGACAGTTAGAGTATTGCTAACTTGAAGTACTTAGGTGTATCATTGCAAACATTACCGTCTCCAACTTTGTGACTCGGTTAGCTATATCATCCAATTCGGAAGTACTCTCGTCGGTCGAATACTTCTATTCAGCCACATAATAAGTACTTAGGTTATAGAGCACAGTTGACATGTACACCTACTTGAGTGCGAATATATTGAACGATGCGAATAGGTTGACCGAGACCGAGATCGTGGCGATGATGAACACGCCTCAAATGAAAGTCACGAGGACAATACGCAAGCAACCCTCGAGCAATCCGGTAAACCGACATCCTGAGAAATACTGTGCGAAGCGTTCTAAGAACCGGTGACTTCCCGAAACAAAGTGTTGCACTTCTCCGCGTTCATTGATGTCTCCTCGTTGTCGCTGATGTAGGATGTATCGGGAAACGTGTTGTAGCGGAGACACTACTAGCGTCGCTTGGCTGTGTGTTTGACTCTATAAATAGCAACCTGCAACACCGATCATGGGGCCTCATGCAGCCGCCCATTGTCCCTTCGAATCTGATGCGCACAAAAAAGAAAACATACGTAGGCGAAGTAGTAGATCCCAAATCCAACGTAAGGAAGGGTAAATATGGCTGGCAGGCGGCAGGGCAGAATCGCTGTATTTGGGCGAATTAGGCAACATACCGTAGAAACTCTCGGACAAGACTGCAGTCTTATTTATAGGACGGCGGGTTTGGCAAAAGCTGTCTCAGCGTCTTATTCTCGGCTACTTTCTTAATCATAGGTACTTTCTTAATCATAGTTACTTTCTTACCTTCTTAACTTACAGTTTCAATAAAACCCCAGATTCTTGCTACTATTCCACCCCGGTATGCAAGTGATCTTCCATATCTGGAAGCTGTGGTTTTCGCCCTATTGTTTCTCTTTTTCTGGTTGGATTGCATGGCGACAATAGTATCTTCTTTTGAGATCCAATCTTTCAACATCTTTTCCGTAATTTGTAGGTTTTTAGCAATCATGTATTTACTAAGTCCAGGCCCAGGAGCTGGCTCAGACTGCTCTCGCCAGTATATCGGAGCTGCTAGCTTAAACTCCTTAGAATATTGCTTGCGGTGCTGTCCACTTCCTACCCCACTTGCATGTCCTTCTTTTTTCTTAACTCTGTGATTGCACTTAATGCAAGGTCCTGATCATTGTGTTCCAGAGTAGTGCTTGTATTTCTAGATGGAACCTCTGTAAGCTGACTGCTACTAGTTGGCTGGTATGAGGCCTCGATTGCTTGTATTGCTGATGCTTTTGCTGAATAGGGCCTTGTGCTCGTGGGCGTTTAGCAGTGTGTTGGGATGTAGGACCACGTCGCTTTGGAGGCATATTGTGCTTGATGAGGGGGTGTCCGTGTACTTAGGTGTGGTAGTAGTGATAGCAGTGGTGTTTGTGTCTACTAGCGCTAGATACTACCCTTTCTTATTCGCGATCCATACCCCAAGCAAATCAAGTCAGAGCATTTTGCCTGCCTTATTCGAGGTTACTTTCTTAAACAATTACTTTCTAGTTTCTACGGTATTTGCTTTGGGCCGCTGACTCATTCTTAAGACGAGCTCCTGCAGCTCCATTTGCCACGTTAGATATGGAGACGGCACAAGAGAACATGACTGTAATTGGTATCCAATGTGAGAACAGCTGGCTGGCGATGGCCCTGAGGTACTGTAACGTACAGATGGCTAGCCACTAGGTGACTGCGTGTACAAGTACATACATATTTGAGATTCGTGCCTGAATCAGGCTCGACCTGACGTGGTGATCCAGTTGCAACTCGTATCCAAGAATACGAGGCTGCATAAACTCCTATTCTACGCTGAGGTTTCTGAAGCTCTCCTCTGGATATTAGCAGTTCTGGCTTGTATGTGACAGCCCTAGTACAATCTAGACCACCTGACCCGTACTTTGTTACATACAAAATTTTGAGTTCTGATATTTACACAATCAGACTGTGGCATGTGGTCCGGATACATCTTGAATGCCCGCTTATGGTAAAACGGCCCAGTTAAATTCCTGAGCTTGTCCTAGAGCTTGTCGATTCGAGGAAATCAAATATCTAAGTCCAGACCCCGCCACTTTCACGCACAACTTTACACTCACGCAGAGTTATCCCCAGTCGAAGGACTGTAGGTAGCCTAACAAAGATCCGATTAAAAAAACGGCCAACGTGCGCTATACCTGGCTTAGACCTCAAGCAGAGCCTCAATCATCAGACTCAATATTCAAACAATACCCCTGCATTTTACTCGTCATCGTCAGCACTCAGAATCAGTCACCATGGACATGAAGTACGTACGCCCCACTCCCGCCGCCCTAAGAATGTCGAGATAGCTCTCCAGTATCACAACTTTGAGCCTGCGGTCCTAAAAAAGGTTTCCGTCGTTGCCACCTGAGACATTGAGACAGTGATTTCATGGGCTGACGACTGCGGGTGGAATTGTGGCCCCTTCATGGGATAGCTTTGGACTCAGTGCGCAAGAACAACAGGAGCTCCAGAAGCTTGCTGAAAGGAAGCAAGTGAAGGAATTCATGACGGTAAGAGTTTTGATAACTAGTCATTCTGATATTCATTGCGATAGGCATATGAACAAAGACTAACTT
The DNA here is from genome assembly GCA_003788615.2 of Terfezia boudieri ATCC MYA-4762. Lineage (NCBI taxonomy): Eukaryota > Fungi > Ascomycota > Pezizomycetes > Pezizales > Pezizaceae > Terfezia > Terfezia boudieri. The sequence goes on along the minus strand of ML121550.1, from coordinate 575,777 downwards.
TAATCTGCGGCAGATGTACACTAATCTCACGGAGAGGTCTGTCTCTACACACCAGCCTAATATTGATAGAGAAGGGAAGAGGACCTAACTTGAGCGAAATCAGATGTTTTAACGACTGCATTACGGATTTCACATCAAAGTCACTTGGAAGCAAGGAGGAGACCTGTCTCAACCGATGTGCTGCAAAGTTCCTGAACAGCACAGATAGGGTTGGGGTAAGATTTGCTGAATTGTATGTAACCCATTTATATCCCGGATGAGAGGCAAATACGAGTCTGGGGTCTAGCGGGCAGTGCGGGATGGAGTGGGGATCTAGGAACGTGCTTGGGCTAATTGGAGTCGATGTGCAGGAATGCGACCCCTGGTGCCTTTGCGCCGAAGTAAGGCACATTGAGCCATGGGTTTAAGGGAGATATCTTTGGTTGGGATAAAATTTAGAACTATATACACAATCATACGTCATTGAGCGAGGCGGGTACAAAGGTCACGAGTCACCATCAACTGTACATTTTGAGGCTAAAAATATCTCTACTACCTACCTACTCTACTGCAAACTAATTTCATATATCATGCATTTCTAGATGAAGGAAGGAATTGATGAAATCTTGAACAGTGGGCTATACAATTAATTTGTTCGTTTGCATGGTGAGCGCTATCTACGAGAGGTCGCATGCCTTTTGCATTTTTTTACTTTTAAGAGAGAAAAAAACCCAGCACTCGTATGCGGCTTATCAGGGACCACGACGAGCCAGCCAGAACCCCCGACTGGATTCAAGATACGTACAAGTTAACCTGCGAGAGACCGGCAGAGCGAGAGGAATGAACCCTATGTTCTGTATTTATGCCCCGACCGATTTTTTTTTTTGTGCCGCAAATACATTCGAAAACAACAAATTCAATCTGTTGCGCTAGAGGGAAAAAACACAAAACAATGAAGATAAAGTATCCCTCACGCCAGTGATAAAAAATCCAATAAAAGATATTCATCACCGTCCCGCTCCATCTTTTCCACCTGGCTCCTTTCTTCAGCGCATTTCCGTCCTTGGTAGCGGCATGAACAACGACTGCTCATGTGCTCGGGTTCGGGTTAGGTTACTTCGCCTTTGTGTACCAGTGCTGGCCTTTGTTGTTGCCTCTTTTGCGCCGTGTGGCGCATGTGGTGGTCTTGTCACTGGTTCCTTCTCCTTCCCCTTCCCCTTTGGGAGCTGATGGTGAACGTAGGAGACTTCAGTATAACTGCTCTGAGCAGACGGTACACACTACACCGGAGCTCCCTTTCCTCAAAAATGCCCTGTTCTTACTTGCATCACTAGTCCTCTCTGCTTCCCGTACATGTACAGCAGTTCGCTGCGCCGGGATCTGTTGGTAGAGAAGGTATGTTCGATCCTGGTAGTTTTAGAGGACGAGACCACCACGATTGAGTAATAATTGTGCGCAGGTGTCGACATGAGGGGAATTGGGAAATGAGCTAGGCATACTGACAGGGCATTACGGCGTGTGGTGGCGGTCTATGTTTAACACGCCGAATCTAACCAAATTTTAGGGTTGTAAGTAAAGCTGATAGGATGGTAAAGGGTGTCTCCTTGGAGACTCCTGGTCTAGAGAATAACTACTGGTCGAATAGTTTCTATTAGACCTAGGTGGTTTTAGCCCCATAACTGTTATTTCAGGCCGGCGCCACCTATTGCAGTCGCCCCATGATAATAATAATTGGGCCCAGAGCCCAATCCATAGTTCGCCCATATTGATGTGAAGACGTATAGAATCGGCGTTTAGAGAGAGGTTTTGGTGTCTGGAGTCGCCGCAAAGCCGGACTTATGACTGTCGATATATTTCAAGGTTACTGTACTGGTCTGTTTTAGCCTTTCCAGATCTAGATCGACAGATACCGTATGATGAAACTAGTATTCAATTCAATAATCATTCACGGTATACCCTGTCGTGAGATATTCTTCTGGTTCATATGGCTCATAACTACACCGTCAGTCCCGGTTCAGCCCCAGGATATATATAATTCTAGCTGAGCGTACACGTGGACACGTACCAACCGCGGTCCATTCTTTAGTCTTGATCACTGCAAACCAGATAGTCTGGTTGGCTAGACTACAAACCAGACTACTTGATTAGACCTTCATCGAGTCTAGGTCCATTCAACCACTTGCTCAACCATAGGATGTTGCGACTGGCACATGGAGGATCAGGGTCTGATCGACACTAGGCATATCAAGAGATCCCAACGGCCAGGAACGATCTTGGCCGCCGCATAAGGATTAAAGAGCCGAATGGGATGCGGTGGTAGTCTGGTTGGCACAAACCCTCCTTTGTGCGGTGGAAAGCGAAAGGATCCTAAATTAGAGGCCGTACTATTAGTATCAACCGAGCACGGGCGTATGGAAAATGTACATACACATTTATCGCCGCCGCCTATGGAGTTATCGCTTAGAGGTTGGAGATGGGGCAGAGGTGGGACAGGGCTGGAACCGACATGCATGCGGATCACTAAAACCAATCTTCAAAAAAGCAATTCGCATGCAGTATATAATCTGCATATATCGGAAAAGCAAACAGCTAACAGTACTCTGACCGCGCATATAGCGTCATTTGGGTTATGCTCGTCCCTTGTTATTTGTAGAGTACTTGATAAAGGTCATGCGGCTCTGTGCATTACGTACATCTCCCGTCCAATCTCCACACACTCGGATATCAATCCCGAACCTTTGTACATTCGAAGCTCTATAACCAAACGTGAATCAATAATCAAAGCATGTCTAACAACAAGATGGATATTGAACCCACCAATGTCGACCCAGCTGCAGCAGCGAACGCTAGTGTCGTTGACCCTGAGATCTTTGAGAGCGTACAGAAGCAGATTGATGAGGATTCCCAGTTGAGAGATGTATGTCTTCTATTACCTCCACTGGATATGGCTGAGTCAATGGGCCGTTGATGAGGCGGGCGAGAGAGCTAATGAGTGGAAGAGGATGGGGTAGGAATTGAAAGGGTATTTGAAATCGATGGATAGGCAGGGTAGGCAAGGCACTTTGGAGGATATTGGAGGTGCATTTGAGGCTAATTTAGATGTGTGTTATGGACAGCTCGACAGATTAGTTCTATACTTTCCCGGGCACATTCAGTCCCTTCTTCAGCTCGTAAGTAGGAAACATGACTAGTACAGAGCTTCTTGGACTGTAGACAATCGACTGATGAAGATGAATGGGTGCGCAGTGCCTCAACTCGTTGCTTCCACTCAGTCTATTTTTGCAGAGCAGAAGGTTACGATTGGGCAGTTGGCAGAGGCAGCGAGCAAGTATCCGTATTACAAGTACAACAACATCTGGACAAGGGATATCCAGAATGCTGTATGTCACTCCCGGTACTGGTCTGATATGCGAAGTCAAGGCTGATCACATAGAGTAGGTATTTGCAGTGATTTTTGCAAGGTGGCTAGTAGGCAAGGATGGCAAACAAGGGGAATTGATGACCATTGAGGAAGTGGGCGAAGCGTTAGGAAGTAAGTCTTTCCATCACCCATATCCCGAATTTCATAAGTTTTAAAGTATATAGACACTAACAGTTATAATCAAAACAACAGTTCCCGTGAACATCAAAGACCGTGACACCTTCCATCTCACCATCGAAGAGTACCTCCAATCCATAATCACCCTAATCGAAGAGCTTTCCCGACTGGCAGTCAACTCTGTCACTCTCGGAGACTACCAGCGCCCAATGCTCATTAGCAGATTTGTGAAGGACTTGCATTCAGCGTTCCAGGTGCTCAATCTGAAGAATGATATCTTGAGGAGACGGAGCGATGGGATCAAGTATAATGTGAAGAAGATCGAGGATGTGGTATATGATTTGAGTTTGAGGAATCTGGTGCCGAGTAAGCAGGTAGAAGTGGAAGGTGAGGCCGGGAAAGCATGAGAGATGTGATTGGCTGAAGGACTGGAGGTGCCGTGGTGAAAGACATAACACTTATTCTCCATGTTTGAATTTCCTATATCAGTTGGATTTGCGGAGCTCCCCCCAAAAAAGTACTGGAAATTAAAGAATTATGGTTAATTCCTGCAATTACATATATAATTCTAAGAAAGAAAGAAAATAAACGAATCCTTATTCCTGTATCATGGTCAATGTCTCGGCTAATTTTGGTAGTCGTAACTCTCTTGGCACAACATAGACATTTTGATATGCGAAATGTTAAACCGCAAGCTGTCCTTTCAATTTAAGGAAGCGATGCATTTCTAACAGGGATTTACGAACCACCATCAACAACGAAGAAAACCGGCATTTAGCCACCCTACGGGACGAGGTTGAAATTGGGGGAACTAAGGATTTGGGTTAAAGAGAAATCCATCAATTGAGGCTGGTAGAGGACAGGCTAGAGCGAAGGCCGATCGGTACGCAGCGGCAGCCATCAATTCGGACTGTACACAAATTCAACCGCTCACCAAATTACACTCCCAGTAGCATACAGGTTGATTTGGGATCCACTACTATAGTCTATAGCCTCTCACCATGGACGTTTTTGACGAGAAAGATTTTGGGGAAAAGAGTGGTAGCTTCTCCGCAACTGTCAAGACTTTCGATGCCTTCCGTATGTCACCTATTTCCTTTCCAAGCCACAGATCCGCTCCCTCACTAACTTCCCATAGCAAAAACCCGCCCGAGCTATGCCATCCGAACGTCCCGCGGTGGTGCTATGTTCCTCCTCGTTTCCATCGCTTGCATACTACTTGTCTGGGCCGAATTCGGTGTCTACCTCGATGGGATCCAGGAGCAGCACTTCACAGTCGACAATACCGTGGGAAAGCACCTACAGATCAATGTCGACATCACAGTTGCCATGTCTTGCGATAACCTCCATGTGAACGTGCAAGATGCTGTCGGAGACTGGATTCTTGCTGGGAAGGTTCTGAGGAAGGAGACGACGAGATGGTATCCCAAGGGTATGCATAAGCTCGCGAGGGATAGGTCTGAGGGAAGTGACGATTTATATGATGTTCTTGGGAAGGGAGGTAGAGGTGGGTGGAGGTCGACGGCGGTGTGGAAGGGGAAGGGTGAGGAAGGGTGTAGGATATTTGGGAGTATGGAGGTGAATAAGGTGCAAGGTGACTTTCATATTACGGCGAAGGGGCATGGGTATAAAGATGCAGGGAATCATGTTGATCATAACGGTAAGCCTTGGACCCTCTACAGAAGGTGTAGGAGTAACTAAACTAACTGCGTCATTACCATAGCATTCAACTTCTCCCACTATGTCAATGAGCTTTCTTTCGGTGAATTCTATCCTAAACTCATTAACCCAATGGACGGCGTCGTCGCTGTCACTAAGGAGCACTTTTTCAAATACCAGTACTTCCTCTCTCTCGTGCCAACCCACTACCACAGCACCAATTCCCTCCGCACTCTTTCCACGAACCAGTATGCTGTGACAGAACAGTCGCAAGAAGTCTCGCATATGGATATTCCGGGGATATTCTTTAAATTCGACATTGAACCAGTGAGTCTGTCTATTACAGATTCTAGGACACCGCTTTTGAGCTTTATAGTGCGAATGATAAATATTGTTGGGGGTGTTATGGTCAGTGGAGGATGGATTTATGGCCTGTGGGAGGCAGTGATGGGAGGGGTAATGGGGAGGGTGAGGAGTGGGTCGAGGAGGGGTGCGGGAATGATTGGTGTTCCAAGAGGGAGTTTCGAGTAGAAGTTTGTGCGCCATTGTTTGAATGGGTGGTATTTTTTTTTATTTCTTATTATGATGGGTATATCTCTGTTTGTTGTAGAGTATTTTTTCCTTGGTGTCACTTTGCAGTTTCTTTGTTTGATTCTCTGTGGTAGCTGGCTAGGCTAAAATGTGATTAGACCAACCAAATTAGAGATTGGAGTTCATATGTTTTTCGGGGGCTCATCAAGACAAATATAGTATAGTGATATGGTGATAATAATATGGTCACTGTTTACAGATTTCCACGTCGCGTGCTCATAGGATTTTCCCTGGAGACTACATGTCCTGAGTCAGTGTACAGGCGTGAAGATCTGGTTAGTCGCCAAGACGGAAATATTTTACCCTCAACCTTCAATAATTGAACTTCCCACTTAGGAACTTGAACACCCAAGGTGCTTTCCTGGGCCCTTTACACAAACCCATCTTCGCCCCCAAACTCCCTCGTTCGAAAATCTCTTCATCCGCCCGTGTGCTGTGCCAAATCTGACACAGCAGCTGATACCGTGGTAAATCAGGACCTGCTAGGACATTATCGGGTAAACTCAACCCTGCAAATGAATAGGCTGAATTTCACCAGAAAAAGGCTTCAAAGCTTCATAGCAGCGGGTGTACGTTGTTAAGGATACCCCCATTGTCACGACGATCTGTTAATCATTCTTATGTCAACGATATATATACGAAGCTCAGGGCGTGGAATCAGGGAGAGGCACAGGCTAAACACCCCTTTCTCCTTCAGGCAGCGCTCACGCACAAACAAATGTGCCTATGCATATGAATCTAGTGTAACAAGAAGCTGGTCGGCAGTAAACGGATCGTTACGTGTGGGTAGTCCGTTCCGCGAAAAGACTGCATACACGTCTGAAGGGCGCGTGGTTGAACTGTAGCGTGGACTTGAGGGAGAGGGTAGAATCACCGTTCCTCGAAAGAAGCTGGAGGGATCCTACAGGTGTCTCTGGACACCAGTGAAAGAAGATTAAAGTTGATGACGAGAATGCAGGAAACTGGAACGTCTGTACCCCCCCGGCTTCTACTCTCTGCTACTACCAACCCGAAGAAAGAAGTACCCACGAGGCGGCGGCAATCAATGGTATTCTCGCTTTTTTTTGCCAACCACTACCTCCCTTTTTCCCATAAGAATACGGAAAGCAACTGGGCCGCTGTCGCTTCGTAATCGTTAGGCGGAGAAAAAAAAAACGCTAATATAGCCTCAATCATTCGAATTCCGACTCCCAAAATACCGGAGTGAAACATCTAGGTATGGATGATTGGACAGTGGGAAGACGCATGGCTCTGCCTGTTACCCTGAATCAGAAGATCCCTCTGTGTATAATACAGTCCTTTTTACTCCCTTCTACCAAGTGGCTCCCGGCCGGGACTATAGCATAGCATAGCATAGCAATAGCAGAAACTAATCAATAGCACGGCTTTGAGTCGGGGATAATTCACCAGTTCACCACTGCACTAATGCGCTGCGCAGTCGCAGTCGCAATTCCCGGTCGCTAATTAGGGTCTTGCGACATCCTTCATTTACTCAAATCACAACAAGTAGCCAAGTTGCTAAAAAAAAAAAAAAAAAGATGATAAGGAATTCGTTAACTTAAAAAAAGAAAAAAAAATATATCAAATCCTAGGTTGTCCTAGGTTATCCAAACCAAACCAAATCAACCTGCTAAATATGAAAAAAAAAAAAAAAAAAAGGTCCCGGGTATAACGCTATGGCTTGGATGTACCGTACTTCGCCGCACGCACCCACAAATAACCCAAATAACCAAATGACCAAACCATGAAGGGAGAAGAAGAAGAGAAAAGAGATTGCTAAAAAGATAAAGACGATGATGAGAAAAATAGATGGCAAACCGCTACATAACCACACAGCACGCCGCAAAGTTCTTAAAGAACGCCTTCTTCGCCACGCACACCACCTCGCTCGCCAGATCAGGATGGTGTCCTTGCTGCTGCTGCTGTTGCCCACTCCCAGAGCTTCCTTGCAGTCCATGTAACGCCGCCCCAGATGCCCCAGAGAACACGTGCTGCGGCTGTTGCGATTGCCCTGCATAAGCATCATATCCCTCCTGAGGATAAGGAGGGTAAGGGTGATTACCGGTCGGCACCTCCCCAGCCTGCTGCTGCAGTCCGCCGTCAAGGGGCACTAGGGAGATGTACATCCTCCCTGCGTTCTGCTCGGTGGAGAATTGAAGATGCAGATCACGGCACAGCTCTTCAACTGCGGGCTTGATCTTTTGGACCCCGCCGTTAGAATGGTTGCCTTTGCCAACGATACTACAGACCGGAACCATCATAAATTTAGCACAACATAGGGTGAATGGTTGCGTTGAATCATATTCGATTCATAATTGATCTAGAATCAATAACTCACACATGCAGCCCTCTCCCACCCCTTCCTTGCTCTGCACGGATCCTCTTTCCTAAAATCTCCTTCGCCTCCAGCACATAGAGCCCATGGAGATCAATCTCATCACCCGCTCTGCCAGCATTATGCACACGGAAGATATAGTCCTTAGCCTGGCGGTGGTAGTCGTCACCGATGCGGTCGTGCTCTTTCCCCTCGACGCTGAGCTCTTTGGCGAGCGCCCTCTGCCCAGAGGCGTACGCCGCGCGCGAGCGCTCGAAGCATGAGTTGCGCTTAGCATGCGCGGAGCGCGCCAGCGCCCGAAGTCGGTCGTATTCAGCTTCGTCGGTGGAGTTGGGTAGGCGGATGGCTGGTAGGGGTTAATACATGAATGTCATTGGGGAGAGGGTATTTTTGGGGGGGGGAATGGAGATAGGTAGGTAGGTACGTACTTCCAGCAGTGGGACCGCGGCGGCTGGTGAGTGGGGCGGACATTTGGGTGTGCGGTTATCGTTTGATGTTTCTCGTTCGCTATCGTAGGACTGTTCCGTTGGAGTTCGATTGTGGCAGCGCGTCTGTTGGTGAATCAATCGGCAATCAGCCGCAGAGCCTCATTGTGAAATGGGTGGGGCCTTGTCCAAGCTGGCATCTCGATGTTCATTTCTTTCTTCGTGACACTTTTCTTTTCGCTGTTAAGCTGTAATTTAGTTATGGAGCTACATACTGCGTAACAAACAAACATATTGCGGGTAAATCAAACGTTTGCACGGGACTTCCATATTAGTCAGTGATCTCAATTGCAATATATGTCAGAATAATGCCCATTCACCCATATACGTCAGTTGTTTTTTGTTTATACTAGCATGTACATTCGTTTTCGCAGTTTGCTCGCAATTATCCCTGTTATTCCACTAAGGTGCTCATCTTACGAGATCTCCACACTTATGTGTTCTGCACTTACGTATCTCAGGTGTCAAGCTCGTTCTCTGTCTACATTCGTGTATTTAAAGCCCTCGCTTTCCTTCTACATATAATAAATTAACTCACTTCGGAATATCCTCGTGCTACTGCTCATTCCCACGATACACTTCTGCTTCACGTAGTCTCGCTCATAATCACCTTGTTCTATCTAACCTGGGCACCTCGCACAATATAGTCAAACCTTGCTATACCGAACCTCGTTGTACCGGAATCCTTGCTATGTATACCGGAATACTCTTGAGCCCCGCCACCAAACTAAGCACTTTTCACCTAAATCACCCTTGCTATAACGGATTTTTTCTTATACCGGACCGGACAGCGGAATACAGAGAAGTTACTACTATCTACATATATTTTGCCCTTGCTATAACGGAATCCTTAAGTAGAAACGCTCTAGAACCAGGGTATTGAGATATTCACTGCTTTTTCTTCCATAAATCACCTGCTGTAAGCTCAACTTCAGGCCATTTCTTACTATCACATAGGATGGTTACAACGTTTGATGTTGCTACAGCTACCCTTGTATTAATTAATACCGGAACCTTGCTATACCGGACAAATAAGGCCGGATTTTTGTCGTCCGGTAGTCTCATGCCAAGACCCTAGGTACATACTGCTACCTAGGTTGTTCTTACGAACGCACAAACTAAGGTAAGGTGGCGCAACCAGACTAGGTACTGTAAGGTGTACCAAACGTCAAGTAAAGACAGACACTCAAACCTTGCTATACCGGACTGCATAAATCTGTTGCAATTTGTCCGGTATAGCTAATATCCGGTATAGCAAAAAAGCGTGGGGGCCGTTCTAGGCGGGGTAAAAGGAGTGCAGAGATTGTTTACTTTACCTACACAACCGTTGACTGCTTATACGGAATATATATCAGATTTTCAATGCTACCACACAAGAGGAAGGGGTTGAGCGATTTGGAACGGCATAGGATTTGTACGAAAAGACAAGATCCTCAGTATGCCGATATGACTTATGAAGAGTTTGGGGCTCTGTTTCCATGACCAGATGGTAGGCCTATGGCACGGTCTACTATAAGTGACATATTGAAGGATAAGGACCGATGGCTAGCTGTAAATACTAGCATTGGGACGGTTTGGAAAAGGAAGAAAAGGTCAGAACAGTATCCTATATTAGAGAAATATCTGCGTGAGTGGGTTGATAGGGCAAATGAAGCAACGGTAAATATTACGGGTGCAATTTTGGCATCTGCGGCTTGCCGGCTTGCAGGTGCAATACTATATCTCCAGAGGTCATTAATATTCAAGAGATTATTCATGATCTAAAGGGTTCAAATACTGAGGACAGCGAGGAGGAAGATCTTGAGGACCTTTATGCCCCACCTCGTATACCTCCAATTACAACTGCTCAAGCACGCTCTCATCTTACTGAGCTTAGAAGCTCTTACAATTTCAGAACTTCCTGCTGGAGGAAAGCGCGATCTCAATGTCTTTGATGTTAGCCATCAACTGCGTCATCTTGAGCAAGCTCTCACTCGCAATATGCATGAGACTCGTGTTCAGCGCTCTATTACTGATTGGTTTTCACCGGTTGTATCTTCATCTCAAGGTCTATAAGTGGGGATTATGTTCTACTGCTTTGTTCTATGTTTTGTTCTACTGTTTTGTTCTACTGTTTTGTTCTGTAGCAGTTCCGTTCCGTAGTGACGCTATTTTGTACTCTGTTCTATTACTATTCCGCTGTCTTGTGTAGTTTGGCGGGGGGATTGTACTATGTTTTGTGGCATTATTAGTATTACCATTCCGTTATAGCAATTACATTTACCTGTGATAATCCCTGTAACAATCCCTGTAACCCCTTACCAGCCCATCCGGTACGGTATCCGGTATAGCAAGCAGATGCCTCACCTAAATTGCTAGAAATGGAAAATTTTGACTTGAGCCGTCCGGTATACCAAGGGATCCGCTATAGCGAGGTCCGGTATAGCAAGGTTTGAGTGTAGCTGGTAAGTTGTACGTTGAAACCCCTGTCGGTAAATAGATAATCTGATATTTATGCCCCCCCCCTCGCGCCCGAGAAAAAAAGGAAGAAGCTCACTCCAATAATGTTATGTGAGCTGGGGTGATGAAGATACCTGTACCTACATCTAGATATCTTCTCCATTTTTTTTTTTTTTTCTTCTAATTTCCGATATAAGTGCCTAAGATAGCCCGCCCCAAATATCGACTTGGGGGGGCAGCTTCTCGCGGCAAACTATTTAAGTAACTGTTAATATGATGGATGTAGCGGGTTATGACCAGACTGATCGGGGAAAAATATTTGACGCATATTTTGAAGCTGGATGCAGGAACAGGTTTCAAGGTGACGTTTGGAAAAAAATATATATATATTGTATTATTCGAAAGAAGCTTCCATCGACAACCCCTCACACGGTTCCTTCAATCACTGACTTGTTAGGTACCCGTTTTCCTGTCATTACCTACCTTATTGACGCCCTCACTCGCTACTTACAGCCACCATCCTCCACAAATCCCACCCCCCCCACCCGCTACTTCCATTTCCCCGCGCTTCCATACCAGGGAGTAGAGTTACTTGCTTCCTTCATCACATGTCTCCATGACAACAACTAGCATGACCAGTGCCCATGTTCGATACCAGTAAATAAGCCCTGCTTACAGTATACATCATTTATAGTAATCCAAACGACTAGACGCCTGGAATCTGAAATCGATTAACATTATTAAAGGAAGTCTGGAGCTCGGCTGCCATCTATAGGATATAGTTATATATAGAAGTAAAATATTTTTTTCCACCTTGACCCAGAGTTGAAGTTTTAGTTGACATTGTTGTTGACACCAAAAAAGTTCCAGCCAGGTGCCCCCCCCCCCCCAACATATGGATTCCGCTCAGGTGAAGGCTACTGCAAGTGGAGCTCTCTCATCACAAGCCGTCGGTATGCATGCCATATCTCCACCTCCACGAAGTCTTTGTACTGTATATTCCACTCATACAACTCAGAATTTGGATGGTGGACTACGGCTGTTTCTATCAGTTCCTTGAGCTTGCTTCTTGTTGGGACATGATTACAATTAGTTTTTTTTTTTTTTTTTTTTTCCCCAAGAGTGAAAATTGAACTCTCGGCAATCTCAGTGGGTTTAGACTTGTTTGGGAGATTAGCTTTTTTTTTGCCCCCCACGAGATAACCTTTTTCGCTTGAGTATACAGTATTTTTATTAAAAACGTGCGGAGCTCGGGAAAGTAAATGTCAGTGAAATCCCAACGAAATCATACAACTATCATTGGTTGACTTGCACGCAAGCATTTTGGACTGGAAGTCGGCACGTCGTCTGGTTGGAATTAGCGGTGATCTACCAGAAGAATGGTTCCTAGATCTCCTTTTTGTTTTTTTCCGACCGGGTTTTGCAGTGCAATCAATCTAGGAATGGTGATATTCATTAATTGGATCATATCTATTAATTGATCGGAGAAACTACTGCTTGCACCATTGTCCCGTTGAACCTCCACAACCCATCCAGTGAATTGTTATCCAATAATGTAATAAGATAAATTCACTGCAATACTAGCCCGAGAAATTATTTCATCAACTGTCACCCCACGCCTGCCATTTGAAACGTTGGTTAAGTACAAAATTTTGAGACTCTCTCGTGAGGTTTTTTCTCTTTTTTTCTATTTAGGAATCAATGGCGGGGGCTCATCATAGATACGAATGCCATGGTCGGCAAACTCTGTACCGAGTAGGTACGCATCACCATGGCGAACCATCAAGCTACCTATCGCTAAAGGCTCCTGCGAAAAGTTTTGGGGTTGCGGCGTGCATAAGAGTTGCCGAAACGGGTAGTCGCAGACGTTGCGGGCTGGGATGGTGTCGCGGCAGCTCGGAGCGTGGGTGATCGTTTTGTTCGAGAAGGGCCAGGATTTCGGTATGTTAGTGATGGCCGGTGTTGTGTCGTCCCGTCCAGCATCTGTGCTCACAGCCAGCAAACACCAGACTCGAGCAAGCAGAAGGAGAGGGCGAAGGGTAGGAGAGGACCTGGTGGAAAAAAAGGGTGAGCAACGGGGAGCCAAGTTCAGAGCCCAGAACACTCTGCGAGAAATATGGCGTGGGTGTGGGGGGGGGGGCGGCGTCGTCTGAGGCGGGCTTGGTGTGGGATTCTAAGGTTTCTAGTAACGGACACATTCCTGATGTTTTGTTTCGTTAGAGTTGGGAGGGAACGACCCGGTAGCGAAAGCCTCTTCGCCTGCTCGCCCCGCTAGCACCGTCACGTTATGGCATATGAATACGAGTGCCCTTCCGCCCTTCCGCCGAGCCCTTCCGCCCCGCCGACCCGGAGGGTAGATTTAAACGGCCAGCGTTGGAGCAGAAGTGAAGAGCTCGACGGGAATCTCACTCACCCAGAGAGATCAGACAGCGGACGGCCTCGACATTTGCACGCCCGTGCAGCAATCAGACACTACCTACTGTGGAAAGGATACTCAAACGGGCACTCAACTAGCCGAGCAGAGTACGCAAGCTCTCCGCTCGATAGAGTTGAGAGGAAACCTGTACTCAACTATCCAGCTGTTTAGCTGTCAAGCTTCTTCAACTTCCTCTTCCCCGTCCCTTGGGGAGCAGATATCTTTTTCGATAATTGTATAATATTTTAGAGATGGCCGATCTTGGGGCTTCGTTACAGCATAATGCTATAGTTTCACAGCACAGCCAGGACGACAATATCGAGCTGATGGCAACACCAGACGCCCACCTGGGCCCTCTTCCATCTTCACCTACAGCTGCCCGGCGGCCTCCTCCCTCCCCCCCTGCGAGAAGGGTGAACACCGTGGGCTCCCCGTCTACATCTGGCACACACGAGGGTCAATCTAGTGGCCCCTTACATGGACGGAGGGTTAGGTTCAATCCCGAAGTTCGCCGAAGTACCGACTTGGAGCACCCTCCTATCAACCCTTCAATCTTAATATCACCCTTCAAGACCCCCCCTATAGCCGTCACTCCTCCCAATGGTGACTCGGAATCGAGTGGGTCATATTTTGACTCTCACCATGGGCAAGGGACACCGAATGAGGAAGACGACATCAGCATGCCCTTACCTTTACCATTGCCTAGGACTAGGTGCCGATCCTCAAGGCAGATCACTTTTGAGGAAGAAGTGCGTGCTGCACTGGAAAGAATGCCGGGAGAGAAGTTCGATGGGATGACGCCTGCAGGCAAGAAGAACTTGATGACTATGTTGGGGAGCTATTCTGCTCCAGTATCTGCACAAACATCACCCGTATCGACGCCGAGGGTTTCTTTCGAAGCAGGGTTGAGAGACGAAGCTACTCACCAACCGAGTAGAGTATTTGATACAGCATCGCGGGATTTGGATAAGGGTATTCCTATCGAGGGTCCCATTCCTGATGCCGGCAAGGAAGATCGAACACGGCCAACGGCGACTACCGAGGCCCATAAGCTAGTCAGGGCTCATACGCAGAGGTCTCATGCCTTTCGTTGGGAACGTAAGAAACCTGCCAAGGACTTGGAATCAGGGTCCTCGACGCCCGTAGAAGGAGAAACTGGTCCTACTCATGAGCAAATAAGAGCTGGTGTTTTGAGCAGCCTGCTCAAACTGTACAACCATCAGGGCCCTGTGCCTAATGGCCGAAGCTCTTCTGCTCCAGGTTCACCTACCGTGTCTGGAAGGTCAACGCCCAAGTGGTACAATAAAAGTGCGAACAATTCAGTAACTTCCTTGCTGGGCTTGGGACTGATGGGTTCCAGTCAAACCTTGATGGCTGCTGGTACGCCTAGTAGCTTAAGGGCAGGAAGTCCAACTGGTATTTTTCGGACGCCAAAACACAAGAAACGGAACAGTGGTGGACTATCGGGTATGCTCAACAAAATGAAGTATCCTCCAAAGTCAAACATTGCAGATGAAATCCGGATCACCATACATATTGCCAAGCTCCTCCAAAGGCAAAAATATGTCTTGAAGCTGTGTAGAGCATTAATGCTATACGGAGTAAGTAATTTCCGTATACTCTAAATACTTGACAGATTCTAACTCTCTGATAGGCTCCAACACATCGTCTCGAGGAGTATGTCAAAATGACTTGTGCTGTCTTGGAGATTGACGCTCAGTGTTTATATATTCCGGGCTGCATGGTTATCTCTTTCGATGACCCTTCGACACATACCTCCGATATGCGTATTGTTCGGGTCAACCAGGGTTGTGACCTTAGCAAGTTGCATGACACGCATTTGGTATATAAGACAGTTGTTCACGACCTAATAGGTGTGGAGGAAGGGACAAGTCAGTTGGATGATATCATGAAAAGACCACCGAAGCATCCTGCCTGGGCATTGGTTTTCGTCTATGGACTCGCGAGTGCACTAGTCGGACCATTTGCTTTCCAGGCACGACCAATTGATATGCCAATCTGTTTTCTCTTGGGCTGCATACTTGGTGTATTGCAGCTGATCGTGGCGCCAAAATCAGACCTTTACACGAACGTTCTTGAGATATCAGCAACAATTATCATGAGCTTCTTCGCGAGAATGTTTGGATCTATCCGAAATGGCGAGTTATTCTGCTTCTCTGCACTGGCTCAATCATCCATTGCGCTAATATTGCCAGGGTATATAATATGTGAGTTACCCTGAACTCGTTGGCATCTGGCCGCAAATTTCTAACATCTTTGGACAGTGTGTGGTTCACTTGAACTCCAGTCTAAAAATCTTGTGGCTGGTTCGGTTAGAATGTTTTATGCTATCATCTATTCGCTATTCCTAGGATTCGGTATCACTGTAGGTGCTGCATTATATGGCGCCTTGGATCCGAACGCAACCTCAGCTACAACCTGCAAGAACCCAATGCCTAGGCCTTGGTCGTTCCTGTTCGTGCCACTGTTTGCCTTGTGTTTACTTGTGGCAAATCAGGCCAAATGGAGGCAAGCGCCCGTGATGGTAGCTATTGCCACGGCAGGTTTTACAGTCAACTACTTTTCAGTTGAGAGATTTGCCAATAATCCGCAGGTTGTGAGTGGTTTGGGTGCTTTGGCTATTGGAATATTAGGCAACCTATACTCCAGGGTCGGCCATGGGTTAGCCTTTGCAGCAATGTTACCAGCGGTGTTTGTACTGGTACCCTCTGGATTGGCAGCTCAAGGATCGATTGTGGCGGGTATTAAGAATGCGGATGCATTAGCGAAGAACTACACCTGGCACTCACAGGATGCAATTAACTCTACGGTTTTGAATTTGGGGTTCTCCATGATTCAGATTTCTATCGGATTAACGGTGGGGTTGTTTGCTACGGTACTGTTGCTTTACCCTATCGGAAAGAAGAGATCCGGATTGTTCACCTTCTAAAGGAACCGTTGTCTTTTTCCATCAGCTCGATGATTCCAGTACCCTCACCTTCGATTGATCAACCGTTGAACTCATGATACCATTTTTCTGTTTCTTCATCACTACTCGCTATTAGGTCTACATATTGTTTAACTTTTCTTTCTTTATTATGTCTCTCCCGAATGGTTGGGATAGTTGTTCATGGTTGGTATTAGAGCTGGTGGCCATTATATAGATTTCATCATCTATTTTTTGGGGTAATTCCTCTCCCTGTGTTTCTTCTTGGGCAAATCGGGGTGTTTATTCCTTTTCAACACCGAATTCCCTTGAATCACATTGTGTCAGGGATGGGCTTTGGTAGTTTTACACTTTTTGTGACTGTTTGGTTCTAGGGTTTTTGTCTTATAGACTGCTTGTTCAAGTTGGATGGCCGGTGTAAACTTTATCGTATCTGGTATACGTTGTGTCTAAGGAAAGAGAAGAGGGTCGTATATAATCATGATATCTTGATTCCGTACGAGATGCACAAAGGTGGATGATTATATTTTTTGGGTTCATGTGATTGGATTCGAGGTGAGTTACCCTGAACTCTATCCTCTGCCCGCCCAGACTACCAATCCATAGTCCATAGCCTATAGCCCACAGACCACCCAAGGCCTATCCCAAATGGCATACATACTTCCCATCCATCTCCCCAGCAATATCGAAATCCCTGTGACCTTCCTCTCCGTATTTCCTCTCACGAGGCTGCGTATCGAGGTCTGCTGGAAGGGTGAGGAATGCGAGGAGGGCTAGTGATGCGGAGATATGGCGGGAGAGGTGACACTTGGATAGGATTGTGCTTGGGTAGATGGTGGTGGATGGGTAGTGGGGCAGAGGGGAGCAGAGGGGATAGCGGTAAGAGTGAATGAAGGTGAGTTGAGGCTATGGTACAAGAGAAAGTACAAGCGCGATCGGAAATCCGGGGGTTAGGATAGAAAAAGCTAGACCGCAATTCTGCCAAATATGGATGAAAGAACAAGATAGCATAACCAGTTACCCTGAACGCAACGCAGCAGAACAGTAGAGAGAGAGAGAGAGAAAAAAAAAAATAAATAAAAAAAATAAAAGTCAAAAATTTACTTCCTACTTCACTTCTGCTTCTCCTTGTTCGCCTTCAAGTCCGCGATCCAGAGTGCACCACTTTTCCCAAAATCAACATTTTATCGATAAATAAAGAGGGGGGATTACATTGACTCACCCGACAAAATTCGAAAAATAAAATACGGGCCCTACGACTGGCAGTGTATGGAGTATCCCCGCGGCCAATCCAAATGCTAATCCATCACAAGCAACACCAAGAAAAAAAAAAAAATCAGCCATTTCACCGCCCCTTCAAAATTCTAAATGTTGCGAAAAAGAATTCCAACGTTACCTTTAACACCTTCCTGTGCCTCCTTCTCTACACCTACATTCTTCGCATACCCCTC
Source organism: Terfezia boudieri ATCC MYA-4762 (assembly GCA_003788615.2). Lineage (NCBI taxonomy): Eukaryota > Fungi > Ascomycota > Pezizomycetes > Pezizales > Pezizaceae > Terfezia > Terfezia boudieri. The sequence goes on along the minus strand of ML121550.1, from coordinate 557,937 downwards.
GACATACCCCCACCCCAAATCCCCTGAGTTCAGCGCTGCGTACAATACCGGCCCGACGGCGGGGAGAGACGCTACGGGGATGCTAACCAACTTCTTCGCAGTCCATGGTATGCCTCTTTCTTGGTAAGTTTTTTCGAGGGTCTTTTCTGCACTTTTTGCTGTAGCGGATGGGTCTTCGATGACTTTTCCTACACCTTCCCCCAAGGCCGTGGCTTCCTCCTTCAGAATACCGACGGGCTTGGTCAATCCTTCCCCTGCAGTATCCCCACTTATCATATCCGAGACTGTATCTTTCAAATCCATCCTCTCCATCAACACCCCCCAGCCAACCCTCTTGGCTCCCTTACCAACTCCATACTCAACTACCCTCCCCGCAATCAGCGCTCCCTGGGCCGCCAACCCAACCAGCGCAACCACGTTCCTCAACCATCCATTCCTAGCTAATACACCCAGTGGGCCAAAGTTTCTGGCGATGAGAAACAAAATGTTGTCCGTGAGCTTGAATAAGGTGAGGATGAGCAGAGCCGTGAGCGTCGTAGTTAGGATGAAGGTTTTGAGAAGGGTCCGGAAGAGGGTAGTCGATTTGAAGTAGGGAGTAGGGAGGGATTGCAGGTGGGTAGTGAGCGTGGAGAGGTGTGTGAGGAGGTAGACGGGGCCGAGAAGGGGGTAGGCTGTTGAAGGTGAAGGAACAACAGTTTGTTAGTTTTCTGTTGGTTGTAGGGAAGTTGAGGACGGGACTTACCCCAGGCAGACTTTATGGGGTCGGCGTGCATAGTGCCTGTTGTACTACGGCTTTTTCGGAGTCAGTAAACTGTTATTTTTTATTTAATTTATTTTTTTGTTCTCTTTGGACGCTGCTACAAACTCCGAAGCATTATATACTTAGTATATATCCGAATATACTTGATATCTACCCACTGACGTCACAGCTCTAACGATACCTTGCCGCGTAACCCGAAACAGGGTCACGTCACGGCACGGCACGTTAACTAGTCGAGGTTTGGAAGATCATCAGCGTCAATGTTAACGTCAGTTGCATGTGGTTAAATCTTTTTAATTCGTCATTGTAACGTACTGGCTGCTTTACATACAGAACAATAATATGGGCGGAAGAGCGAAGTAAAAGTAAACATACAGACATACTCAAGAGGCTCTGTGTGTGTATACTAAATAGAATAAATAAGTCAATATACGTGTAAAGCAAGGAAAATAGTATGCAACTGATAGGGAGCAAATCCCAACAGCCCATTCGCAGGGAGAGAGAAGCAAACTACAGTGTAGGAAGAGCAAAGAGGAGAGAGGATGCAGTTTACTCAAAGAAACCCACCCACTTCACGCCCCAAGCCACTCATTGATATGCTGACACTTCCATCGTCACAGAAGCAAGGTGGATTCAAAGCCCCCTCATAGCTGATACAAGGGTAGATGATAGACCATTCCATGTACGCCACTGTGCCGAAATATATACACCCCCAACATGCATACAGCATACATTCTACGACTCCCCTACTGCTTCTCCAACCTTCTCCTCAAATTCCTCGTCTTCACCCTCAACTTCTTATACTTATGCTTCTTCATCTTCAACGCTCTCTGTCTCTTGACACTAATCGCCATCATATCCCTATCACCCTCCTTCATCTCACTAACCTGCTCGCCATTTACCCCAGCCCTCTCCGCCTCCTCCATCACCCTCTCCTGCCACAGCTTCACATTCTCCCCCTGCCTCTCTCGCACCCGCTGCATGTAGGGGGAAGTTATCGGGGCAATTATCTTGCTTCGGGCAGTGAACATCATTATCCCATTCGGAAAGATCGTTTGATGGATGGTAATCAACTGTCTTTGTGGGCGGACATTGTCGGTACTTGATTCCGCTGTTCGGGGGACTGGCGGTGGGGGTGGATGGAATGGGAGGTGGGCGTTCATGGAGATGGGAAATAATGTCGCCGAAAAGTCGTCTTCGGGGGAGAACCCGTAGCCTCCCTGGGCGCGGGCAGCCAAGTTGGCACGGTTGATGGATGTGGCAAGGGAGGATTGCTTGAAGGAGCCGGTAGCCCAGTTGTCCCGGATGCTGCTCATGAGGGATTCCAGGTCGCCCATGATTGTGCGTTCAATGGGTTTTGAAGGGCGTTGTTGTGGGTGGTAGGTTGTGAAGGTTGATGGGGAAGGGGTGCCGGGAGAGGAAGTGGTTGTGGTGGGGGTGGTAGTGAGAGGTATAAGGGTGGAGCTAGCGTTCGCATCTTGGGTGAGGGATATGGGATCGAAAATGGAGCTGAAGGCAGTGGCGGAGTGCACTTGGGGGATGGCATGTCGGATTGAAAGAGGGCGGTGGAGGGCGAAGAAAGAGGAGGCGGCTACTTCTGATGTGCTCATGTCGATCAGCACTTTACCAATTATTGCATATTTAATCTACTCTTTCCGATCTCACTTGATCTTGCATCCCAAGAACCCACCAACATCTGAAAGTACGAACAAGCAGGGATAGAAACATACCAGAAGGATGCAGATGCTCCGTATTCGGTACTGCCGGTAGCTTTCCCCCCGCTCCATCATTCCCCCACGTCTCCCCCTCCACTCCACTCGAAAACCCCGTCTTTCTCTTCGCTGGTGAGGATGACGGTACAGCTAGACCCCCACCCCGACTCGCCTGTCCGCTAGAGGACGAGTACATGCGGGCGTTGCATGCCCTTGAGGCTGCAGCGAAAATCCGGCGTGCAAGCATGGTGGTATATTCCGGTTCTTGTAATAACGATGATGGGTTTAGAGAGCGAGCGAAAACCCGGTGGTTAGGGTTGTTGATACCTAGATCCAAGGGATGTTGGAACTTGGAGGTTGGTTGATTGAATAAGGATCTCTGCGCCAAGACGGTCTCAGAGGTCACGTGGTTCGGGGCCCTTCATAGTCTCACGGCCAGAGAGATATGGTTGGCGAAGTGGTTGTCCAACTACCGCAGAGTACTTACAAACATCACACTGCTTTAGGGATACGCTTGATTGCAAGGCCCTGCGCCTGTGGGGCTGTTGGGCTTATGCATGGGTAACCCGACTATCTGCATGCATATTGATTATGCGTGGATCGTGAGTTCTACGTGATGTATACGTATCCAAGGCTAGGTCTGTACTGGATATAAATAGTCTGGTTGGCGTGAATATAAATAGGGTATACATAAAGTGGATCTGAAGGTAGTCTGGTTGGCACAACACCCTCCACAGATCTGAAGGGACGCATTATTTGAAAGCTTACATAATCTTGTTGGCTTGTACCGCTAGCTGTAGCCTGGCATGAGACTAGCTGTAGCCAAGCAATGACAGCATACGGTGACTTATTAAGCACTATCTGAGCTGCTTAAGTATGCAAGCGTATGCAGCACACCATGCTGCCTGGCGACTTGACATCCTATGCTGAGCTGCATAGCATTGAAAGGTGCATGGAATCTGATACCCTGAGGGAAAATGAAAAATAAATAAAGTCAATGCATACCGAAATCCCTAAGTATATATGTACATACAAACAGCCGATTCGCTGCCCAATACATTATGCCGGTAGTACAGTAGCCTGCGCAGCCAAAATACTAAGCCAATGTGTCTGCTCAACCGTGCCCTGCGAACCTCAACTAATGTCTGTCGAGAGACAAACAAATCCGATATCATGTTTTACGCTAGCCGTGTGAGTATGATTTACTCTGCCACCTAGCTGTACATCCTACGGAGGGAAGGAAGCGAATCCCAGACATGAGTGTTGATCACTGATGGGAGCAACCTGTAGGATGGTACCCAAACCTGAGAAATTTGGAATCCCTTCATCGTATTCGAAAAAGACTCAGGTGGTGTGTTCCCGTTCAGCTGGTTGACAGCATTCACAGCCGGAAGTTCCGTTGCAGTATTTCCAACTCCGGTGTTACTTGAAGTCACGCAGTTCAGCCATTCTGAAACTAAGAGGAACGTCCATGGTCTCTTTGAACCTCTACCTATAGCTCTGGGAATCGTTCTCTCACTCCTACAGGTTGTTGTAAAGGTTTAAGTTCAAAACCCCGATTGATTCTGGCGTGGGTCCCTTTAGAGTAAGTAGACCATCGATCTGACCCTCTTTGGGGAAGCTAGCAGTATTCAGCATTTCTTTCTACGTATTTATTAAGCTTCAGGCCAATATGAGTTTCCAACTAATTTTGCCACATCAGATTGATGGTGATAAAACATATATTGTAGCGGCCGTCACTGCCCTTGGGTCATGCCTGTTTCTGGCAAGGTTCCTCTAGCAAGGATCATCAATCGAGTCTTGGGGCTCTGCACATCACACGATGAATGCCCTCGACGGGAACAAAAACCAATAATATTAATAGACCTAATTGTTCTTGCTTTGATGAAATCGCAGGAGTTACTCAAGGACAACTATGATATAACTAATCTCTCGTGCCTGTTAACCTAACAACCCATACCTTTCGTATGCACAGGGGGGTCGTGCCATCCAGACTACCTACCTAATTCTTATGGTGACCGGGGTTCACTTCCAGTAAAATAAATCACTAGGATCCCCGCCGGACATCAGCTGTACTTCAGTACTTACCGGTAGATCCAGAATGTTTATTGCTTTTTCGACCCAGCGCGCGAGTTCGCATTCTGAACCAGACCACCTCCACAGGGCAGACTACCTGTGGGGGCGGCATGGTTAATCATATCAAACAAAACCTGTCTGTACCACACACCCCCAAGACACATGCTTACGTGCTTCCTCCAACTTTTGTATGACCACCCTCTTACCATCAGGGTCAAGGCCTGGAATCTTAATATAACGATGTCGCAATCTTCAGAGTTACGCAACTCACCATTGAATGCAAAGTGCTTAGCTAAATCCTTCGAACGACAGAAGGATGCAGCTACCTTATCGGGCGTGCACTGATATCCTAGCTTCATCACTTCATCCCTGAAAAGATGCAGGTATCCTGAATACAAGTAAAAGCACAGTATGTCTCATACTCTGCAGGCGTCCAGTATATAAACTCCCACATATCCGATTGATTGTGTATAACAATTTAAGGGCTGAGGAATTAGTATATATATGCAAGCAGCCTTCCGATTGGCAAAAACCTACTCCACATCTTATTTCATCTCATCAGCAAATCTTATTCGTTTACATTGCATTATCAACATATTATGCAATATATGTCTTCATCAAATCCCATTCCTCCGCTGCTCACCAACAAACAAAGAGAGAAATCTGGGGTAAGTATCTAGAATCGATGGTTGCAAAAAGGAATTAACGTAACGACATGCCAGCCAGTCACACCACCATTTGAAACTAATCCTCCAATAGCACAGAAACATCATGATCACCGCCCCAATGAATACCCCCCCTAACCTGGACAGAAAAAGAACAGTGTCAAAGTAAAAGCTATCCCAGTTACCGCTTTCCTAAGTTATGTGCAATATCAAATGTCAAAGAGTAAGCCAAAAGATCCGTAGCTAAAAAGTAGATAGAAAGATCAAAAAACTGGAGAGAAGAGAACTGGGTTGAAAAAAGGAAAGAGAAATAGCTTTTTTGATAGCTCCAGCAAACTGTGACTCCATGCACGGCTTATTAATGTGAATCCAATCCCGCGGTTTGTTCGTATGCAAAGATGCAAATGTATGATGTGATTGATGTAGGTTCGCGGCGCAGCCACAATCAATATAAGAGTTTGGCCTAGACAAACGAACTGCCTCAAATCCGTCATTCGACTTGGTATCAGCCGGACTGCATTTAATTTGCGTGGTTCAAATACGTTTGCCCCTTGATTTGCCAAAAATAAGTTTCTCGCATAGTTATGATGTCTATTACAATTATGTCTTACAAAACAAGCGTTTGAAGATTCTTCTGCAGAATCATGTCTTGAACACTATTCATGGTTATTTTGAGCAAGTTGGTATCAGTTGCATTGGTGAGATGCACATATATATCCTGCAAGTACATCAATGGTTAGTTCCTGCATTTAGCTGTGAGCAAAACAACTCACTTTCGTGGGATTCCTGTTGAGTCGTCTGAAATTTTCTGCAAAGAAATCAGACGCCTGTTTGAAATTCTTTGGGTCACCATTATAATCTGGGAAGTATTTCCTGACTGGAGACAATGGTAGCTTTTGCTTGAAAAGATCCTCCTTGTTCAAAAAGAGAATAATTGACGTTTGTAGGAACCATTGGGAATTGCAAATGCTCTCAAACAGCATCAAGGCCTCTTGCATTTGGTTCTGTTGTCGCCGTCAGCCATGTTATAAATCATCTTCCTGCAAGGCATTCTTACAGCATCTTTATCCTCAACTAAACATTGGTCATAGCCACTGATGGCCACCAAGAAAAGTAAAGCCGTAACATTTTCGAAACAATGGATCCACTTCTTCCGTTCCGATCGCTGTCCACCCACGTCAAACATCCGGTAGGTTAGGGCACCCAGGTCAAAAACGGTCTCTGTGATACCGGTTGTCTTGAGTCGGGATCGTAATATGTCCTGATCTGTTGGCATGTAGTGAGGTGAGAAAAGGTCGTCCAAGCACCCGAAAAAGCTAAACACATAGAGTCAGACACATCTGATCGGTGAGGGTCATCAAAGTCCCATTAATAGTGATCCTTACTATGCAAGATTGTCGTGTAATGCGAATTCGTTGCCTCGATGTACAGCGTCCTGAACACCACTATCCTTCCATAGACTCCGGAAAGCTGGGAGATACTCCCTAGGAAAGAACTCTGATGTGCCCAACTCCCGTTCCATCATGATAAGTGCCACGTATTTCTAAATATGTCCACATATTAGCATATTGGCAAACCACACTAAGAACAAGCTCATGGTACCTTATTGTCCTTGTCCTCGAATTCGATGTCATAACCATCCATAGCTTCCAGGATAACTTTCAGGGATGTGAGAAGGTTCCCAAATATGATGGCTCGGTAGTCGTCACGCTCCGACTTGGAGAAACCAGAAGCATGTATAAGCTTCATCTGTTTCAAAATGGTTGACTTACCACTTTCTCCGGCACCTATAAAAGTCAGGAAACATCATGTTAGAAAGCTTGCTCTAACAGTGGCACATTATGTGTGAGTGTGTACGAGAATGAGTGTTTACCTAAGAGCAACAGCTTTACTTCCCTGGCCATCCTCTTCTCATCTGACCGAATTTGTTTGTCAATTGCCTTAGATTTCTGGGTGCCGGCATCACTGCCACTGCTTCCCATACACATTGCGAGAAAGCGAGCCAGTTTGACTCTTAATTGGTTTGTTGCCCGGTGCCGATCTGTATTCTGCAAATGGTGGGGATTCTTGTGAGTATAGACTAGCCGGCAGAAGTATTTGTGCTGTGGATTGGATACTCTGAGGTTTTGAGTCGGATAAACCGTACCAAATGAGCTTTAACAGGTCCTGTCGTCTTGATGGAGACGTCTCCCGAAATGGCGGCTGTGATTACCGATAATCCGCCGGTGCGGATGCCTTGTGCTGATGACGCCGTTTGAACTATAACTACCCGTTGCTCTGCCAGTGCGCTGTTGGTGGGGAAGAGGACGGATGGAGGGAAAGGGACTGAGTGTGAACCCGGTCGAGTCTTAGGAGACCAAGGAGGGCGACGAGGCAACCAAGTGTCAGCTTTACTTATCTCGTGTCCTGAGAACCCGTTAATAATCATGCACCCGATTGTCATACCCAGCTGTTCGAATAGCCGATGTTCCATCAAATGAGGCAGAAGTAGCAACGAAGTCAATACTTACAAGTAGACAATTCACCATTCATAAAAAGTACCAATGGCAACGCAGTCAAACAATGGAGACGAACGGATTTGGGGAGAGGATGAGGAAGTGTCGGGGCATGGATATGGATAGATATGGAGCACAGCCAAACCCACCGTATGAAAGTGTACTCCGAGTCGCTTCGGCAACACCTGAGCAGGCTCCTCATTTACTAGGACCAGGGTGGATGGAACATTGGGATGTGATTTCTGAGGCTAGGCTACCCAGCCTGTCGTGTTTCGCTTGGGAGAAGAATGAGTGTCAACTACATACGGTACTACTGAGGGTTCTGCGGGCTTCCAGATTGCTGCACGCTGCAGGCAACAAGGGATGCCACAGATGAGCCTGGAATAACGAACGAGGTTTGCCATTGATTTCATGCACATTGCTTCTCGCGACTCCGTTTTAGGTAGGTTAGTTCGTTGCAGACTAACCCATGGGGGTTCGCCTCCCCGGTCGAAAATACACCTATCGAATAGGTACGGTGCCCGCCAGGCTATCGACAACCAGACTAGAAGGCGTTAGCCCATCCCTCCGTCCATTGCCGGGTTTTCACCATGTGGGTACCGTAGACTAGTCTGGTTGCACGACCCTCCTCCTGTGGAGGTGATGTAGACCCCGTTTAGCTCAGTCGTCGGTACGAACTCACTTCACCCCTTGAGCGTATTTGCTATTCTCGACGCGCATCATGATCTACCTAGTCTGATTGCTGAGTACGAAGTCAGACGGTGTCTGTTCAGCGAGCCTCCCACAGCAGCCTTCGCCACCGTGTGATGTTCCCCTCCTTCTCAGCCTCGGCAAACCGATACCGATTTGTCCCCTGCGCCGGAGTAAGTGATATAAAAGCCACAAAGGGCGAATACCCACAAGCTAATCTCCAGTGTCGTCATGTGGGGCATCACCTAGCGGGAAATGGGTCTGTTCTCTGCTTTAGACTATCAAACTTGCCAACCAGATTACCTATTGTCAGCGTCTTCTCGGTCAGTAGTTCTTCTCGTAACCTCATGACGTTGTGAACTGGCCCGCCTGCGTTGAAACCTATATTTTGGTTGAAGAATAAGTTTCTGCCAGACATCGTTGCAGACTACGTTGCGATCATGATCCGAGGAGGGGGGTGCAACCAGACTTGGGAGCTATTTTCTGGTTCTTTTTTGAGGCGGAGATCTACTTTCGTCGGTTTCATACTCCTTCTCGAAACTCCATTTGGATTTAGTCTCAATCAGCTCACATTTCGGCACGGGACTAACAAGTTCGCATGAGAGCCTTGTATCGCATATGGATCACAGCCTTAGGTCCACGTGATTGTGTCACCAGACGCTTCAAGCAAATATCGTGCTGCCTGTTTCCCTTCTTCGGCCCGACCCTCGAGAGTCCCAAAATACAGTAGCAAAAACTGACCCTGTCGAGATACAAGGTCACTTTCTTTGCAGCTGGAATGGATTAGTACCCATGAGCCCGAGTGTTTCAACTTTCCTAAGTTTCGACCTGAATATATCTATACTCGAGTAGCAACCTCGACTACCGGAAAAGGAATTAGTAGTTTAGCGTCTTGGTAGCCTAACTAGATACAGTTAGTAGCGCAAATATAATGTGCCGATAACCCCTAGTCTCGTTCCCAGACCCCACACACATTACCGGCAGTCTTTGTAGGTAGAACTCATATCTTCGTAGATTATTAGTGATGCTACGATGAATGCAATAATACCGATTTTGGGCACCTCACTTCAATGCTTGGCTTGCATAATGTAGCTACTGCCTGCATAATACAGTTAGGCATAGACAGATGTATAAATATCTTTAAAGTCCTATCTTTCTATAAACTAGAACAAACCCACAACCACTTGTGTCGTCTTGTCCAGTCCAGCTTGTTTTTCAGTTCACAGAAAAAGCCGTTCCCACATTCATACTGCTGCCTCCCGTGTACCTTTTGCGATTTCATTCGATCATGGAAAATTGGACCAAAAAGTCTCGTCAGTTTCTACCCGCTGGTAGTCGACTTCCCAAACTAGTTCCTTGCTGGGATTACCAAGTCATAGTACAGGTTCGAAGCGGGACTTCCGGAAACCTACCTTCTTGATCTTAGCGTGTGCGGGTAACGGAAACGAGGCCCTTGAACATCGACGAGTGTTACCTATAAGTACACGGGTCTTTAACCCCAAAATAAATACTTTAGACTCACTTCCATGGCAGGTCATATCGGTGACTGCCAGTTAAGGGCTAGGTGAAACCACCTTTCCCTGAAAAAGACATGCGATAATGCAATTTAGGTTTTATTGAAGTGTGAAGAAAAATCCACTTGTGCCATTTTGCCCAAGAAGTTCCTCATTGGCGGTGCTGGCCTATATATGGGACACTCGATCTAGGGAAATTGTTGCCCGGAGAAATATCTCCAAGAAGTGCTTTCTATCATGGACACATTAGGACCCATCCGTCGAGATTCATTAGGTTGGCTTGAAAGCAGAAAGAATTGGAGGAAGATATCTCTGCTGCTCACCCAAAAAAAACGTCGACGTGCAATTGCAACTCAGGACTCCATGAGAAGAATGGAGTCCCGGTGTGCTGAATTCTCTAATTTTATATTCGGGAGTGAGCGTCCGATGGAAACTATTCGTAAGGCCAATAATATTGATTTTAAGATATTCTGGGAATGGCATTTCGAAAACAGCAAGATAGGTGCCTTGTCAACGAGGGAAGTATTTAGATCTATACTACACATGTGAATGGGGGGCAGTCAATGGGGAAGAATATGAGCAGAAAAATAACAGCAGTAAGTTTGCTTTCCAGGTTGGCATTTGGACCAACATGCTCACATGGTTGGTAGCAGTTACTATGCTGTGACAATCAGTTCGGTGAGTAGAAGTAAACCTCCGTCATGCAACCCAGCAGTTGCCATATACTCTTAAAGCTGATTGACACTCCTTGTTTAGATAGCGGTTTGCCGGCATTTGGACTGGTGGTTCACAGATGGGGTATTGAGAGAAGATATGGATTTGTTCGCATATAGGGTGCAATATGGAGGGACATGAGAAGTGAGGTATGGGAGTTGGCAATTTATATGGAGGGATATGAGAAGTGAAGTGTGAAGTTGGCTCTAGTTTGCTACAGCATTTTGCGGGTCAACGAGATATTGGTATTAATAAAATAGCTATTCTGAGGGAATTATGTATATTATCAATATTCTGGTGATATTGGAACTTACGTAAAATCTATAAGATTTGCTAGATATGTAAACGATGAATTGATGACAATATACAAGAAACAAAAACAAACTCAACAATTGACAGAAAACAAAGGCAATCCTAGACCCTTTTTCCTACTTACCCTCAACTTTAACTTATCACCCGCCACTCTTGACAAATTTTAAACTTATCTGAGCAAACGACAAGAAATACAAAAACAGAAACGACCAAAGCAAATATCTATAAATCCCCGCTATTCCTTCCTCGCATCCTAGACGTAACTCTTCGCAGCTCTCTTTACCCTTTCCAACCTTTCCTCCGTATCCAAGTTGATCACCGGAATATTCACTGCAAACTTTCTCCAGGGAGAAACTTTATAAATTCATACACTCAGGCTCTAGGGGTGTGCTGTGTATGGAGGACTACTTAATTATACTCCGGTGATCACAGCCCAACGCTGCCGTCACTGCCTCCACATTTACCTCCACCACTGCCTTCGCCTGCTCCACCTCTGTCTTGATTTCCTGCAACTTCACATTTATCTTCACAATACTAGACAAAAATATCCCACCAGCCCAACCACCACCATAAAAAGCCTCACTTGAGGCCAGCTTGCCTACCCAAAGAGCTTATTAATTTATTGTAACACCACCCGCCAGAACTGGCAACTTTGGAATATATTTGGAAGCCACAGTTTCGGTAATTTCTGTGGCAAGCGTAAGATAGCAGGCCAACCGTAGTGGCCTTGTCGTCTACATTGTTAGTCCGATTCTTGCAACTTTTTGGCATATGACAGAGTGGAACTAGTAGAAGGAAGCAAACAATCACACAATTCTGATATATACTTCTTAGGTCTATCAATGATATGGTGGAACTGCAGATAATATTGGTTTAAAGAGGAAGGAAATAACCATGAATATATATAGTCATTTTACAGAGTACCGCCAGAATTTGATGTGAAGCTCGAGTATATCTATCCAGTCTTTCTCTGTCTTCCGTTCCTCATATCCTCCCTTCGTCATGCTCCATTCCCAATCTGTCAGTACTTATGTGATGGCATGAATGACCGACTAATGTTAGGAGTTTAAAGATGGGTTCTGGAGATTTGACTTGATCATCACCGAAACACCACATGAAGACATCTAACATCTTTTATTCTCTTGAGATGAATTTACGCCTAGAATTCAACGAGAGTTTGTTGGGTATACTTAGGTGGCGAGAAGTGGATGACCTGTTGAGGATTCGGTGGCACAGCTACTCATGGGGATAGAATCCTTTATGCCAGAAGCATGCATATAGTTTTAATTGGTGCACGATTCTACCGTTGTACTTATGCATACGCTTAGCCTAAATTAGTGATTTGTTCCAGTCTCCCTTCCCTCCACCATTAGGACTCATCTTCTATCCGCTTTGTATGTATTGCCAGCAAAAAGACATCTTGTCCCCCTTCCTTCTATCCTGCATAGAACTCATCATTTATCCGCTTTGTACGGAGGCGTAGAACAAAAGTCTTTCCCCCTTCTTATTTGGAAAAGTTACATATGCACACTAGTCATAATTCATATTAGCTATCTACAAGTTATTTATTTCCCGCGTCCCTCGCTCTCCCACCTCACAAACCCATCCCTCCCAACTCACACCTGGCGTTAATCTTTTGGGGTCTATTTTTTCTCGGCCTCTGGGACCAGCTGAGATCGCGATATCGATTGGATCAACACTGACAATTAGGTCAGTCTCCGGCATATACCTCCATCATCAGTGTAAAGATCCTCCATATCAGCAACTTCCTGAATGCCAACGAAAGACTAGAGATGCACAATATACTTGGCTGACAATCTAGCAGTGGCGCATTGGAAGAGCAACCATACATCCTGTGAATCTGGTTCATATCTCTAATGCGGAGCGGCTGCTCGGCGAATTGCAATCCGGTGCTCATTATCCCTTTTCAGAGGGGGATGTCCCTCAGAGTATTCATTTCCGGCCTCAAGTCTGATGACCTCGGGATATAGGGAATGCGTTTAACCCAACATTGCTCAAGATCACGCCATTAATTCTTCCATGCTTGCTCGGCTGCCATGCGGGAAGTGAGGGATCCCTATTGCAGTTGTCAAAACCTGTTTGTAGTGTTAGGGGGATGTGGTCACAACATTTTTGCAGTGTTAGAGGTTGAAACAGGAGAGAAAGTGAAATCTAACGGTGGTTCGAAAATATGCAATGAACACCCATGCATATGCCAAGTATTAATGCATGCATATATCTGCATATGCGGCTCCTAGATAGGAAGGGGAAAGGGTCTTTTTGGCAACTGTAGGTACTGTCACCTTCTGAACTTTGAACACTGAGCCTAACCAGATTTACTAGTTACTTATCACCTATTAACGACAACGAGACCATACTCTTGTTCTACACACCTTGTCCTTGCCAGCACCAAAACCCACCAATGCCAAAGAAATGTCTTCCAGATCCGCTAAGGGGAGTGTCCGAGTGATTAGCGTACGTGGTGGAATTAATATGGAGTGCGACATCTTTCTCTTTTGTGCTCCATATTGCTCCGGCAACTGCTACCTCGCGTTCACGACGAAATGTGGCTAGTTTGCAAGGATATCAACAAACAACAGTACAGAGCAAACCTGGCTTTACATGGGTATCCTCGTGCCGATCGGGTCGTTATTAATACTCCGGACACTTCCCTAGACTGGGTTATCAAGACGCGGAAACGAACATTAAAATCCCGGTTCTTGCACGAGCTGAGACGTATGGCTAATTCAACTCTCCCTAATGACCGGCTTATCATTCTAATCAGCGGTCATGGGTCAACTCCTAATACACTAGAAAGTGGAGGCGGGGAGGATGAGGTAAGAGATATTGCTATAGGAACTAAATGGAGTGGAACCTACAACTTCCTGGCACCGTCGGAGGTTTTAGAAATAATAGAGCAGGTGCAAGGGAGTACAACGGTTATCCTCAACAGCTGTTTTTCAGGCATCAGGGTGAAGTCCGCACGGGAACGAAATCTTGGTTGCAGCAGGTATCCATCTATTTCCGTTATCGCTAGGTGCGAGGAAGAGGGAGAGATTCTATCGTTTCCAAACGCGGATGTTCCAGGAGAGCAGGATAATCAACGGGGAGGTTATTTCATAAACAGTGTAGCCAATAAAATCTACTCCGAGTACGAAATTTTCTTCCCTAGGCCGCCAATTGCGACTGGTTTCATAGGGGAGCAGACCATATACAGGAATCCCCATTCCCTCCTTCGAACATCCAGCTATCGGCAAGAGCAAAAAGAACCAAGACAACCACCCTCTGTAACCTAATCCGGGCAGTCCAATCAGAGCTTAGAATTATGGTCGGTGATATCAGTATTCTTCAGTTTTCTGTTGCTCCGAGTCTATCTGCGCTTGAGGCCATAAGACCAAACTTGGTTTTGTGGCTGGAACTCACCAATACTTCCTGCCTCAGGAGCTATGGGGCAAAGTGTCCCAGGCCTGCTTAGAACATTCTGTATGTATAGGGAAGTTTTTAAGAAACATTTCTACCGCTGCCGAGCGCCGGGAACTGCGATTATGTTTATTAGCTAGACTTGGTACTTACCACAAGGCAGTGGAATGCGCAAAACGCATGAGAATAATTGAGTTTTGGCCAGCCGACTATCCCGGTCCAGAGCTTCGTGACAAGGCTAACGAGCTCACGGATTCCGCTGGCTGGGTGACCGCATATACACTGACTAGAGAGAGGTGGGATACGTGCTGGCGGTTTCCCACCATTCTCCTAGCTTGTTCCATTGTCAACTCAGGAATCCCACATGCTCAGTTAAATACCTAGAAAAGATTAGTAGTGTACTTATGCACATGCACCCTTGCCGAACTTGCCCTAGAAGAATTGAGGAGGATTACTATATTGAGGAGGTGGAGGAGGTTAAATCCAGGGCTGCTTCTGCAAGAAGGGGAGTGGAAGTTATTGAAAAGGTGGAGGAGGTTAAATCTAGGGGAGTGGATCGGAGGATCTGGGAAAGGCCAAGAAAGGGAAATGGAATTGTTTTTTCATGCGCAAAGTGTTATAGCCTAGATTCTGCATGTCCTTTCCGCTGTGCGCGGGTTTTCTCGCTGGTGTTTGTCGAAATCTTCACAGAGAGGGATAGTGCAGCAACGCATGATAATGAGATTGAATAGAATAGAATTTGTACAAGTTTGTGTACGAAAGAGCGGGATTCAAACGCTTCAAAGCTCAACTCGATGTTGAGTTTCTGCTTCCTTAAGCTTCAGGCAAATCAATTAAAAAAGTAAACACTTTGTTGGTAAACGTTTATTTAATCCCTTCCGCTCGTAGGGCACGAACCCATAAACTAGTATCGGCTTGTTCGACTTGTAATTTTTGCCGCATTCGTTGTGGGCTCCGCATTGTTTGTGCTAGTTGCCCATTCCGGGATTTCCCAATCTCTGAGCCACTCATCCACCTCTTCCTCTTCCATTTTGGGCGAATTTGTTCAAATAAGATGGAGGGACTACTATCGGCTTGTTCGACTTGTAATCTTTGTAACCTCCACATTCTGTCCGTTTTGTGTTTGACATTGCTGACACGACGGTTTAGTTTCGTCGTTTGCACAAGACACATCCTTTTCAGTTAGGGGAATGAGTAATTTGGAAAAGGTTTCCTTTCACCATATTCCGAGAACGCTTTTTTGCAACCATTCATTCCATATTTGATGAAGATTGATGGTTCATTTCTGTGTTGCAGTGAGGTTTATAATTATGGAACTTATGAGTGAAGTGCCTGCCCAAATGCCGCCGCTACGTGCCAATGAATCAATATATGAACGAATCCACGTCGGATGTGTGAAAGAGTCAAATTATTATGAACCTCACTGTATGTACAGTAACATGCAGAAATGAACCATCAATCTTCGTCAAATATCGAAGCAAAGGAGTCAACAGTACACAAGCGTTCCAAAAATGGTGAGAGGAATGATTTTCCAATTACTCACTCCGCTAATTGAATAGGAAACCATCGTGTCAGCAATGTGTAATTCCCGATTGGTTGATGGCAACGTTTTGATGAAACCAGGCTCAAACAGGCTCAAAACGAGGACTTTCAATACGGAAGCTACAAACCGAACAAACCGAAGACGCCAACAGAGTATATTTAAATGAATGAAGGAAAGGACAGGTGAATAATGCGTGGATTTGGGAAACCGGGAAATGGAACTAAGAGTTCTCGGAATTGTGAGAGGAAACCTTTTCTAAATTACTCACTCTGCTAACTGAAGAGGATGTGTCTCGTGCAAAAGATGGCAAGTGAAGTGTGATGAAACTAAACTATCATGTCAGCAATATCAAACAGGCGCAAAACGGCGAACCACGACTGCAAGCACCTTATAGAAGGAGTTGAATTTCTCTATTTATTGTAAATGTAAGTTATATTGCATTGAGGTATGATAATTTTGGGACTTACAAATAATGCTTGCACTCCAAATGCTGTTGCTATCTGCGAATGAAATATATGCGAATAGTCCCCTGTAAGAATGCCTGTTACTGCAGCAACCACCACACGCTAATGCAATTGCTGGGCTCATGCTCAAGACGAGCAGGGGTAAAAGAGGCTACTTCTTGGCGCACTCTTTAACAACAAATCTCTTTATAGGGTTAGATTGTTCACTTGGCATCATATATTCCCTTATTCGGGTTGCAATATTGTCAAAAGTGATATAACTGTAAAGAAATACAATAACCGAATCATCACAAAATGTCCCAACTATACTCCCATCCAGAACAGCCTGTGCAACCTGCTATGGATGCAAAGGCCAAGCGCATACACTATACTCCAGAGTTAAAGCTGCAACTTATGCCGCTATGCGCAAATAATCGGGAACGAATATATCGAAGAAGTGGTATCTGCCATATCTGCCAGTTGCATGATTACTAAAGGAGATAGCAGCAAGAGATATCCGAATTCCAAAACCTTTTTTTTTGTACTTTGGTGCTTACTGGTTCTAAGTGTTGCGACATGGTCTACTCCAAATCAATGCTGGATGCTACAAATGAATCCACGTCTCGAAATGCCGCTACCTAAACAAGGGGTGTCAATTAGCACTAAGAGTTATCAACTGCCGGGCTGCATGACGGAAGTTTAACTTAGATAGGATCGTATTTCCTGCGCATAGGTATGGGGCGGTCACCAGACATGTGAACCGCAAGTGGTACCGCCACCAACCATGTGACTAAGAATTTACACCTATGACGGTATAGAAACTGGTGGGGAACGTGTTACCAAGGAGATTGACCCTTGAAGAATATTCCCAGAGTGGCGTCACGATCAATAAGTAGAGCATCGTAGGATACTTCTTAGTCCACCTGGGCATGAAATTGGGACTTATAGATCTACCAGGTTGGGAGAGGCTAGTACTATTGGTGGAAGGCTATGAACGGTTTTTGAGGATGCAACTCATGCATACTAAAAGAAGGAACCTCCTAGGTGCTCGTGTATTGTGCGCGCATCAGGGCGGCAGCTTTTCCTGATTAATGATTCCGAAATACGAGCATCTTTTATGATTGTGAATGATTGTACGGCATGTTTCTACACATTTGGAATATTACGCAATGATTTCTTCACTGATATTTCAGCAATTTCGGCCAATTATGTTCCGGGTTATGAGCCAGTCTATCACCCCCATTTCACCGCTGGATGAAGCAGAGAGGCTGCCTAGAGACAGGGGATAAGCATTCATCTCAGCCATTTGTGGAAAAACTTGCTCGAATTTTGCCGTACATCTTGTTTATACCTATCGTCATTATAGTAATCCTCCTCAACTCACTCTTTTAAACGATTATATCGCGGAGGAGAATTCGCCAGCATGAAAATAAAGAGGGGGAAGGGGATACCTTTACTACAGGAGGCTGCCTCTCATGCTTATGGAAGAGATGCAGGTGGCAGTAGAGGTTGTCGTTGAGGATATTCATCAAATACAAGACCCAGATCCGGAATGGAAGAGTGTATATATTATGGGCAACCGAAATTACGGAGTGTTTGCTCGACTCGCACAACATCCCTGCTCTTCTAAACAGACTTTTTCTAAAAAGTCAATGTCCATACCCTCATCGGTTGACAATGCTTAGGAATGTTTATTAATTAGTTTGGTTTTATTCTTCATTTACAATAAGAGATAAAAATATTAGTTAATTTTTCTTATCCAAGTAAAAACTAATCCACTGGACATTAATAACATAATTAATCATAAAATTCAAGTTTTTTTAATAAATTGGCGATAAGAAGTTTGGCTTTTTTCCAAACTTAATATTAGAGTTCCATTGTAAGGAGAAAAGGCCGTACCAATGATCAAGAAAAAATAGCAGCATAAATAAGAAGGGCGGGAGAAATCTTAATTAAATTGGGAGCCACGTTGTTACAAATGCCGCCGTCATAGCCACACTATTAAAAAGAAAACTAAGAATTATGGAAAAGTCCAAAAGCCATAAATAGTGCCAAATATTTAAAATTAGCTGAGTTAGTGGCTGGTAATAATTTTTGGACTAAGATTTGGGAAAGTCCTGATTCTATCATAGTATATTAGGTTGGTCTTGCTACTCCAGCAAGTGAATCTGAATATTGGCAAGTGCCGAGTGTTCATCCCCCCAACCAGATGAGGAGATGAAGGTCAGGAAGATGATAGTATGATGAAAAACCAAGCGCTCCTGGCAAGCAATAACTTGTCGTGACGATTTAGACAAATCACATAATCCAGAAGGGGACTCATTACGTCTCCCGAGAGGATGGAGTGCCCATCTCTAGCCTTGACACAATCGCAATTTGAGATGGTTCAGAACTTGGATACGCTGGGCTTCTACAAGTTTTCCTGTATGGATTCACAATGATGCACAGTCCCACTGGGCGATAATTGTGAGGAGGCTATGGAAGAAATCCTGGACATAGGGTAAAGTGGCGGTTAGGCACTGGGTGGAAGAAATGTTTGTGATATAGACAAGTTGCAATATACTCGGGGGTGGGTAATCCTGTGGGAGGGTGGTTGTGTGGTTGCGGGGTCCTTGATACCTTCTATTACAGAGTATTTGTTTTGTGAGAACGAAGGGAAAAATACATATTACGCCATTAGTAGGCAACGTATTTCTCAGTTGGCTATAGGGATGTCTGCTTATGCAGGCATAAGTTGGGCATGAATGCGGTGAGCCATTCCGTTTACTTTTTGGAGAAACGAATTTTTTAGACTCTATATATAAATTAGGTCAGTTGTAAATCTACATTAGTCTGTTGGTACCGATAGAATGCCGCTAGATTGCCGCAGCCAGACTAACTGCGATGAGGCATTACAAATTAACTGGTTACTCATCAATTACATCTATCCCCACTTGTTTCGTTCCGAAAGATTGAAAACTCGACGAGACCTATCATGTCCGGTATTGGCAAGGTATTAATTACTCGATCTCAATATTTCGACGTCGTCGTTGTTGTTTTTGTTGTTGCTGCTCACAATAATTGGTATTGAAGACAATTACCTGCAAGGCCGCAGTTGCCTGGGAAGCTGGAAAGCCGCTTTCGATTGAGACCATTGAGGTTGCTCCGCCAAAAGCACATGAGGTCCGTATCGAGATTTATCACACTGGGATATGCCATACAGATGCATACACTCTTTCTGGTAAATGGCCCTTAGTGCTCGGTATTGCATGGAAGCTAACATTATCCTGAGTATAGGATTGGACCCTGAGGGTGCTTGTACGTAGGAGCCTAGCTACCTAGACGAGAATTCAGCTGACAAGGCCCAGTCCCAATTGTTCTTGGGCACGAAGGAGCCGGTATTGTCGAGTCTGTAGGCGAGGGTGTTACCAATGTGAAGCCCGGGGACCATGTTGTCGCTTTATACACGTGTGTAGATATCTATTTTATTCCAGGCCTGAATGCTGAATCTAATGACACTCCAATAGCCCGGAATGCCGAGAATGCAAGTTCTGCAAGTCTGGCAAGGTAGTTCCCTAATAGTCGCTGGATTGGATCCTGCTAATCATTTATAGACTAATCTTTGTGGCAAGATTCGTGCTACTCAAGGCAAAGGAGTTATGCCTGATGGCACTACCCGTTTCAAATGCAAAGGCCAAGATCTTCTACATTTCATGGGCACATCCACCTTCTCTCAATTCACCGTTGTGGCGGATATTTCGGTGGTGGCAATCACTCCAAGGGCTCCCATGGACAGGACTTGTCTCCTTGGATGTGGTATTACAACTGGATATGGTGCCGCTATCATCACTGCAAAAATTGAGAAGGACTCCACGGTTGCTGTTTTTGGTGCTGGATGTGTAGGACTGTCTGTCATTCAGGGAGCAGTAAAATGTGGTGCAAGCCGCATTGTGGTTGTTGATGTCAACGACTCTAAGGAAGAATGGGGAAGGAAATTTGGGGCTACAGACTTCGTGAACCCGACCAAGATTAACAAGCCAATCCAGCAACATTTAATTGAGATGACAGATGGTGGGTTGGACTATACTTTTGATTGCACAGGCAATGTCCATGTGATGAGGGCAGCACTCGAGGCTTGTCACAAGGGCTGGGGACAGTCAATCATCATTGGAGTCGCTGCTGCTGGAGAGGAAATTTCTACAAGGCGTAAGTCCGATCTCTTCCTCGTTGTGAAGGAATTATCGATAATGTTATCTAACAATTACGGTTGGGATCCTCAGCCTTCCAGTTGGTCACTGGCCGTGTATGGAAGGGAAGTGCGTTTGGAGGTGTCAAAGGAAGGACTCAACTTCCAAATCTAGTTGAAGATTATTTGAGGGGAGACTTGAAAGTAGATGAATGTAGGTTTTTTATGGAAACAATTTTCAATTGTATATCATTAACTTGGTTTTTGCAGTCATCACCCACCGCAAGGTCCTCGATGAGATTAATGATGGGTTTGAAACCATGAAGCAAGGCGACTGTATCAGGTCAGTATAAATCTAGCACAAGCCCCTGTTGATATGCAGTTCATTCTGATCAATCACAGATGCGTTCTTGATTTGCGCGCCAAGTAATAGGCTAGAGATACAACAGGTTATAGTTGATTCTAGATTTTATCTCCGGAGGTCTCTATCAAAAGATGTATATTTTGGAAGTATCGCTATGCGTGGTAGGAAGCAAAGGCCCTCCTCTCCATGTATATGTCGTTAGAACATCATGAATAATACACGCGCTAGAGTATTTTATGGTTCCCACGATGTCACGCCACCGGTGAAAGCCTATAGAACCTATTTGAGCTGCTGTGGGTGTCGACATCACGGCGCTCATTATTCGGTCGACCGGGCCAGAGTATGTAACAAGTATCTTAAGCTCTGTAGATGGCACTCATATACTTTTGGGCCCCTATGTTCACCAACAATAAACAAACGTCGTTTCACCAGAATCGGGCTATATATGGAACTACGTAAAACGGGTAGAAGTCAAGGCAGATGTCGCACCAACCCATCATTTTCATAAAATTTGCTGCCTCATGAATGTTTTGACACGCCACTGTGAGGGGTCACCGTGGAGGGTCACCATGAAGGGTCACCATGAAGGGTGACAAACACTCAAGAATCCGTTTGTCAATAAATGTGGTGCCCTTTTTGGTAACAAGGTTTGCAATATGCTTAAACTTGCTGTTTTGGTGGTACTAGGCTATAAAAGCCTGGTTCGAGCCACAGTATTGCTGCTGCAATAGTTTTTTTATCTCTGATGTTCCAGTTTGAAGACCATGTGACATATATATGTCAGACCTACAAAGAACCACCTCGAATATAAATTCTGTACATATGCCTAGTATACCAGATTGTGTTCCCGTCCCCTAGTCAATTTATCGTGCGATTAAAACGAGCTTCATCAACACTAGTAATAAAGTTTACCCTGAAATTCCACGACCTGAGGCAACGTTCTATCTGCATAGGCACGAGCCAGAAACTATACTAAATCTTGTGGTTTATATCTTATTGACGAATCATGAGCTACATTTTAGATAATCTATATGAAAAATGGTGTAGTATATCACCTTTTTTCCTTCAGCTGTGGTGTTCTGCTGCCATACTAGGGTCTTCCAATAGGTGCAGCCTCTACTGAATAGGCCTCTGCAACGTGCCAATGAATCTGGCCGCATCAACATTTGATCAAGAAGGGAAATGTATTAATCTTTGCCACCAGACTGCGTGGTGAGTACTCTCCTCCAGTCAGGGCTGGCCAATACGAAGATGTTAATCCCACGAGCAGAGCTTCGAGGCTCGTGCATGTCTAGATCTCATGCTCATCCGTCTCCATTATGCTTATATTAATGTGTATATAGCTCCTGGGCCAAGTTATATTATTCTTGATATTCCCGCTTAAGAATTTTTATTAATGTGTAGATAGCTCCTGAGCCAAGTTATGTTATTCTTGATATCGTACCTTAAGCTCCTGATTTACATCAAAATGGCCCTGGACTGGGGTAATGCACCTATAAAGGTCTGACGGTATTGAGTCATCCTCAAAACCCGGCTGCTTAAATCTCTTCTAGAACGAATGCCAACGCTGAAATGGTTTCGTCTCCTTCTTAAGTGTCGTAGCCAGCTGATATCGCGGTGGACAAACATATGTACTGTTAGCCCGAGAAAATGTTAATTTATGATGAGGTTTATGTAGCTCATGGACATTTTTTTGGAAAGGGGTTTTATATCCCACAAGGCTTAGGTTCAAACATCTGAGATATCTTATCGATTTCTGTTGTAACTTCTGCCACCTCCGGTGCTACCTGTACCCCTGCTTCATTCCCACTTTCTCCAACAGCATTTTGCTCCCATTATTTCTTTCGCTGTATCTTCGGCTGACTGCTTTGGCAAAACGCCAATAGTGCAACACTTCCAACAAAAGCCCGTGGAGGTTGATGTCAAGCAGTAACCTCCATGGTTTGCATCTTTGCTTTTTTTCCATCGCAATCTGTAACTATGCAGCCTAACAGTTCTTTTAGTTATGATATCCCCAGTCAGTCGCTGATCTGTTTCTAGACATGCAAGGTTGTAAAGTCGCGCTTCGGTGCTCAGACAAGTTTCGGCAGGGGTCTTTGATAATCCCCACAAGGTTGAAAGCCCTTGTTGGAGTCGCAAAACTCAACTGGCCATGGGCTGTAAGATTACGAGGTTATTAAGCGGAGGAATGTTGAGAAGAGAAAAGTTCGGTATATTCAAAACAATCGAAGGCTATCTAGATATCGCTATAAGGCTTATTGCTTATGGTTCTAGTGCTCTATATGAAAACCATCATTCCTGTCGACAAATTCCAGCTCTTTTATCCTTTCTCGAGATATTCCAATTAGCCATATTGGGACGACTGGTTTCATACCATGAACGTCCCAATTAGCCATTTCCGTCTGCCTGCATTTCCCGTGATTCCATCCTTGCACCCTCGCTAGGTCCCCTGTATGCACCACGTGAGAGTGTTTCCTACATGGGCATCATGCCGTAGTTACCGCAAGTCAGTTATCATGTTCCATCGGCTTTAATTTGGAATAGGTTTAGTGAAAATTAAGATACCCTTGTCACATGGCTAATATAGCAGTACTCGAATTGGTGCGGCGAGTGGGATTTTGAGTGTCAGGCGTGCATGTTCTAAACGTGGGGTGGAGGAGAGAAGAGAGGCAGAGTATCTATTATATGTGGTAGCATCCCACTCTCTCGCCAAACATTTGCGTCTCGCTAATAGATTACATCTTTGGGGAGCCCTCGGTGAGCGGGACAACTGCATCAATATCGAGCTTGCCGTCTCCAGGCATCAAATACAGCAAGCCGCTACACTAGCTTACCCCACAGGGACTTAGACTTGCCTGCAGCTCGCGTATCTGGAATTCTCATATCACAACCATTGGAGATTTAAACAGCCTGAATTCCCAACTTTGTGTTCGTTTGAAGTTGGGCTACACGGTGTCGTGCAAGAAGACTTATTCGCCCCTGTGCACTCGGTCGTTTTCAAGAATCTGAGACAATATATAAGCTGGGATTCATTCACAGCAGATCGAGCTGGTTACGCTACTTTCACTGGATGTAAGTTAGAATTCAGTATGTTCATGACCCAACAATATTTCACTGATTGAACTGATTGATAGAGATCAAGATCACAAACATCAGGCAAGAGTCAGTTAAGTTCCAGAATGAGATTCCCTCAATCTATTGCACATCGTGGGTATGTTTATGATTTGAAGTGGCTAAGATATCAGCTGCTAATACTTCATCTAGCTTCCAAGCTCAATATCCTGAAAATACTATGCGTAGCTTCATAGGTGCAGTAAATGCAGGGACTCATGCTCTCGAGACAGGTACTCACCATTTATATCACTGATAATTAATAATACATCTGATGCCGGTTTCGACAGATCTCCACCTCACTCGTGACAATGTCGTTGTTTTATCACATGTATATATGTCGAACCAAATCTACAACCTAACTGGGTCTTGGAAGCCATTTGTTGCTAACTTAAATTAGGATCCAACACTTCTCAGATGCTTTGGTGTTGATAAGCGAATCATAGACTGTGATTACGAGTATATCCGCACCCTGACGACAGTCAAGTCCCCACCGCAAAGGATGCCTACCTTAAAGGAGCTATTGGCGTATCTAAGGGAACCTGAGGCAACACATTTGTGGTTATTGCTGGACATTAAACTTGACAACCATCCAGAAAATGTGATGCGATTAGCTGCGGAGGCATTGGCGGAAGTTGGCGGTGAAGGGGCACAAAGTTGGGAGGGCCGGGTAACACTGGGGATTTGGGCGTTGAAATATGTCGCTGTGGGTATACTAAATCGGGTAGGAAAGAGCAGCAGGCTAATGCTAACTTTCGGGTTCAGCTGTGTGAGCGGTATCTGCCGGATTTTCCGATCGCAGTGAGTTACCCTCATATGGGCCCAGTTTTAGCTTCAACCCATTATACTGACCACCAAGCAGCACATCGGCACATCCATAGCCTACGCCCGTGAATTCCTCAACATCCCAGGCGCTGCCTTCAATCTTCACTACGCTGCTCTCGCGAACGCCTCTGGAAAGAAATTCCTCAGTGACGCGAGGAAAGAGGGAAGGAACGTGTTCGCTTGGACGGTCAATGATGAGAGGCTGATGAAGTGGAGTATATGTCACAAGATTGATGGGGTGTGTGTGGATGATATTCCGCGGTACTTCAGGTACATTTATCTCTATATTCTTCTGCAATGAATTAGATAGCTGATGATCGGAGCGGTTACTTTTCAGAGTTTGCACTGAATATGATCCTGGTTCTGACTGCCCCCCTGCATTCTGGGGCTGGAAAATGGAGTTGGAGTTGAGGAGCCGTATGCTGATAGGCTGGCTCCTGTCGCAATTGAGACGGCTCAGATATTGTGAGGGCATGAAGGGATTGGTTTGGGGATGGGAGAAGAAGATGTTGGAACAGCACTGGCAAGTGGTACAAAAGCGAAGCAGACAAGCTTTCCCGCCAGTGGGTATGGAGGATGAGGGGCAGAAGTTGGTGAATATATAGCTTGTTTGAGTTTAGATCGACTTTGCTGGGCGCTTTGATGTTTTTGAATACTATTGAGATTGGTGTTGATGTTGGTGGAATTTCTGTACTTACTTGAGGCCAGGCTTTGATACCAGATTATTTTGCGTGTCGTTATTTCTCTTCAACAGCTCCCCAGTGCCTACGAAATTACGGCTTAAATATGCTTGCAATTACTCCCTGTTCTTATATCCAGACTTTTCATTTTCTGCCTACAGTCGAGCCTGATTATGCAGGGCTGATAGTGTTCTACGCAAGGATGGGAGGCTGTGTGGATTGAGAAGAACATAAATGCTCAAATAGAATAAGATCTAAATACCCAATCCTGTATGAAACTCCCCTACTACCCCAGGGAAAAAGGATCACCCTTTCCCTTATGCTGCCGAGGCAAGGCATGTGTATGGACCACAAAGCTGAACCATCTTCCGGCTGTTCTCGTGCCCAGCCTCTTATCTATATGCACCTGCGCTCAAGTCTTCTGAACTTTTGATCCCCGTAAGTGGCTTCAGGAAAGTACTCCAATCAGTTCATTTCATTCACTTCAAATAGCTCTTGGCTCTTGAGGTTGACGCATTTCCTGCTCACGTTACCCTCAACTTCCTACTTCCTACTCCCCTCGGCCTTGGTAGTGACATACATACCCCCTGCATAATTTCTGAAATTGAGATATACATACAGCGGCAGTACTAGCTATAGTATAGACGCAGAGGTATACATCAATTAACGTTTACTATACAATTATACAGCCGATCTCTTTCCTATTTCAGGGAGAGGTCGACAGAGGGGGGTTCTAGAGCTACCTAGGGGGCTCCAGTCAGGGTAGCCAAGCTTTATTTCAAATATTACCAGCCCAGAAGCAAAGGTGGGGGTGGTAGTCTGTTCTATTAATAATTTTTGGTGCTTGTCTTAACTTCTCCTGATCTGGATCAAAAGCATATTAGATGTAGTGTAGAAATATCGATCGATGTCTTACTCTGACGTATAGTGAGGTTTCAGAGCTCAGACCCTTTTAAAGGGGGGCGCATGAAGACTTTTTTGCCAACGTATTGTATCTGTCTGTCTGAGGGTAACACCCTTACTGGAGATGGGGTATTAATGCAATACGAGAGCTTATGTTATGGATGTTGATTCTACAAGTAAGTCATCTGTTGTACCTATATACTGCCAAGCTACACGCAAGCCAGATTTAATCAGGGGGCTGCCGTTTTTAGCAGACGGTGCAGCAACTGCGGTACACGCGCATTGCAGCGACAGGGTTGGACGGGAGTGGTGGAGGCTGAGCCAGCCGGCCTGGGATACGGGAAAATACAACATGGAGATTTGTTCTGCTGTTCTGCTTTAAAGCTCTCGACAACACTGCAATCTAGCCACAAAGGACACTCGTTTTTTTTTTCGAAATTAAGAAATAGGAGATCAGGATCTCTGGGTCGAGCCTGAACCAAGATCAGTGGAGGCAAAGATACGAGCAAGGTATTCGTTACATTCTCTATTGTGCCTTGGCCTCAAATAAATTAGGGAGAAGGGGAAGAAGGAACAAGCGATCTCAGGATTGTAATATTATCCATCAATACCTTCCAACTCGTAAACGAGAACGACAATATTCATTCCACAATGCGTTTCCTCCTTGCACCTCTCTTCGCCCTCGTTCTCACCTCCTGTCTCTCCCTCGCCAACCCCGTTCCCAACGACGACGATTCCTTCCAAGCCCTCGCCCGCGACGCTGACGACACCGCCCTCCACGCGGCCCTCCACGCAAAAAAGGAGTACAAACATGGCATTTTCCCGCACGACCGGCATGCTCTTGAGGCCGTTCACCGAGAACACGCCGAAGAGGCTTTTCAAATCGTCAGGTCCGCCTTGATACGTCGTCAGAATAATTCTACAACCACAGCTGCAAGACATACCACTGCTACTACTACGAAACTTCCTACAGAGAGAACTACTGCCAATACCAATACCGACACTACCGCTACGACGAATAGAGATACTATTAAGACGAGTACGACTACTACTACGACCACGCAGGGTAGTAGTGCCTCGGAGACTAGTGTAACGACCTTTACGACCATCAGGACAACTACTTTCACGAATGACTTGGGTCAGCCGAGTACGGTGACGCAGACGGATATAGTGATCATAACACCGACACCAACTGGAGGTAGCCAAACTTCAAAAACGTCTTCTGGAACACCTGGGCTACAGACACCGGGGAGCGATGCGGGGAGAGTGGAGTTTTGTGGGTGGGTGAAAATTGGGGTGGCGGTGATGGCGGGCGTTGGGGGGATGGTAATGTGAATGAGGGATATGAAATGGGAAGAAGAATGTAAGGAGAGGGGGTTGGGGGGAGGATCAATTCTTACGGTCTAGGGAAGGGGAACGGTATACCATAGGCCACGATACCAGATGGGCGTTTTTCAAATACTTCTTTTATGCGTTTTCAGGATAGGCTTGGGTGTACACACTCATTGGGAATGATAATGTTTAAATTGTGCTTTTATTCTGTTTGGTTTAAGGCGTATTACTTTGCATATTGAGATATACTGCTGGGGTGTTGATGGTCTGGAGAGAGTTACGGCAATCTACAAAAATGGAAGGGCCAAACGACAGGATGGTAGTAATCTGTAGATTGATACACAATGCCTTTGGAAACCTTTTTTTTTTTCTTCTTTTTTTTTCAAAGTGTTTTTAATGGTATTTACTTTGGATAACCGATTGATTACCCCTCCATTTTCTGGCCATGGAGCAGGTTTTTACCTTTTTTTATAAGAAAAAATTTATAGCCAAAGTTATGGGGTCTTTTAGTGACGCGTCATCCGGTGAGATGATCTAGGTAATGAGTTCCGATTAGATAACCGAAAATGGAAAACTGCTCCTCTCGCCCGCCGGGAAAACCACTCACCAATTGGGCAAAAACTAACTATATAGATATTTTACTTCTGTCCACCCGGGCTGGGCCAAACTGCTAAACACATTTCCGTTCGGTTTAGCAGCCAGTAAATCTTTCCCCGACCTAGAACTGGGACAACTTCATTCACTCGGTCAGAGGCTTTTTTTTTGGTTTGTTGTTCTACATCTAGCTAACGGATAAGTGGACCCAATGTGCGCGGCGGTGTTCTTCTTTCCTTGTATATATGAGAAGGGTAGGAGTACGTAATGTTTCTTATTGGCAGCTTGAATATGTATGTATGAACTTGTAAAGGGAGACTTTGCCCTGAGAAGGCGAGAGGTGAAGATTCGCACTTTGACAAGATTATACAAAGGTATGGTTGGGGGCTGGGGCCCCAAGATCGAGTACGAATAATGTTACCCTGAACGGAGAGTAAAGTTACTATAACAGTCGATAGATTAATCATATGACATATTGACGCCTACTCTATCCCACTTGGATCACGATACACTACAAGAAACATTAGCCTGTCTTCAGAACAATCGTAATCTGAAAAGGACCGGGGGAAAAAGCTCACCAAAACATAATCGCAAACCCTGCTACCATCGCCATCAACTGTAACAAACTCCTCTTCATCTCTGCCCCCCTTCCCTTACTCTCATCCACCTCCAACAATTCCGGCACAGCACTGAACCCCACATACAAAAACGTGCCCGCCGTAAACGGCAATACCAAATCACCGCCACTGAGGCCCGTATTCCAAATGCCCTTATTCCAGGGTATACCAGTTCCACCAAGCTCAGTGTCTTCTTTCACTGCATACCACTGAATTGCGATTCCGAGGAATGTTCCGAGGAATGCGCCGATGGCGGTGACGAATTGGGCGGCCATGGCTTGCCATTTTGTGAAGCCTGATTGGACGAGAAGGGCAAAGTCGCCGACTTCGTGGGGGATTTCGTGGAAGAAGACGCCGATCATGGTGGTTGCGCCGATGGTTGGGGATGCGTAAAAGGCGGCCGACATGGCGAGGCCGTCGGTGATGTTGTGTGAGAAGTCGGCGATGATGTTGAGGTAAGAAGACATTTTAACTTCCTGGACCTTTTCAACTTCCTCCACTTCTTTCTCTGCTTCTGAGGTTTTGCCATTGGCACTAGTTTTGCGTTTTCGAAGCTCGCCTTTGGGTTTCTCATCAAGACTTGAGCTTTGCCCTTGAGAACTGGAGTGCGAGTGTGAATGACTATGTCCACCACCCCACCTCATCCCTGCCACCCGTAACGCCTTATCCATCGCCACAAACACCACAAAGCCAACCATCACCATCATTCCCA
The DNA here is from genome assembly GCA_003788615.2 of Terfezia boudieri ATCC MYA-4762. Taxonomy (NCBI): domain Eukaryota; kingdom Fungi; phylum Ascomycota; class Pezizomycetes; order Pezizales; family Pezizaceae; genus Terfezia; species Terfezia boudieri. Next base: position 528,290 of record ML121550.1, on the reverse strand, counting down.
CCAGTAGATTCTTCCTATCACTCTTAATCACAAACTCCACCCCCTCCTTTACCGGCCCTCCATCCTCTCCCCCCAACCCGAAGCTTCCTGGGATGAGGTGGAGTAAAGTATCACCTAGCAACCCACCGATGGCGAATGCGACCATAATGGAGAGGCGGGAGGGGTCGATGTCTGGGGGGACGAGGGCGAGGAGGAAGTTAGGGGGGCCGGAGATGTAGGCTGTTGCGAGGAGGGAGTTGCCAGCGGGGCCAAAGGGGAAAAGGTATGAGAAGAGGGTTTGGGTCCAGGTGGAGAGTTCCTCGGAGGAACCTGAGGGGGAGTAGGTGGATTGTTGGTTGTTGAGGATTTGAACGATGCGGCATTCCTTGAAAGATTTGGCGGTCAGTAGAGGAGATAACAGCATGCCTATAACAATGGTGTAGAGATAGGTGGATTCAGCCATACCTGCAATTCCTCATTAATTTCCTCCAAAGTCCACCCCTTCCCGTAACTCTCCTTCTCCTCCGCCCCTGTTCCCGCTTTCCATACCTTCTGCTCACCATTCCCAACATCAAAATCCCAGTCAGAATTTTGTTCCGCGTTTACCCCCCTCACTCCCGCTCTTCCTGACCCATCAAGCATCCCGATCCCGCACATGGCCACAGCGAGACCTAGCAGCAGGCCCAACCTCAGCAAACCCGGTTTCCGAAGTCCCAGCATGGTGGTTGATTAATCTTTCTGGGGCGACGGTTAATCGATTGAGATTGAATATGGGGGATTGGAAGTTGAATGTGCGACGTCAACAGACTGCAAGGCTGAAGGTAGTTGTTTAAAGAGGATACCTGTCCTTGTCGATCATGCCCCTTGGGCTTGCCTGCAGCTGCCCTTGCTGATATGTACGCGAATTTCTGCTGAAGGTCAAGATCGCGGATTCAGGAATCCCAAAGGGCTACTGGTTGGTGAAGTAGTAACATCAACACGTTTTGTACGACGCCAAATTTCTTAGTGGATTCGGCTTGCAAAAATGCAACTTGTTTCCCTCCGTCATTTTGGAATGGGTAAGCCTGCAGCGTGGTCTTCATAGACGATTGTTTTCTTGTAGCAGAAAGAAAAGTGTTATACAAGTAGTGCTGACACCAGGTTGAATTGAAACAAATCATGTTTCCCCTTTTAAAAATGCCACGAATTCTATGCGATCATGCTATAACTATGCCATTCCCTTCATGCCCCGTCCACGCCTATTCCGGAAAAAGTAAAGAGAAAAGAAAAGTAAAGATTTTCCCCGTAAACTAACCCATGTGCCTTTCCCCAGCTTTCCCGTCTATATATCCCCTCAACTACACTTTTCACTAAACCGTAGTCGCCAATGAGAGCAGCTCATTGAACTCCCCGCTTCTTTTCGCCAAGGTGTAGAGAGCCCCGCCTTCCTTCTGCAATAGATTCGCAGGAGTGTCATATCTGTAGGCTGGATGTCAGTTTCAAGTTCTGAAGGAAAACTTTTGACGGATGCTTACTCGACAACCTCTCCCCCGTTGCCCTTGTTTTCCAGCACGAGAATCTTGTCGAAGGTCATCACAGTACCTAAAGTCCGTTAATTCGAGTACTCTAAGGATATCAGGCAAGGAATGACATACGGAGACGATGGGCAATGCATAAAATTGAAGAATCAGGGAAGCTCGTCTTCAAAGTTCGCTGGATCTTCTCATCCATTTTGTGATCCGTGGAGCTTGTAGCCTCATCTAGAATAACTAATTTGGACCGACGGACAAGGGCCCTAGCAAATGCCAACAGCTGTCTCTGACCCTGAGAAAGATTGTCACCACCGGGTGTAACCCTGGTATCGAGGGTGATCTTTTTGGTTCCACTTCCACCCTCCTGCTCCACTGGAGTCACCGTTCCAGAATTTCTCTCAGTTCCAATTCCACTATCAGTCCCGCTATTAGTACCAGTCAATCCACTGCCTTCCAAAGCCCATTGTAGCTCCGTATCATCGATGTCTCCGAATGGGTCCAAGTTGCTCCTGATAGTGCCGGAGAACAAGACAGGATCTTGTGGTATGATTGTGATTCGCTGCCTCAGAGAATCTAGGTTGACCTTTTCAATATCACGTCCGTTGATAGTAATGCTCCCCTCAGATCTCTCGGTAAACCTCAAAAGACTCAATGCAAGGCTACTCTTGCCCGCCCCTGTCCTTCCAACGACACCAACTCTCTCCCGAGGCTTGATTTCGAAACTGATCTTATGGAGAACATCGGGGCCATCTTCGGAATATCTGACTGAAAGGTCTCGTACTTTTAGATCACCCTCTTTGTTACATGTTAGTCTCTGCTTTCTCAATTAGGTGTGGATCCTACCTGTTGGCCATGACGCCGGGGGCTGATTCTCAGATGTGGCTGGTGTCTGTAAATGGTCAGTGGTGCCTGCATGTCAAATGCATCCAAGACATACCTCTTGTTTTAGTTGAAGATATCTGCAATAACATTAGCAATGATAACTCCACACGTATAAATCTGATATAGGTCTTACTCATTCACACGCTCTAGACTATTGAGTACAACTTCAACCTATTGAAAGTCAGCAATGAATTTCTTAATCTCCGGCAATACTGCTCACATTGTTGAAGTATCTATAACCAATGTTAGTATATATAACGCCAGATGTCGGAAGGAGCTGCCTACCTGACAGTATACAAAATGGTTCCTGAAAAACCAAGAGCATTGACCAAACTAAATCCAAGTAGCCCGGCAGGTAAATGGGTAGATGTTAAAGCAATTGCGCCAGCAGATACTCCGACAATGGCCGTTAATCCGTTAATTCTCACGCCAAGCCATCTGTTGAGGTTGTAAAGTGTTTGTTGACTTTAATTGTTAGCCATTTATTTATTCCAGTGTACTTCAGCGTTATTTGGGGGCATACGGAAGGGTATAATCGTCAATTCGTTTCAGATTTTCATTCAAGAAACGTTGCTGACATGAAAATGCACGAATGGTAATGACTCCCTGGATAGTGTCGTTGAAGTGAGATATCAATGGCGATTCCTTAACTGAAACTATTCTTTTTACAGCCATCTGTGCCCGGACATACCTGATCATCTCTAGTCAGGATTGCATAAGTTATAGGGTGATGGTTCGACTCACATCTCTCCAACTGCAAACCCAAGTATGCAGACAAGAATCGTCGGTATCAAGAAAACTGGAACAAGGCCAGCTAAGATAATCATCAGCATGGAAACCTCCAAAACACATACAAACGTTATTTGTAAGTACGATCCAAGGCTCTCATCTATAGACTTAATATCTTTTGAGAATCGATTGATGATTCTCCCGATTGGAGTAGTATCGAAGAAACGAACTGGCGCAAATAGGATAGCCTTAACGAGCTTTTCGTGGAAGATCCTCGCAGCTATCCACTGGGCCCAGTAAGATAGCCCATATGTAAAAGCAGTGACAAGAGAGTTTAAGCAGATAATAGCCGCGTATCCTGCGAGCCAGTGGTTTACATTGACTTCTTCGGGGCGTCGGTATGCATCTGCCAATGTTCAGTATTATATTTCCGGTTATATAAAATTGATTGAACTCACCAGACCACAGTCCAACGAAAAACGATATTGATAAAGAAACAAGCTCCATTGCGATGCAAGACGCTATCAGCAACAAAAGCATGAATGGGCCACCCATCTGCTTCAGATATTCCATGACCAATTTCTTCGGAACCCTTCCTACAGCGCGTTCTTCTTCAAGCACCAATTTGCCTTTCTTTGAGCTAGTTCTATCTTGCACGGCAGGGACAGTTAGGTCATTGGAAACACCGTTCAGTGCTAGGGACTCTGCGGCCATTCTTGTAATAACCTCTGCTTCCGCGACTTCAATGTTTTCCGATTTGTCACTTGAAAGGAGGTCTGGAAACAGCGCAGGTGGGCCAGCGGATACGAGAAATCCGTCGTGGAGAACTACTATTTGTTGGGCAGAAGCTGCAACTAACGATACGCTGTTGAAAGTTAGTACCCCATCTATAATGCAAGTTTGGAGAACATACTGATGAGTGACTAGAACCACAGTCCTATCTCGGAGCACTTCGCCTTTGATGCATTTTTGGACGACTGTCTTGATAGTCCCTGCGTCAAGAGCAGAGAGGACATCATCCAGCAAGACGATCTTCGTAGGCGAGTAAACAGCCCTTGCAAGTGCTAGACGAGCCTTCTGACCTCCACTCAGGGTAACACCTAATGAAATATGAGTCCAAATCGTTGAACATTGGGTTCAGGGACGGCTTACCTCGTTCCCCAACTTCAGTCAAATCATTCATGGCAAACATCTCGATATCTGCGGCCAAAGCGCACGCTTCAAGAACAGCTTTGTACCTCTTCTCATCATATTCCGATCCGAAAAGAATGTTATCCCTGATTGTAGCGTTCTGGAGCCAAGGAGTCTGCGAAACATATGCCACTCCCTTATCACGTGGAAGACATATTTGTCCCTCCAGCAACCTCATTTCCCCAAGAAGACCAAGCAGGAACGAAGATTTTCCTGAGCCAACAGGCCCAGATACTACTGTCAAACCACCAGGAGCACATTCTATATTCAGTGCAGACAGTCGGAAGTGGTTGTCATCCTCGGAACCTGGTTTTGACCATAAAAGGGTAGCATTTCTGTAACCAAGCATTCCTGATGTTGCGGTCGGAGAACCTTCAGAGTAGCCTTGTGACGATTGGATACTTTCAACCTCCTCTTCTTCATGAAGGAATTTGTCAATCCTTTGGAAGCTTACACCAGCATATAGAAGTGCCTTCATGACGAATCCGAGCCAATCTAAGCATTTACGCATTAGTTGATGAATCAGAGCTAGTAGTGATTAATATAAGCAACTTACTAAATTGGCTCCGTAAGATACCGAATAAACTTATTGCAGTGAACGTTATACTTGCAGACAGGGGCTTCTTCATTATATTTGTATAGATTGTAAACGTCACCAGCTACAGACGGTTAGCCAGGGAAAGGTTCTAATGTGTTGTGAGCGTAATTACCATATTCATGACCGGCAGTAAGGATGTCAAGCAATGGAAGAAAAGACTCCAGATTCTGGAATGAATGGCATATCTCAATTCCAACTCCCTCTTCTCTCTAATCCTGCCCAAAAAGGCATTCTCGAGGCCAAAGAATTTTATGATTCTAATGGAGTTCAACGCTTCGGTCGTCACACCAATTCTTGCGTCCGTAGCTTTCCTATATTCTGTGAGCCCAAATAAACGCCTAATATCAGGATCCAGATTTACAAACCTTGATTTAATCTGTATGCGCGCAAGGATTTTGGCTGTTATACCAGGTACTGCCATTGATAGCAACATCAAGGCTACTCCCACCAAACTAGACCAACCAAGCAAATCATATAGAAACCAGACGGCAAAAATTAGCTCAATTGGTGCCGACCCAATTAAAAGAAAAAAGTCCCTAAATTATCTAGTCAGCAAGATGAAGCTACACAAGGATGTTAAAGTAAATACCGTGCTTCTGTGAGTTGCTCAAGATCAGTACTCATGAGATTATTGATCATTCCGACTTTGGAGTGTTCAGGAGATGTGAAGGCTTTCCCCGTGCCCTCCTTAGACTCATCCCCAACAGCAGTAGATGCATCGTCTTTCTTATTAGAGGCAGCTGAAGTGAAGCTTATTTTCATTGTCTTTAAGAGCAAACTCTGAGTAAGAGCAGCTTTAACACGTACAATAAGCCTAGAGAAACAGATATGTCAGCAAACAAGGATTGAAGTTCAAAGCACACGGAAGACCTACCTTGTGCTATTAAAAACGTAGAACTCGAAACAGCTTGCGGACACAATTGGGCCAACAAAGAGGAGTGCTACCCAGACCCATGGGGTGATTGTAGGCTCCTGGGACCGCTCGATATAGGCTAGTAGTTGCCTCATTGCAAAGGGAGAAATGAACTTCGAAGCACCAATAGAAAAGCTTGCCATGATCATAAAACATAGATCGTATCTCATCAACGATACCAGTGTTCGAAGGGTCGACTTCTTCTGATTCTTGAGGATCTTCTGTGCCCATAGCTTTCCTCGGTCATAGTCAGGGATGGGTGGGAGATCCTCCGGGTGAATATCCCTATGAAGTGCCTTAAAAACAAGACCTCCAATCCACGAGTAAGAGAGTATATAGCTGGCAAAGGAGGCAGTTTGCTCCGGAGATGCAACTACTTTCTCATCATATGGATCCACTGGATACCATACTCTCGGAGTGAGAATGAAAGATACTAACAAGGTCAATCCTAGACCTACTCGAACTTCCCCTCCATCCCTTATTTCGGTCAATTGACTTGGATTAGGGTGGAAGAGCAGCTTCGGCCATATATCACGCTCCGCACCGATAAGGGTGGGGATGATACTAGATAATGCAACGGTGAGAAAGATTGTGTGTCGATATGGGGTTGCGCAGAATCGAAGCCCCCACAAGAGCGTGAGGAAGCTGTAGAGTGAAAGTTCGGTGGCTGTATTACCTACGTGTCAATTTGTGAAAAGGAAAAGCAGGACTGGGGGCCCTTACTCTCTTCGTAGAATGGCAATCCATTGAGTACTCGTGAAGCCAATTGCACTGAGGTCATCACCAACAGCCCAATCAAAGCTGCTGCCGTTGCGTATGCCCATCCAAGACGACTGCCTGCCCTCCCGTTAGCTGAGAATTCGTTGATTTGGGGGCATGTATCTTACCATTCAATGGCTCCACAGGGGCCTTCGACGGCAATTCATCTTCCGAGTAAAGGTATAGAAAATCCTTTTTATTGACAATTTTGTTGCTCCGGTGGTCCTTGGGTGGGAAGAATGGAACCGAACTCAATGTTCTCTGAAGTATAATGCAACCAGCCGCGACTATACCGGTAACTACCAGAAGAAAGATGCGGTTGGAGGCAGAATTTTCACTGCGTCAAAATGTTAGCACCCAGGATAATCTCAGGTAAAAGGTTTGATGTTGATCATACAAATGATTCACAATCTTGGCCTCCACAGGGAAGTGTTTTGCCAGTATGTGATCATGCAACGGATAACCCCTCAGGATTCCATCCGCATGGAATGGATCCATGACAGTGAGGGCGATTTAGCTCTTGTTGCTATTGCTGAACCACAAAAGACCTAAAGACGGGTATGCAAGCCCAAACAAGGATTGAATGTAGATTTAAAGTAGAAATAGAAGGAGTGAGAGATGGGGTAAATGATATATTAGTTAAGTGTAGAGGATGAGCGTACAAGATAGAGGTGCTGTGAGATACCAGGGATTGGCCGCTGAGTGGTGGAGCGATGGAATGTGAGAGAAAGCTTCGAGAGAACCCTAGGGGGTACTTTATCAGACACCTTATAGGCTATCTAAGGTGTGTAAGCAAGCAGATAAGGAGGGTTACTCCCAACCTCTTCTTCCCCATCTTTACACTACATATGATAGTCTTATTGCCAAAGGCGATTTAGAAATTGGCAACAAAATTGGCCGCCTGCATACGGTATATTCAAAAGTTTCAGATATACAGTGGGTGCCTATTGATGTGGCCTATACGATATGCATTACTAGATACATATTAACACGGCTTGCCGTTTATTTTGCTTCTTTTTTGGGGCTGCAGCCTCAGGCCAGTACGCGTGTTGTTATACTGGGCATATGGATGCCGATATTGCATTGGTGAAGGGCCCCGATCCTCCACGCAATCATAGCCGTCTATGTCGTGCTGTATATCAATACTAATAAATACTTATATTCCAGCAGGGGATCTGTGAAACAACATAACCAGCAAGGTGCCTGCGGCTCTTCTCTGCGGGACTTAGTCTGGTTCAGGGACTAGTCTCGTGCAACCCTGCTTATTAACTTCGAAATTTAGATAAGCAATTTTAACCAATCCGGATACATCACGAGATTCTAACTCCTCCCGTTCAAAGTTTATTGTAATTAGCATGCGAGAATTATGCAGCCAGGCTAGATTGTTTGGAGGTGAGCGGTCTGGCTTGCACTGGCCCCTCTGTAGAGGCACAAAAGCGGGGCCAATTGGAATAACATATTTCTAAACCATATGCATAGCTGCAAATGTTATAGACTTATCCTACCTTATATACATATAATGTGCCTCTTATATATAGTTGCTTGCATGTATGTAGACAAGCCAACCAGACTATAGACAAGCAGCTTTCTAGGGCACGATAACAACACACCCCTCTCGCAGTCTCATCCCGACCCAGCCGTTCTCTACTTACATTCACCCCCTCAAAGTATCAAGCCCAGAGCCAAAATTCGAATGTAAAAAGGTAATATAATAAGCCGGCAACCACTAAGTATTTGTAGCACATTTCCACCCCGTTGCCGCCGCTCTCGAACTCCTTAGTACCTCCCATAAATCTTGCCCATGCCAGTCAGTATCAGGTTCTACATTCTCTCGCTCCCAATTCTAGCGTCAAGTTGAACATCATCCCTTTCGACCACCAGCCTTGTTATTAAAGTCCCTGCAATTGATGGTAGATTATAATGGAACATGTACTACTGAGCCAGAAGCTGTCGTTCTGGTTCTTTTAAATCTCTGGCCATATCCTCCACCCATGATAAATACAATCTCTTTGGTAAACAAAGGGCCGGCTCCGCCTAAACTCTCTAGTGATTTAGACTGACAGATCTACGGCATTTGCATCAGACCGCCCAGGAACTTAAAGAAAGTAGATAGTCGCTTTTACCTCAGATGTCGTTTGAGTCATGGCTGTTCTTTTGAACTGCTTGACTGTGGTGCATTAGGCACTAGATCTTCGGGCTCAAAGAACTGCCCGCAGAATGACCGGTACCTAAACCATATATATAACCTTTGCCAGAGTTCTCCTGGTCATGAGATATCCAATGGCTTCAACCGTCCCCACCAAATATGGTGTTCATATGTGTTTATCCTACCTCTGGAGGAGGATGATTGTATATAGGCTCTGCCTTGGTTTTAAAGACGATGCTCATCGAGACTTGAGTGACGAGCATTCGTATTGGCATTTTCATAGAATTGTACCTAGCTCGTTCCCACTTCCATCTTTACATTGCCAGATTGACGTCTGCTCCAACCAGACCATGCAGCATACATCCCGAGGCCTCATGGAATTATCTCCTTTTTCTTTCCCCATGAAATAGGATAACTAATTGGCTAGGGAATATATTCTTTCCGCTCTGTGAGGGTAATGCAACCGGCGTTAGGTATATACAAGTAGCCAGTGAGGATAGTCTAAATGTTCAGTCTTGTACAAGACGCATTCAGGATTCAGGGTAACTTGAATGGTGCTACTCTCGCGCGCGGCGGATCTGGATGTAAAACCCCGTAGTCTCAGAACCAATTCGGAGGTATGGTGTGATATCTCGGGGTTTTACCAGTAGATTGGCCAACCAGCTGACCCTTTTTTTCAAGCCCATGATGGTGACGATATATTCTCGACAGAGAAACTATATGCAGTTATAGCTCAATCATACTTGGTCTCTCTAGGGGTGAAAATTTCCATATATAAGTAGATATTTGGGAGATTGGGATGAGAGGTTCAGGATCTACAACTGGATCTATTGTAATTATACAAGACTGATAGCCTGACTACGAGGGTATCAAATGCTAACCCTCAATTGACGAATAAGCTATTATATATAAGAGCAGCACATGCCAGTGCCTTGACTCGTCTTCACCCACGGTCAGTCCCCGTATCCCTAGAAATGACTGTACCGGGCTCTTGTGACTGATATAGTGCCAACAGTAAGGAGCAAATGCGCAGTTTGTCAAGGGCAATGAGGCTGATTTGCCTGAAAAGGGCCTAGATACATATACGCGGAGTAATTAATGGATAATAGATTCTACGGTTATGCTCCTATATTTGTAACTGTATGGTATAGCCTAAATTGTTTACTCCGATGGTGCTCGTATTGCACTCTTCACGTGCCTTTGCAATTTGTATGAAGTGCCTCTACTTGTGTGTATTAGGTCTCAACTCTAAGATCCAGTACCTGATACTTACAGTAAGCGCCTCTAGTAGTTGGAATTCCAAAGTCAACATGGCCATAACTATAAACTGACACCGGTTCCAGAAGAGGCCGAGAACAATGCCAGCCTTCTCTTTGTGGATGTTTTATTGAACGTTAATATGACCAGCGAGAACAACCACAACTGATTACAGAGGCTGTGTACGACCAATGCAGGAATGCCCCAGTCTTCACTCAAACCTAGAATGTGCTACTCACCCCAACAAGCCAAATAGCTGTACCTGGCATCGATATATCGTCCCCAAAGCAAACGACATCTCACATACACATGCAGCTAGAAGTCCTCCGATCTTCCGATAGTGCCATCAGTACTAGTTCTGCAACTACAGGAGCAAACTTTCCTAGTTCTAAGGCCTATAAGGTTGCGCATTCCCACGCACCATTATCAAAGCCTACCCAGTAGTTCCAGAGTCTGAGTGAAATGCGAACTGTCATGTCAGCCTTGCCGAGACTTCGTTCGTTACCCACTGGCCAATACTTATGCAGGGACTGCTATAAAGTTTACATGATATGCTAGAACTGGAATGTCCCCTGAGTTGTCGAGCTTAGCTTGGGCTTAAGGCTTAAGCTTGTCAACATGGAAGAAGCACGATACCAGATCCAGGTTATATTACTCCTCACCAAAAAGGCTCATACGTGGATACCGGCAATAGGCCCAAGCCGAAATCACACAGAATTTTGTGTACGGTCAGCTATTTCTTATCGCAGGTACGATGCGGCCTGTAACACCACATCAAAACCATACAACCGCAAAACGCCCTGTTAGAGGTATTCCCCGTTTGCCATGAGACGTTTGGTCAAATAAATTTGACACGTATTATAGGCCAGAGATGATTTCTGCCTAGTGCCTTACAAATAGAAGAAAAATTGTTTCTGAAAATGTGAGCCCCAGAAGCAAGCAAAATAACTTGGTGCACCAGTTGATTGCTGAGATGGTGGGCCAAGATTACGGCGGCGGCCCGTCGTTGGAGGAAGGCAAATTCGTGCGTTTGAGGAAACGCCATAGCAAAGCTGCGCCGCCCTTCACGTAGCGTGATCTGCCGTTCAGAGCATTTTACTCGGCTAGCTGTCCATCTATCGCTGTCGTGGAGGCAATCCAAAGAAATTGATCAGGCTTAAAAGTCTGTTCGGGTTAGCCATAGGCTCTGCCAGCGACCAACCATTTCGAACATGGCCGCAGCTATGCATGGAGAATGACGAGAAGAAAGATTGGGGGAAGCTAGGATGGATAGCAGGAGCAAAAAGGGTTCAGCAGCAGTAGCTCCTCGTAAGCAGGTGGAAATCAAACGCCACCGTTGCCTGCAAATGGCTGGCTGTGGCATGTTCTGCTATTGCCCCTGCAACCCCATGTTGCTGACTTCTGGCGAAGCAACTAAGGCAACAAGTCAACAAAGCTCCGATCTCCGACTACCGGTACATATATAGAGGGGGTGGCCTCTCCGAATCAAATTTAGTACTCGTTTGCCTTCAATACAACATTGCTATTCGACAGCCTTCACCTACACAGACCCGGAGATTTCCACCACAGGTATCCGTCTGGATAGTATATAAGCACCTAGAGTCACCCTCAATCCTTTTCCACATCCATCAACCGTCAGATCTTCAAGCCCCAAACCATACAACTCCAGGATGCAGATCTTCGTGAAGACCCTCACTGGAAAGAGTATGCATCTATCAATCATCCTTTGAATGCCTCAAAGAGCCTCGAAACTGACCCACTCTCCTCATTCAGCTATCACTCTCGAAGTGGAGTCGTCGGATACCATCGACAATGTCAAGGCGAAAATTCAAGATAAGGAGGGTATTCCACCAGATCAACAGCGCTTGATCTTCGCTGGAAAGCAGCTCGAAGATGGTACGTAGACGGATCCTCGTGCACAACTTCCCTTATTAGCGAATTTGAATGCTCACACCGACACTCCAGGACGAACACTTTCCGACTACAACATCCAGAAGGAATCTACACTACACTTGGTGCTCCGGTTACGAGGAGGTGCTCCAAAGAAGAAGAAGTGCACATTCAATGACTGCACAAGTTTACCACAAAAGATTGTCGGAGACTGCTCGTTTTGCGATGGACATTTCTGTGGGAAGCACCGATTACTGGAGGATCACAAGTGTACTGGACTCGAAGACGTAAGGGGCTCCAGTATCTAAACGTTGAAAGGAAACGTGTCTGACACAAAGGGGTGATTAGTGTAAGAAAGAGTCATATGAGCGCAACGCAGCCAAGTTAATTCATGAGAAGACCGTGGTCACGAAAGTCAACTGAGCGACTAAAATATCATCACTTGACGGGAGTTGGGTTGATCTCGTGCAACCTTGCTTTCACTGCACCAATTCTTACCCAACGCGGCATTAGTCGCGCTTCCCTGCCTCATACTACAATACCTATTCCATTACAGCCTTTATTCTGCGTTGGGTTCCTACAATGAAGCTTTTTGTCTGACAATCTCTTTGTCTAATTTGTATTCCATCGGGTTTTTATTACTATCTCTCGGATACTCGGTTCGGCTTTTGGGTTGGGTTTGATTTTATCTCTATGTGGCGACAACTGTACATTTATTTGTCCTTTTTTCACAAGTATTGGAATTTAGCGATTTGATTTCTCACCTACTTTGACCTTTGGGGATGCGATAGACCTAACAACCTTCAATATACTTTAAAAGTATCATTTGAACATTGCCGAACTGCCTTTGCCTAACTGCTTTTGCCTTGAAATTTGTGTTCAGCCCGTCTCGAGCTGAGCCCTGATGATCGATTGTATTGCAATAGTTTTGTGCTAGGTCACTCTTGCCAGTTACGGATTTGCAGTATGCCCTGCCGATCTAGTGGCAAGGTTCATGGTTATCATATTTTATCTCGAGGCCAGTAGGTGTGTCCAGGGGACTCAAACTTTGAACGGTAAAGATTGTGTGGTGAGACCAGACAGACACTGGTGCTCGGTATAGCAATCAGACTACATAACGTATGAGTCGTACAACTCTGGGTAGGTAAGTACCTTCAATACAGGCCACAGGATATCAGGCATGGAGGGACTTGAGACGTTCCAGGTTCAGGCTGATGCGCCATCGACATTCGGAGACAGAGACGGCAGGCGCACTTATTTTATTGCGGGTTTGGGTGTTTGGTGTTGCAACTACAGGCGCTGGACTGGTTGCTAGTCACGGCACTGCGTGCGGCTGGTCTTATGAATCCTAGGTTCTCTAGCACTTTCTAGAGAGCATGGCCGATAGATAGAGTCATGGATGATGTAGATGCACTCTAGTAGGCATGGATCAGCCTCTGACTCTATAGAGAAGCGCATACCGGTACTCTACGCATAAGTTCTAAGTACCCTTAAACGTCAAACTCATGGTTCCATTAGGGAAGTACTTATCCCGAGATGTTCCGCGGGATCGGATCGGGTATATACAGGTACAGGTGGAATTACACTAAGCGCAAATAAGTGTCGAAATTTAGGGTTAGTTGAAAAGCCAATCCACTCCGAGACCTGGCATGAGACAACAGCACCCATCAATATAGATACCTACTCTAGGCTCAGATTTAGGCAATGGATAATTGGTTCGAATTATCAATATGATTGGATGGTGGGGGGCTTCTTGCTGGTGAGATTGGCAGATTGCAGGCAATCGTAGAGAAATCGTAGAGGAATCGTAGAGGAATCGTAGTTGAGGAGGTATGTAAATAGGTGTATCGATATCAATCGAGTACATGGACATTTCCTGGTCAGATTCTGGTCAGAAGGATTCAGGATGTACTGTACTTACATCATAATATCCATATTTATGCTCGGGAAAGAGGGTATTCAGTCCTCTACATGTGGAAGTACCCGATCAACATAACCAAATGCCCCATGCGCTCTTACTGCACAACACATGCAAAGTAGCGTCATATCATCAATTAATTTCACAATCCCCTTCATATCTCGCACTTCCCATCCATGCTCCCACTCCCACGCCCGCATGGCTGTATGGAATAAAGCTCTGTTATTTCAAGCCACATCTGCAGCGCACTGGGGTGGGACCAATTAATCGAGGATTGCGGATGCGCTATGCAGAGGAATGGTACAATGTATGATGATATAAAAGGTTTCTTGGGCAGTTGCCTCAGTTTGAGGAATTTTTCGCAATTTTTTCGTTTCTTTTGGGGAGATTATGTCTTTTGTTTATTTATTTGTTTGAGGGTGAGGTTGGCGGTGATGACGAAGGTGGGTTGCGCATCCGTGATGGCATTGGTTGTTTGAAGTTTGCACATGCTAATTGTCGGCGGCTACGCTTCGGAACAAAGTCTGGCAACAGCCTGACTTTCATGATACTTGCTTGGCCAGACCTGGTGAGAATCCATCTCCACCTTCCACATTTGCAACGTCCACGACTCTAACCAAACCTACTTTATGTTGCGTTGGCCAGTTTCGAAATTCCCCCCGTCATCCTTCATCCTTCGCCCCACGTCTGGTATCGCATCCACGCAAAAATCCTGACTAGCTCCCACGGGTATTTCACGATTATAGAGCTCTCCAATGATACATCGGACTAAGGCGCCAACGTTGCGTTTGAAAGTGGACTGCTGGCCATGGCGACGGCACTATTACTTAAGTAGCTGCCAGGGACAATTCTGGAACATCATTGGCCCGTGACAATATCTTGGACGTTGTGGCTGGGGACAGCAGTAGCTTTTTCCGGTGAGTGATAATATCCGGAGCAAATATTAATTGCATGATAGAAGGAGCTCGGAGATCTAGAAGATTGAAGGATGCTCAGGCTTGTCACTCACTACCGAAGTAACTTATGGATTATTCCCTTGGAGTGTTTCGAGATTGATATAGCCGGTGAGCCCTTGAATGACGGGAGCTTCGTAGGCCCGAGTAACCGTGAATATGTATACTAAGTATCATGGGATACTAGTATTCATATTCGCAATTCCCCATTACTATTCTGATCAATAAACTTTTTACTCCTGTAAGTCGGTCCGAAAACATCACAGTACATAATATTGCACACATTCCGGGCTTTATCTCGATCTTCAGACAGAACGTGACAAGTAACTCCATACAGCACAGTTCACGGTTGCAGCTGCATTCATGCAGGGAAGGACGTGCGTGCAGCACCGCATGTATGCACAATTAGAACAGGGATAGCACCGAAAGGGATTTCACAGTGGAGTTTGATTCTTTTTGTGGCCTTCTTTTTTATGGGATATTAATGTCAATGTGATGCTGTTCTTTTTTGGAGTATGTAGCGGCGGGTGATATGATGTACATGTGGTGATGTGTTTTGGTGATGAGGGAGGGGCTGGATGGGACGATGCGTAATGACGAAGCTTTCGTGCTGCTGCGAAGGGCATGCACAATGTCATGTTATCCGCTGCATGTGGCATACAGAACCTGCAACACGACGTATCCTATTACACAATTGTAACAGATGTTTCAAGTTTTTCTGTGACAATTCATGAGTGGAAAACGCAGGGCGTGCATTGTGGAGCTGTCAGGTGACACAAGACCACAACCGCAGGGTCTTAAGATATCACAAAATCCGACCATCTGTGTTACCGGAATCTTACAACTGACATCGTCATTGCTTTAGGCAGACATAACGGTCCGAAATTACAAGCTCGACGTCTGAGGACAAACTAGTTTGGCTCGTCCAACCTTTGCCCGTTGGCTTCTACGACATTATGATATTTGGCTGCATTATATTTGCAGTGCACAAAAATCCCCAATATAATCAAAGCAGAATTCTCTTGTGATGTGTAATTGACTGCCCATGAAGCAAGGTTCCTGCATAACTTTCTACCCAAGAAACATCGAACCCCACAAGCGGATAACCAGGGGAGCTGCAAGCAGCAGTGAAACCCTGAATAAGGTACCGGTAGTCCATTTGATGCCCAGGAATTATAGCCCCAAAAATAAACCTCTCATACCTCTCATACTAGGATGGGAAAATGCCTCGAGTTCAATAACTTTACGTGATTGTGGACTTCTACCATGTTTTTTTTTATTTTTTATTTTTTAAAATAATATAAAATGTTTACGGCCCCATCCGTAGGCAATATTTCCTCCCTCCATCAATATCTCTATATCGGAGTCATTCATAACCCCCCCCAATAATACGCACACATTCATTGCAAGTGAATTGATGGTTTGAGAATTTGTACCGGGGGCGTTCTTAAGAAGTATAATGGATACAATCTATGAAGAGGCAAACAAACCTACAAGAATTGTTCTTGAAACACCCTCGAAAACCCTCCAATTCGCCAAACCAAAGGAACCCCTAAGACCCTTGATGCAAGTTTCTGCGGGGTTTTTTTTTGGGGGGGAGGGGTGTTCTACATAAAAACCTCGGTGGTCTATGCCTTGACGTAGTAGCGTAGGTTATGAGGTAAATGAATACTTTGTGTGATGGAGTCAAAGAACGTATTATAGAAAAAGGACTGAGAGAGCTTGCAAGGTGGGGAATTCTTCTTACATTCAATCAATTGTTATTATTATTCAGAGACATGAGGAATTACTCGCACTTCACTCTGAGTAATTGCAATTGCTTAATCCTATAACTTTGATCTCGTAGTCTATGTGCCGCAGGGGGAAGGAGGAGATGGATTAATCATACGTGGAATATCTCCTCTTCCATCGAATTAGTTGTGTTGAACTTCTATTTCACTGGCACACACTCACCATTGCAACCTGCTCTGCCCTCAATGGAGGGGACAACATACTTACGTAAATATTTACCATGTTACTTTCATGAAGTTCAGGGTAACCCCTTGCTAACATATCTTTCGTAAAAGTGTCCTTATAACTGTCCTTGTCTCTCAATATCCCCCAACTTTTCCACTAGCCTCGCGACTTGCTGGTAGGCCGGTGGCGAAAACTCCTAGCGCCTTCCACAAATATCTAAGACTTTGTCCACAATTCCCGCAAGTCAGTCAAACATTAATTCCCATAGTTGATTATATACAACCATCAAAATTCAAAAGCTACTGGTTAAAACTGTTCTTGGTCCACTCATGTATACTCCTCACATCCTTGTCCTAGGTAGATATTCTCCCAACAAGTAAGGAAAAGAAATAGACTGAAAAGGACACACTACCAAATATCTAAGCTACGTCCCTATTTCCTCCTATCCGTCAAGCCACCCCATTGGGCTCCCTGCTGCAGAAAACCCCTCTAATTGTATGACTTGTTACAGAGAAGGAGGGAGTGTTGTGAAACGGTATTGAGGCCACCCGCCCAACGTCAACCTGCCCCCGCCCCTGCAGTTGTCACCGACTGCCCCCTACCCCCGCCCCTCCCCCCCCCCCCCCCCCCCCCCCCCCCCCCCCCCCTCCGCCCGTCCCCCGCCCCTCCCCCGCCCGGGCCACATTTACCTCCCCAAACCTATCCCACACCCCTTCCCCTAGCCCAGCCCTGTTCGGACCTTCGACGTTGTTGGGATTTTTACCCGGTACCTAAGGTTTCCTGAAGGATAGCCCCGTCAGTACTTGAATATGCACCTCCGATTACAGGGTAACCCACTTTCTGTTCTCGGTTTGCTGAGTGCTTCCATACAATTGAATGGGTAGGATGAAAAAATAAAAAAATAAAAAAAATATCACTGTACTCATATGCACCCACCGCTCTTCGGGGCAATATGGCGAACTACACGGGAGCCCGAATGGATCAGAGCTGTGAAGCGGTGATTTGGAATCGTGGCTTATTAACTGATGTGATTAAGGTGTACCTCGTTCAACGTGCGAATTCAAGTGTAGGTGTAAGCAAAACTTGAACCCGCACATCAAACTTATGAAATGAACAGTTACCCTCAATTTATCGAAAATGCAAGCTCCTACTTGCAACAAATCTCATAAATCCACTTACACAGGAGGAGGGAGTAGGTACCCTTTCTTTTGGGAACCCTTAATTTGAGTAGCAATGCAAGTCTATTATCATTTCATGCTTCCATTAAGTCTAGTAACCTGCTACTAGAAAAGAAGCAAATTGAACATATAATAAATAGGATTAACAAGTATGACATATAAAATCGGGTGATGTTGGAAATAAGCTGGGTTTCTAGGCTATCTTCGTATCTCCAGAGCTCAGCCAACCCCATACTTCCGCCACGGGAGCATTGCCTTCAATAACTTCCGTATAATAGTCTCAGTTGATAAACTCTACTGTAAATGTCAGTACTGCTGGTGCAGGTTGATTGACAAATATACTCAACATGGAGACGTGCGCAGTACGATGGCAACTGCTGGCATAGCTATCCAGCAAGTAATCCCCACAATACTAGTTGCTGCCGTAAGCATCATTTCCTCCTAGTGAAGGACCACCTAGTCCGGCTTGGTTGGTTTAGCACCCCACTCCTGCTTCTGCCATCCCGTTTCATCAGTGTATCTTTTCAGGAACTCTTGTCCTGTATTCTCAAATTTAACCCACGAAATTTTAGGTAGTTTATGTAGGTTAAAGACATTGCGGTGCACACTCTGGAGGTTTGTTGCCACTATGAGGGGGTCTGTACCCAGCAAAAAGAACGCACCCTCTAGCATGTCCTGATATGCGTATATCCATATGCCGTTCTCCACACATTGAAGTTTCAAAATCCCGTCATACTCGCAGATTTCATCCGCTAAGTAGTAGGCGAGAAGACGATGTGGTGCGCCTTCTAGGCTCCAGGGATCGTCTTGCTCATAGCTACCCAACTCCCAGTCGATAGGTAAAGATTGTAGTAGCTGGGACTCTGGATCCTCCTTGGGGAGTGTCAGTATGTATTTTGAGGGCTGTTTGTATATGGTGGCTTACTCTTGGACCAGCTTGTGTCTCCAATCTTGAGACGCACTCGATGGGTGCATTTGGTGTCGTGGGAGATGGAAGGATTTGCGACATGTCTGTGCGGGTCCAGCATAAATCTCTGTTGTAACTGTTGTAGCGTCAATCCTCATAGTAGAGGGAAGTCTGAAGCTATCAGTATTGTTAGACCTAGACTATTGTTATCCTATATCCTGGCTAGGTACTTAAGAGGGTTGCCTCGGAACCCATATCAATCCATATAGCTGTACAATATCCAATTGCCCACTTAATTTCCGGTTGATTGAGCATCATCTGGGAGGACTCTTGAGTTGTAGTGTATATATTCTGCAGGGAGCAAGCAGAGTACTGCATTTTGTAGGACATTATTTGTGGCGATAGTTAGGTTCGGTGAGTAGAGCAAGAGGTACGGCAGGTACATAACACAGGAGCTAAAAATCTGTCATCCAATCTCTCCAGAGAAGCATCCCAGAAGAGTCTTCAAATAACCACGAGACTCGTCGTAGGTTGTAGAGGCTACGATGCACTCTCGGG
This sequence comes from Terfezia boudieri ATCC MYA-4762, assembly GCA_003788615.2. Classification (NCBI taxonomy): domain Eukaryota; kingdom Fungi; phylum Ascomycota; class Pezizomycetes; order Pezizales; family Pezizaceae; genus Terfezia; species Terfezia boudieri. The sequence continues at coordinate 508,965 of ML121550.1, read as the reverse complement.
AGGTCTTTACCGAGCCAAAAAACGCACCTTCCTGTTTACCTTCACAAGCGTAGAACCACATCAGCTCACAGCGTTCCCAAAGAAAGTAAAAAGGCCAGGAGTTGGGATCCGCCAAATACAAAACGGTAATCTTGCTCGGAAGTGCTATCCCTCACTCTTGTTTTGTATTAGTATACATTCTAGAACCATAGGGTGTTGGCTTACAATGCTTTCCTCTCCATCCCTTTCCCTACCCGCCGCTAATTGATATCGTGGTTGCTTCCGCTCCCGCCCATGCATGTGTCAGTACGATCGGATATGTTTTCCGCACACCCTCCCAGAGGTGTGGGCTGTTGGAGCCAACTAGACCCAAAGTGAGATCTCGGTTGCCAGTTTCCTCGGACAATACTTCGACTAAGTAACAGCATTGATGGCATTATCACATAGCCTCAATAAAAGATCGTTGTCATTTGCACTCGCTTCTGCCCCTTCCTTGGAACATCCTCACCAGGGACACCAGTGCCTCCCTTTTGATGCCGTCCGTAGAAGTGAAAACCCTATCATACTATGAGTTCTTACACTTGTTGGCAGAGTGATCTGTGGTATATGTGGGCTCATGATTGCCTGATGAGACGTTGGGCTGGATCTAGAGTAGCTAGGTTGGACGCTAGGTTGGACTCTAGGTTGATTATGAGCACATGGGTAACCTTGAAACGCCTCGGAAGACCCACCAGCTAGAAGCCCTAAATGTGGGGGTATTGAGAGTTCTCAGATCTTAGTCTGGAGATCTGGAGACCTGGAGACCTAGAGCTATCGGAGACCTATCTGTGCTGCTTGGGGGAGGTATTGCAGGAGAAGGGTTGATTCAATTTGAATTGCTCAGTTTGCGCAGGTTAGTGTGCCTAGTTCAATAACCATCCCATTTTGCCATCTTGAGAGCTCCTGGGTATTCTCGTTATTTTCATACAAAATATTCGAACTGTAAGGTCTACGATACTCCAACCTAACCAGACTACCCAAAGGTGCCTAGTATGGGCGCTGGCTCAGCCGTATCAAGAGTATTAGTGGCCTCCTATGTCAGTCTTGTGGGCGAGAGGTGGTAAGATTTTTGGTCGTCTGGTATAGCAGGGTGCGTGTAGACGCTCGGTAAGGGCTTCCTAGTGGTCACGGGCTCGTTAGTGGGACGTACGGCCAATATGGGGGCGGTAGGGTATTGGCTTGAATTTGGTTGGATATGAGGGTAACCTATGATTACATGCCTTCGTAACCTTTTACGCCTTGTGAAGAAAAGAAGCAGAAAAAAAGAAAGCAGAAAAGCCCCCGCCCTCCTAGTGCCTCCCCCCGCTGCCTTCAATTCCCGACCTCCTTTGCATCGTGCACCTCTCCTTCTGATGGGGTTCCCCCTGGCCTTCCCTTCGCCCACTGCTTCAGACTTCGGGGGCGTCCATGGCGCCTTTCAGATCTCCCCACAAACGAAGGTTTTCTCTCGCGATGTCTAGCGCGGTGCAATCCGTCGTGCTGTGTATCATCAGTTGCCCTCCACACAGGCTGCACTTCCCATTCGCTTGTCGAATCCTGAGTATGGTCCTGACTTCCTTTGGGCCCTATTCCAGCAGACTCGTCCTCGTCTCCATCCTTACCCCCGTTTTTCGCAGCCTCCACATCCTACGGTCCCCCCCCCAGGAGTCAGACTACGGTCACTTTTGGTGCCACAGGCATCTCCACTGCGGCTTCCTTCGCCAGGGTATCTGTTGCCTTGTTCGCAGTGCCGTCCATATGCCCTGGTGCATGAGACTATCGATCCTCCTGGTTCTGTTTTGTAGTGTCGTTCGCTTACATAACGACTCCGCCCAACTTCACAGAACATATTACCTAAGCCTTCTGCAACTTGCCTGTAGATGCCATTCTGCATGAACTTCATCGCTCTAATCTCATCACGAAAATTAGCAACTGCAAGGAACACCCTACGAGCTCAGGATTTCCTCAGAACAACGCTTATAATGGCACGGTCAGCAATATGCACACGCTCCGTGACTGGCAGGGCAGCAGCAGCAGCAAAATTGGCCAAAGGCTCGAGGGAAACAGCTAGAGTTAACAGCAAGCTCGCCAGAGCTGAGGTTATGCGGACTAGGGGGGGGAATACCGCAGCTGAGGGTGGCGAGTCGGAATTATCCTCTGTCCCATCAGATATCTCTGACGAAGAGGATGCGGTACGCAACAAAACTACAACTTCGCAGCACTTTTCTTCTCCCACAGTTACTGGTTTATTACCGACGACACTAGGAAAGAGACAGCGACCCACTGCTACAGGCGTAGGTGTAGGTTTAGGAGCTAGTGGATCTGTGGACGGGGAGCTCAGGAAGAAAGTCAAACAAGGAACCAATAATACCCACCAACTGATCTCGACCTTTTCCTACGGAGGGCCATCAGGGGCAGCTTCATCCCCGACAAGTACCGGAGGAGTATTCTCACCGGTACGGAGGCGACCGGCAAATTCTTCAATAGCCGCACCTTCCCCATCCCGTCGGACTACCAGGCAATTACCCAAAGCTGAGTGTCAGGTTGAAGCGGTCCGAGAAGAGGTGGAAGACCTATTGATTAACGCCGTGGATTCGGGGCGCAAAAAACCCGCTCGGGGTGGTAGTGGCAACAACAAGCGACCCAAATCCTCCCCCCAACCCTCCCTCGCCCCACCACCTCACTGGGAAGAAATGTACTCCCTCGTCCGCTCCATACGTTCCCGCATCCCCGCCCCCGTCGACACCATGGGCTGTGAACGTCTCGCCCAACCCACCGGCGGGCCCATTACCCCCTCCATCTCCCGCTTCCAAACTCTCGTCTCCCTCCTCCTTTCTTCCCAAACCAAAGACACTGTGACTGCCGTCGCCGTGCGGAAAATGCAAACCCTCCTCCCGGGAGGCCTTACAATCCCTTCCATTCTCGCTACTGAACCACAAACCCTCGACGGTCTAATCACCCCCGTCGGGTTCCATAACAAGAAGACACAGTATCTACTCAAAATAGCAGAGATATGTAAAGAGAAATATAACTCCGACATCCCTAGGTCTATTGAAGAGCTGTGCTCGCTTCCGGGCATAGGACCAAAAATGGCGCATTTGTGTATGAGCGCTGCATGGAACGAGACACAGGGGATTGGCGTCGATGTACATGTCCATCGCATCACGAATATGTGGAAGTGGACGGGGAAGAAAGGGACAGAGACACCAGAACAGACGAGACTGGCGCTAGAAAGCTGGCTGCCGAAGGACAGGTGGAGGGAGATCAATCATTTATTGGTGGGGTTTGGGCAGTCTGTTTGTCTGAGTAGGGCACCAAAATGTGGGGAGTGTAGCTTGGCGGAGAGGGGGTTATGTCGTGCGGCGAGGGTGCCTCCTGCACTGGGGAGGATGGATATGAAGAAGGAGGTGAAGATGGAGGTTAAGGAGGAGGATGATATGGTGGAGGTTAAGGAGGAGGATGATATGGGGGTGAAAGTCGAGGGAGAGGGCGAATGGTTGAAGGCGGAGGGTATCACCCTCCCAACGCCGGTAGGTGTCAAGCGTGAGGGTTCCGTTCAACCGAGACTTAGGAGAGTCAAGAGGGAAGTCAAACTCGAGGACGGAAGGGCTGGATTATCTATCAAGCGCGAGTTCAAGCAAGAGAAGGAGGAGATGGGGGTTAAACATCGTGACTTTGAACTCGTCAAGCGGGAATCGGAATTGGGACTGGGGGACTCGAAGGAGAATCTCCCGGACATGGAGGATATGATGGGGCGCTTTTCTGTTGGGTATAATGGGAGACGGAGGGCTTGGGCTTGAGTGTTCAGTTGTTTTCAAGGAACCTATTCTATGGGTTTTAACTGAATATGTTACCCTGAATGAGCAGTGCTTATTATTTATTTTTATTTATTTTCATTTATTTTCATTTTTGCTCTCAAATACATTGTACATAGATTCATGAACGGAGCCGATTGCATGGTTTGGTGCATTATCTCTGTTTTGGATACCTATTGGAAGGAAGCATCTCATCATTGATATTTTTTTAGTATCGGTATCATCAAGCTAGTAGTTATGGTTTGCTTATTACAAATGAAAAAGGAAGACTACTACCCAATTATCAAAGTCATAAAGTGTTTCCCGCATATATCTTACAAAGAAAGCGTATATCCACCTAACTACAACCCAATCTCAATCACGCACCCCCCGCCCCATTCTACTGCGGCACTCCACCCCCCTCCCCCGCGGCCCCCGGCCCCTGCGGATTCAAGTACCCCGCATCCTCAGCGGCCTCATACTCTGCAATCAAATCAGTCACAACGGCCTTCGCCTCATCAAATTCGCCCAACCCATCCGCAAACGCCGGCTCCTTCTTATACTGATCCAAAAACGCATTCCTCTTCCTCAGGCGATCATACTGGAGGACTATCCTCTTAAACAGCGTTGCAATACTCGTATGATTCGCCAACATGAGTCCCGACACGCGGTGGCTCATGGGCATATGCGGGGATTTCTTCGTAAGCGCGACTTGTATACTCGCGGGGCCCCAGGGAATAAATGTAGCTAACCTCCTCTCCCTGATGCGGAGGAGTGATTTATGGACTTCGCTGGGATCGGCCTCGCCTTGGATGATGTTTAGGATTGAGATGTAGCAAGATTTTTTTGTGGTGTTGGTTTGAACCATGCGGTTTTTCGGTTGGAGGAGGCGACGCATGACGTCTAGAACTGTTGTTTTCCTCACAGTCTTGCCTTGGTCGACAATGTCGCCTGTGAAGGGGGTGTAGGAGGTCATAAGGAAGTGGCATTTCGGGGTGGGGATGAGTGAGGCGATGATGCCGACGAGGTCGTTGTGCATGTATCCCGGGTAGCGGAGGGTGGTGGTTGCGGCAGACATTATTGTGGATACGAGCTGGTTTGTTTGTGCGAAAGACGGGTTTTGAACGTGTAGTCTATCCGCAGCGATACGTGTCAGCGCGCCATTATCGAGTACGACGACGGAGTCTGCGTTTTCGGTTAGTCGACGCATGGAGAGGAGGCTGTTGTATGGCTGGACGACGACATCGCCAACGCTCTGTGTGTCTGGGAAGACGGAGTATGTCTGGATTAGCTTTTTGGGGAACCGGTCATTGAGCTTTTCAAGGAGGAAGGAGCCGAGTCCGGAGCCGGTCCCACCAGCGATGGAGTGTAGCAGCATGAAGCCCTCGAGGGAGTCGGAGCCGTCGGCTTCCCGGTCGAGCATTTCCATTACTTCTTCGTACACAGAGTCGCCGGCGGCGTAGCCCGCTGCCCAGATGTTACCGGCGCCGCCCCCCTCGCGGGGAACGTGGAAGTTTTCGGGGTTGTAGATGTTGCGGTAGGGCCCGGTTTGGATGCCGTGGATCACGCGGGGTTCGAGGTCGAGGAGGATGGCGCGGGGGATGTACCGGGTGTCATCGGACTGGGTAGAAGCTTAGCAAAAAGCTCTCCCCCACACGCGGAGGGGGTACGGACTTGGTAGAAGAATACGTCCTTCCGGTCACCGCCTTCGGTCGCAAAGTCTTCGAGGTTCCCATCTTGGTTGATCCCGTGCTCCTGGCAGAGCTGCTGCCAGAACTGAGAGCCGACTAGGGGTGTGCTTGCGGTCAGTCTTACTCGCACGATAGGCCTCTGCTGCTGGGGAGGGGCATACCGCTGTTCCCGCACTGCCCAGCTTGGATTGTGATGATTTCCCTAGCAAGTAGGGAATCGTGTTAGCTGTAGCTGTAAGAGAGCAACACATTAGAAGTTGAGAATATTCTGTACCTGGGCATGTTGGTGTCAAAATGAGGCGAGGATGGAGAGAGATTCTCGAGCACACTACCTATCCGCTCTCGTGATAGTCTCAACTCGACCTGCACACCAGCCACTTTGTCAGGGCTTATGTCATCGGGAACTTGACTCGATTTGGCCCTGCTTAGGGCTACGGGGGTAGGGCTGGTGACCGCACAAACTGGAGGGTTGAATTAACGAAACATTCCGGCCCAGGGAATGTCTACAGCACAAGCAAGCACATAGCACACGCAACCAAGCTGCAGTCACCCCTTCTTGAGAGCGCAGGATATACAAACCTCTTTGCGCCGAATTTACTCACAAAGCTTTACGAGATATCATCCATCAACAATCGCAATGGCCCCCGCTGCTGTATGTTTCTTTCGACTTCGGCACTTCGTGCTTCCTGAACATGAGCAAGGTACCGCTTTGCTGGTTATTGGAATCAGTAGGCTGAGTACTTGTGTTTGTCTCTAGAAATCCGCTGCTGGCAAGAAGCAAGCCAAGACGACTAAGACGGTATGTCTTTCCCTTTCCTTAGGGGATTGTTTGATTTTTGGGAGTTGGGGGGCTGACTGGGATATGGCAGTTCACTATCAATGCTTCCCAACCTGCCTCCGATAAGATCTTCGACGTAGCCGCATTCGAGAAATTCTTGCATGACAGGATCAAGGTCGACAATCGTGTTGGTAACCTTGGTGACTCGGTTCAAATCTCCAAGGAGGGTGAGGGGAAGGTCGTCGTTGTTGCGCATATCCCATTTTCTGGTCGCTACCTTAAGTACTTGTATGACTCCATTACGAGGGGCGTGTGGGTTGGCGGGGGGGCTCATGGCTAATTGGGGTTACAGGACCAAGAAGTTCTTGAAGAAGTACCAGCTCAGGGACTGGCTCCGTGTTGTCGCTACCTCCAAGGGTGTCTATGAGCTTAAGTTCTTCAACGTCGTTAACGAGGGTGATGATGAGGATGAGGATTAAATATTTCATCCTTTCTTGCTCCAGCGAATACGGTACGTTGTACTCTGGGAAGACGGCGGAGTACTAGCTTGCTGACGGTGGTAGATGCTTGACGCTACGGGTTGATATATACCGGAATTGTTGCAATTATTTAGCATAGGGACATGTTGTTGTAAATAGACGCTGTTTGGGAATGGAAAAGCTTTGCTTGCGTTGGGTGGAGGCATTGTTTTGTTCCAATCCTCATATTGTGGAAGCCCAACCAGACCCAAATACTCAACTATTCAACTTCAGTGTTTTTTTGCTTAAGTAGAAAAAGAAGTTCTGGAGGATATAATGGATCGATCATGCGGGAATAATTTTGCCCTCAGGAATTGAACTTTCTTGTCCTCGCACTGATATGCTGTGATATGGCTTTTGAACTCCAAATCGCAATCTGAACCTTTTCAGGGTTCGTGCAGCCGTAGGTACCGTTCCATCATCACAGCGTGGCCAATTGCAACGCACGTACGGGGTCAGTTGTTTCGGGCTGCGACGCTTCAATTTTTGATACGGGTATAAGTTATTAGGACCAGCATCCCTTCCCCTTAGTAACCAGGTCTTTTTTTACACCCCAGCCCCATCGCCGTCAGCAAGGAGCGACAGGACTTTTGATTGGTCTGGCTGAGGATCCTTACTGTCCCTTCCAACCCCAATACGTTCGCTGGTGGCCAGATCATCCCCTAAAGTCGAAAGCTTAAGGGTCCCTTGTATTGGCATTTCTGTACTTTTGGAGGTGTGCGATATCTCTCGAAGCTTTAGCTTCAATTACTCCAACGTTCTTCTTCGAAATACGGTTCCAGCTTACTCCTTTCCAGCACTGCTGCCATCATGGCGTCCCGTTCGTTACGTCGCTCTAATCCCATAACGCTCGTGCTTGCACTGATGCTTGTACTGGGTTTTATGCTCTTCATCCTCACACCAGACAAGTCCGACCCCATCCCAAAGACCGTGACCCCAGCAAGAAGTCGGAAACCACCGGCGGTACAACGGTATCACATGAACACCCTGAAAGCCACCGCCAGCCCGATTTCCAACCAAGAGAAGGTCATTATTCTCACCCCCTTAGCAAAGTTCTACGACGAGTACTGGACGAATCTGTTGAAGCTCAACTACCCGCGTGAGCTCGTTGAACTGGGTTTTATCATTCCAAAAGGTCGTGAGGGGAACTTGGCTCTCTCAAAGTTGCAGGATGTGGTCCACAAGGTCCAGACAGGGAAGAAGAAAGACCAATTCGCCAAGGTCACTATCCTGAGACAGGATTTCGATTCTCCAGTTCCTCAAAATGAAAAGGATAGACATGCTTTGTCTGCCCAGAAGGCTAGACGGGCAGCTATGTCGAAGGCGAGAAACAGCTTGTTGTTCAGCGTACTCCGTCCCGATATTGCGTGGGTCCTTTGGCTTGATGCCGATATCATTGAAACACCCCCAACACTCATTCAGGACCTTGCATCCCATGATAAGGCGGTTATTGTTCCTAATTGCTTTCAGAGATATAAGGAGGGTGGGGTCTCGAAGATACGGCCCTACGATTACAACTCATGGCACGACTCGAATGATGCATTGAAGATGGCAGGTACAATGGGCAAGGACGACATCATACTTGAGGGGTATAGGGAAATGGCGACGTGGAGGCTGTTGATGACTGGTGAATACAAGGAGCACGGGAGTGTTCACGACGAGACCAAGCTGGACGGGGTTGGAGGAACTGCGTTGTTGGTGAAGGCAGAAGTGCACCGTGATGGAGCGATGTTCCCACCCTTCCCGTTCTATCACCTCATTGAGACAGAAGGTTTTGCGAAGATGGCAAGGAGATTGGGGTATCAGCCTTATGGGCTTCCAAATTACCTGGTAAATCTAACCTCCCTGAAAGCTAGCATGTGATTATTCACTGACTTTCCTTTAGGTTTATCACTATAATGAATAATAACATTTAACTTTGCCCCTCACCCAACGATCCTCTCAGATGTCAATACTGTGTCTGATACCTATCAATCAGTTTTTTTAACGAACTTCTATATCAAGTCCTAATACGTGGTGCGTAGATGTGGTGTGTTTCTCCAGCGTTATTGGGGTGGTTGCTTCCTCTATGTTTTGTTTTCGTTGTAATTTTGGTTTTTATCTTCCTCTTCAGTCTTTTTTTATTTGGTTTCTGGTTTTTTAGTTCTTTGACGGCATAGAAAAAAAAAAGACCTCACACTCTTTTCGGCGCGTTTGGACTCCCCACGATAAAGCCTCGGTCCCTTTTCGGCGTGCCGAAAGGTCCCATTCGGCTAGTACCGGGGATGTTACCAACCGGCATCGTGATGCCGTGCTGGTAACTTAACGACTTTCCAAAGGACCTGATATTTGTACATACCTTGTGATAGGGAATAGAGATAATGACTGGGTACGAGATAATGATGACGTTTTGCACTTCCCAGTATCGCCATTTTCACAGACTCAGGAAGGAAGCATTGAGCTACCTTATGATGATGATATTCGGGCTCTGGAAGCAGCTGCTATGATATAACTGATTATAGGATGTGCGATACCCGCTTTTATAAAGGTACGTCTTCTGCCCTATTTCACAGAGGCACTGCAGATCAACTACAAGCCTAGATCTTTGATCACAGACGGATTTCGATTCCTTTCACCATGCCATATTTTATTCAACCAGTCGCTCTTTTTTCAGAGCAGACGCTCACCACCCTCCTTTTGTGGGAGTTCGATGTCGACCAGATTGTTGGTATGCCAGACATTACCCCTACAGCAACACTCCCAACCGGCGCCCAAGTATCTAAACCTGTGCAAAACCCAACGGTGGGGGATTGCATTGAGGTCTGTGGTGCCAATGATTGTGACTACCTTCGTGCTATGCCGGTGCTTAATAAGAACGGCGAACTCAGCGTGTCCGAGAGGGTAGCAAAGGATATTCTGGGTGATTTGGATGGTGCGGATGATTTATCAGTCCAAAGAGCTGCCTGGGGACTGGCACCACAGGAGAAATGCGGGGCAAGCCAGGCCCAGGAGAAGCTTCGAAAGAGGCAATGGTATCCAGAACGCCATAGGCAGGAGTATGATTATGCTCCATCAACCGATTACTATGGACCTGAACAAGACCCGTACTTGTACGAAAGCCAGTATGGAGAACTCCCTCTCGAGTTTTACGAGCCCAAGGAATATGATTCGTATCATAAGAAGGGACAGCCCAAGACACAGAATCTCCAGAACGAGTATCCTCACATAAAGAATACGCCGAATAACGCCCCACAAACTCAACAGAGTAACAGAAATGTCAAGATCACCAACGACAACTCCGGAAGCGTCAACGGCAAGGAAAAGAAGAACGACGAGAAAATCAATTCTGCCTTGACCGATCCACCCCGCAGAAATGTTGGCGCTCCTTCCCCAGCTGCCAAGCCGAATCTCAATAAGGGTTCTACAAAGAGGTACCCTATCCGCACGACAAAGCCCAAGAGTCGCCAGTCCAGCTCCTCAGAGTCTCATAGTTCCGATCCAATCATTGCTTTCCACAGTGCCCCCACCACCGATGATATCCCTACTCAGTCTCATGTTGATGCCCAAGCTACGGAGCAACCAAACGACGTGGCAGAGGCTGTTCTTGAAGCAGCACCCCAGGCAACTCCTCAAGACCGATCCATCCCACATGTTCAGAAAACCGAGCACCCCGATGGGTCAGTCGAGTACTCCTTCGGCGTTGTCTCGGGCGAAGTCAGTGTCTACAACGAGGGCGACGCCCCCAAGAAACGCGGTAGAAATAAGAGCGTCATCTCCAACCTGAAATCCCAATTGGGGATCGACGATGAATCTCCTCCTCGCGACCGCACGGGGTGGATGCGCAAGTCAAAGCGTCACGTTGTTCCCGAGAATAAACTATCTGCAAAGAATGCCAAAGAGAAGACCGTAAGCGAGGAGGGCGGCGTTGAGCTTAAAGAGAGTGTACAATCCCAGCGCACGCCAAACCAGAAAGCAGATTTTCTGCGTGCAAATGGGAATAAGCCTGTTCCCAAAAAACAGGCCCCTCAACTTGCTCATAATGATAAGCAAACTCCCAAGCAAGAGCAATCGAGGGAGGAGGAGGAGGCCGCGGCGCAGCAGGAGATTACTGACCAGCAGAAGGCTGAGTTTGAGCGGCTAAGGAGGCAGTCTATTAAGCAGTTTTATAAGAATCAGGCTGCTCAGGGTCAGGATGTTAATAGGGATAAGGAGGCGGAGAAGAAGATAACAGAGGAGGCAACAAGAGTGTCGAGCGAGAATGCACAGAAGAAGAGGGAAGAGAGGGCGAGGAGGCTTCAAGGGAAGGAGCCGAAGGTGTAGAATTCGGCGTAGATTAGCGGGGAAGTGACTTTTGTGCCCCAGTGGTGAGTTGTGGTTTTGTGATTTTGATTAACTTTTGATAGATGGAATGGTTTGTGTTTGCTGGGTTTTTTCTACAGCTGTACTTTTTTTTTTTTGGGGGGGGGGGGGTTTTCCTGGGGGGTTCTTTAACACATACTTTGGCGAGTCTGGCTGGCCCAGGCCCAAACCCTACTTTATGCACCAACGAAACACAATATCAAAACCAAAAAAAAATTAATCAAACTGCTTTTTTACGCCCACACATGGCACTACACTATACCGCCCAGAGCAAGCCCCTACCTATCCCCCTTCCTACCCGCTCACAATGGGTAAGTAAGGCATAGGAAGGCAGAGTCATTGCCAGGCCGGTCACCGGACACGAATATAACCGACATACCCCGATTTCCTCCCGGTACAACAGGGCCCCCGGCTCCGTGGGAGTGGATAGGGGAGTGCAGAAATGGAGGAAGGTGGGGGAAATGAAGTGAGGAATGGAGTGGGGTGAGGTGGGGTGATGGGTTGGGGGTGATGGGGGCGGAGCTAAGGGGCACTGGGAGATTCCTGAAATTTTTTGATGGTGGTTTTGGCTTTGGTTCTAGGAGGTAGAGGGGGGGGAGGGAGCGTTGGACGTTCTCAGGTTGTATAGAACTGTTTGAATTGGTTTCTTCTTTTTGCTTTTGTAGGAGATTAGTAGGGACCGTGGAGATGGGAATGGTTTCTGTATGAATGTGGTGGAGAAACTAGGTACTTATGGAAAATTTATTGGTTTTCGTTTGAATGACCATACTAGGTGATAAGTATTCTTTATGATCAGGTAGCGTGAATCAGGGTTTAAGGGCGCGGGGTCAGATCTCAGGTGAAAACCTGAGGTTACCCTCAACCTGTGCTAGCAGTTAAATGAGGACGGAACCGATATCTATATTTACAAAAGAGGGATAAGGATGTCAGGCCTGTGGGGTATTCTAGCATAGTTGATATTACTACTAGCTTCGCGTATATATGAGTTGAGTGTTTGTTATTTGTGGATGTTGCTTAGTTTTTTTTTTTCCGGTCAAGTGTGTGTATCTTACGAGCAGTAATCGAGTAAGCTTACAGGTGAAGTAAGTAACCAGTAAGGTAATAATACCCTGCTGGGGAGGGGCTGCTTGTGCCAACCAGGCTAGGTAGGTACCGGTAATACCAAAATAAAATAAATCCTGGTTGGCACAACACCCTCCAAGGGGGATCTGGGCCTGGAGTGATGTTTCCCGGAATATTAATGACCCGAAACAGGTAATAATGTTTGTAGTTGAAGATGAATCTTGCAGCACTGTATAGGGGCTGTACAAGATTATCTCGATCTGTGGAGATAGAGCGCGCACCTCGAGACAACAACGTCGTCGGCAGTGGAGCCCTTCCTCCTCCGAGGGGCTAGTGCAAGCCAGACGAGAGCCCGCCGTACGATACTTTGTAACAGATACCTAGAGTTTGACATGCAGATCTCCCACTGTTTCCTCTAGACCCAAAGGGCGCATCGATATCCCCTTCTTTATCAAATGGTGAATTGTGTTTTAAGTCACGAGATATGATCATGATTGACAGATTTGTAGGAGGAAGGTCCGGAGGCGGTCCTCATATCGTTACTTGAAAGAACCTTGATAATCTATGAACCATGGCTTGGCCGTGGAGGCCACAATTCCAAGTTACCCTGGGAGCCCTTCCAATTTCCAAAAGCCTATCAGCTATAGGAAAGCTTTTCGGAGGTTCGTCTGGAGACGAGGAGGAGCTTCAGGTTGTATGCTCAAGGCTCAAGACGGACCCCAATGGAAGTCTGATAAAGTCCCCAGTGCCAAAAGCCAAAGCACTGCGCTCAAAGCAGGTACAAATTGTAGAAGTGTCCGCCCGTAATTCGTATCAGACCACAAACCACCATCCTCACACTTCACCTTTCTTCTTTCCCTTTCGTTCACTGTTCTGTTTGCTCTCACTCGACCGGCGCTCTGGAAGTGTTTGGCAACGCCTGTCTCAGAACCCCTGCATACCCACGTTGTTTCGTGGTTCACCGGAGCTTCGAGTCTAGCGCTATACTCTTCTTAACTGTATCGTGAGCTTTCGAGGTTGGTAGATGAGAATAATCAACTCCACTGCGAGATATTTCTAGCTAAGCGCTGACATTACTTAATTCTAGGAAACGAAAGAAAGCCACAGAGCTGCTTGTATCATCATCCAACACTTTCACCTCCGTCATTGCACATCTGGGACAAGCAGCTCTTTTTCCGCGAACACAATACCAGTATATCAAAAATGTCAGCGAATATCAATTCAGATCAAGTCGCCCTCCTGTCGGCGGCAATTATGATGCTCTACTATGCATGCCTACTCGCTGTAAATGCCCGTTCAACCTGTGAAGGCGGAGGCGGTGTAGGGGACCTTGGCGTGGCAGACATGTTCGTATTTGCTGATGAATACCGGTGATACAGACATGTTGTTGTCAGGATTTAGAGTAAGCAAAATAATTTTCCACTTAACCGCATTCGGCCATTTGTTGTTGTTTTTAGCGCTGAAACTAGAGATGTCCGGCGGACATCTCACCCTAGTCCCATATCCTTTGCTGCTCACATGATATGGTCGGGTTGCTGTGGATACAAGCCGCCAGGCCAGGGTCTCTAATAAGGTTGTCTTGCTTTTACCGCTGATATTTACCGGTACCAGGTAGTCTGGTTGGCACAACACGGAGGGTATTGTGCCAACCAGACTAGTATACCAGGTATGACCTCGCTTTCTCATTGGTAATAGTCTCGAAGCTCGCTACCTCTCACTTCCCCGTCCCATTTCACTTGGAATATCACATTTACACTTGGATATCATTCATGCATTGGTTGAGGCTTCTGCGGCGCGGGGTTGGGCAGTTGGTTCAGGCTGAAGAGGGTAGACGCCCTCCATGTTGGGATGTCCCTTTGAAAAGCGTATTCCTGGGAATACCCCCATAGAAATTCCAGCCGGTGGAGCGTAGAGTCCGGAACCACCAGGGGTTTTCAAGATCGCCAAGGGCACTAGTAAGGGATAGGTGCATTAGTGTTATGCATCCTTAAGGCAATAGCGGTCTATAATTATAGCTTAAGGAAGGCACCCAGTTTCAACAATGCCGATAGACCGTTCGTTGGGTCGAAACGTGCAGTTTTACGATGCTAGGTCGCCTGGGGATGCTTTAGGAGGACTTATTCAAAATGGTTCTGTCACGGAAGCCAATTTTCTGGACATGCTAGGGATCTTGGTGATTACGGAGACGCCTATTCGAGTACAAGAGCGAGGGACAGGTCACATAATTACGACGGCAAATACTAGGCTGGAGGCCGGACACTATGATGTCTATTGTGATAGTAAGTGCTGAATTATATTGAAGTGTGTGTAAATAACTAATTTACGATAGGCCAAATTCATGTGAATAATGAGGCATGGGTGAATCGCTTGATATCTCATAACGTATCAGGCAGAGATGGAGCATTTATGACTGGAATTCGCGCTCGCGATGGAAGATGTGTTATTTCCGGACTTGTGAATTCAAGAACAAGAATCGCTCGAGGGAATTGGACAAGCTTTGAAGCAGCGCATATTTTTCCGCTAGAAAAGGAGAACACAGTATGGATTCCGGGGAATTTCGACCGTTGGATTACAGATATGGAGGATAGAACCGGAGGATCGAAGATCAATTCTTTGCAGAATGGGATGTTGCTACGTGAGGACATTCACACAATGTTTGATCAATATTTGATATCGGTCAATCCAGATGTGAGTAATTTATTGACTGAATTTATATGAAAAATCTATACTGACGAAGTAGCAGGACAGTTACAAGGTTGTCGTCTTTGATGAAGATATTCATGGGTTGGATGGAAGAGTACTTGATCCAGTATGCAGAGATCGGAATGATCCGCATCGTGTCTCAGATGAGTTACTTCGATGGCATTTCAGACAGTGTGTGTTCGCAAACATGAGGGGAGCGGGAGAACCAATTTTTGAGCATGATTTTTCGAGTGGGGATATGATTGGAGTGATTAGTAGAGAGAAATATGGAAAGGAGAGGTTGGAGATGGAGGTTGCAGCAAGACTGAGGGGGTTTGTGAATGTATAGGGAGGACTAGGTTGTTTACGTAAGTAATTAAAGGTACGGTTAAACACAAGTATTTTACTATTATTTTGTTATTGTTAATGGGAGGCCCCGGGGCGGAGCCCGATGAAGAGAAGCAGTATTTAGGGTTACGTGAAGAGAGGGAATATTTAGGATTGAGTGGCGAAGCGCCGGGTAGGAGTATTTAACGTTTACATGCCCGTAGGCCCACGAAGTGGTGCCTCAGGGATATATGATTCCCATGTAAACGTGGAACCATGGAACCACTCCCCGCTAGGCGTATTCTCCTGAATACCACCATATTAAATTCAAGCCGGTAGAGCGTAGAATTGGATTTCAGGTGGGGATACAGACCAGCGATTGGCTCAGCTGCA
This sequence comes from Terfezia boudieri ATCC MYA-4762, assembly GCA_003788615.2. Lineage (NCBI taxonomy): Eukaryota > Fungi > Ascomycota > Pezizomycetes > Pezizales > Pezizaceae > Terfezia > Terfezia boudieri. Next base: position 493,385 of record ML121550.1, on the reverse strand, counting down.
CCTGACCTACTTCTCAACCCCCCCGGCCAGTCCTATCTTCAGGTGGAGGTGGAGGGCATCGATATCTGTCATTTCGTTTCTCGCACCCGCTGGGTGCTGTCTGACATTATGCTGGGATTCGCTAAGTTTTGATTCACCGCTTGCCAGTCCCTTCACCAACGAGAGAAGAGCTGTAAACGCCCGGCCAAGTGTTGCTGACCTCTCTCATCACAGAAAAGTTGAATATTAAAAGGCCCAGCTTCGTCGTCCCAACATTGAGATCACCTGTGCTCTCTGCAAACTTGCAAGTGGATCGTCTATTTACCCTCCTCCCTGCATATTAGCTTTTCTCCAGACTCCTGTTTAATTTGCTGTAGCTCGCCCCTATTACGTTTTTTGTGGGCCTCCCCCGCTGGTTCCCACCGAGCTGTAGTTGCAGCAAAACTCGCCTATCACGGAGTAATTTAAATATATTCATACTTCAGTTGAAAAAAAAACGATTAGCCGTCTTACCGTCGTCGCTTGTCCGGACAGAGTAAGACAGTCATCGCCTTCGCATTATTCAATCAGTCGCTGCCTGTTTTTATTCTGGAGATGGCCGCAATGGCTGCTCAGAGGTTGTCTGAGATTAGAATCGTGCCCGACGTTGCTAGCCCCGCTACCGGTACCGCCCAAGCAGCAACGAACATAACAGCACCAGAGGCAATTGGGACAACAGCGGAGACTGCAGCTCCTCCACTGAGCCAATATTCACCACCATCACCACTGGTTCCGACTCCAGTCTCAGGGAGTGCTACGAAGCTGCCGTCGGCCGCTGGTGCAGCTGTGAACGTTACTCCAATTCCAACCACCACTGCTGCAAATTCCAGTTCCAGCAGCAGCGAAGGAAACGTCGGCAAACCAACTTCCGAAAGCTCGAAGAACCCTACACCTTTGAGCCTTGCATCGAGCAGTAGGACAGCACCGAGTGTATCTCCGTCTAGGCTGCAATCGCAGTCGGCCTCGTCTGTAGCACCTAAGTTCCTTCGCTCGCCCAAGGGTTTTCAGACTCACCGTCAGAACGCACTCAGTGAGTCGATTCCACGCCAGACTATGCTTAAAGCCCTCGCCTCGATAAAATCACGGGGTCCCCTCTCCGCTGGCCTCGAGCCTGATTCCGCACTATTAAGTGCTAAAATGGACTCGCTTACGATCAACACTCCCGGTTCTATCGATGGATCTCTTAAACATCCTCTACAGTCTCCGTGCTTCTTTCACGAGAGGTTTGATGATGTGATCAATATCGACAAAGTCCTTGAGGAGGTTCAGGCCGATGCAGAGTACACGTCCCATCACCGTTTGCTCCGAACTGCAGCGGGGGTGAGGGAGGTTGCGAGGCAGCTTGGTAGGAAGCCGATAAAATTGCAAGTGAAGAGTGTGATGATTGTTACAAAGGCAAGGGACAACACCCTTGTTACCTTGACAAGGGAGGTTGCTCATTGGCTTATGAAGACTCCGCGATATGGGTCTGATTTGGGCGTGAATGTCTACGTTGATGAGAAGTTACAAAAGTCAAAGAGGTTCGATGCAGAGGGGTTGATCAAGTCAGAGCCGAGATTTGCGAGTATGCTCAAGTACTGGACTCCGGATCTTTGCTGGACCAGCCCGGAGAAGTTTGATCTTGTTTTGACATTGGGTGGGGATGGAACCGTGTTGTTTACATCCTGGCTTTTCCAGAGAGTTGTACCACCAATTCTCAGCTTTAGCTTGGGTAGTTTGGGGTTCATGACCAACTTTCCTTTTGATATGTACAAAGAGCATCTTGATAAGGTGCTCATAGAGGGAATGAGGATCAATATGCGGATGAGGTTCACTTGTACTGTCTACCGAGACAGCAAGGGACAAATGGAAGAGGCAGAACAGTTTGAAGTCCTAAATGGTTAGTAAACCCCTCTCCCCAAACCCAGGTGTGAAAGTATCTGAATCTAACATTCCTTCTCCAGAACTGGTCATCGACCGCGGCCCATCCCCCTACGTCTCAAATCTCGAACTCTACGGCGACGACGAACTTCTAACCGTCATCCAGGCAGATGGCTGCATCTTCTCCACCCCCACTGGCTCCACTGCCTACTCTCTCTCTGCTGGCGGATCCCTCGTTCACCCGGACATCCCCGCCATCCTCCTCACCCCCATTTGCCCACACACACTATCCTTCCGCCCCATGCTCCTCACCGACTCAATGCATCTCCGCATCTCGGTCCCCCGTTCATCCCGCGCAACTGCCTACTGCGCATTCGACGGAAAGGGAAGAATCGAATTAAAGCAAGGAGATTATGTCATTCTTCAGGCGTCACAGTATCCGTTCCCAACGGTGTTAAGCTCGGGAACGGAATGGTTTGAGAGTATTGCGAGGACGTTAAGGTGGAATAGTCGCGGGGCGCAGCAGAAGGCGTGGAGTGGGAGTATCAGTGGGGATAGTGCATTGGGGGAGGAGGTGGATACGATTGAGGGGGAACCCGAGTGGGATATTGATACGGATAGTGCGGTATATAGTGATAATTCGGGGAGTAACAGTCCATTGAAGAGGGCGATGTTGTTGGGGGTGTAGGTGGAGAGGTTCTTTAATCCTTCTCAGTTCGGTGAGAGATATATACCTACAAGTGCGTACTTAGAGGAGTTGGGGGTTTGTTATTTGGTCTTTGGTCTCTTTCATGTTTTTCGAACCTTGCTTTTCCTTCTTGAGGGTGGTTCGTCAGCCTGACGCAGCTAGGTGGATTTGCTTACTATTCTTTTTTTTTGGCTAGTAATGGCGAAGAACGGGCTAGGGATATATCACTTGCTACTTTTTATATATTCTTTTTGTCCCTTGCTTAGGGACTAGACTCGGTAGGAGATAAGAATATTGAATTGGTTTATACATCGGGTAGGAATTTTTTTCTCTTATGATGAATGATATCGAATCTTGGGTATATGAAAAGATCTGACTGGCTATGGTATACACCAGAGGTACGGTGTCTTAGTCATATGGAATTCTACTTAATATGTGAACTGTCTATGTTGGTCGAAAGTCATAACGTTATTTGTGCAGCTCCGTGAGCTTGGGGATAATTTCGGAGAGGCCTATTAGTACCTGTTGAGACTGTGGCAGCGAATACTTCAGGGAATACCATTGAATACAATTACTACAGATTGTTTTTTATCGAAGACAAAATTGAAGCTGAAAGCCAAAGATCATGCATGTGGTTGTGCTCAACCTTCAGTATTCTTGATATGATTAGAGCAGTGTGATCAAAGAGGAATTAAGATAGCAATAGACGAATATATTCAGAATCATGACTAATCATGACTATAGCAAAGACTAAAAATATGATTAGCGGCCAACCCTCCATTTCACACGAGACTGTATTTCGTGATAAGGTATTTAAAACAATACTACGATGTAATTAGCCTCATCACCTGTGTCATAGGTAATACAAGTACTTGCCTTAAGTAAAGGATGTTTAATGTTTCGCTCGGAGGCTAACTCCCAATCTTCGGGAGTGATTCGAAAACTGACGCGGGAAAAGAGCTCGAACATTTTTTAGCTTGATTGGTTTATGTAGCTGCTAGTTTTTGTCACATCAAGATAACTCCAAATATCAGATATCCAGTGGTCAGTTAGATAAGATAAGCAATGTTCGCGGCTGGGTACAAGATCAACCTCAATAAAGCAGATGAAGCGTGGGTGAAGGAAGACTCAAGGAACCTCTATTTCTAACTCCAAGGCAAGAAATCTGCAACGAGGTAGCCAACATTGGTCCCCGCTATGTGGGTGCTACTTTCATTCAAATCTCGCCCCCACCCCCCCAACCAACCCAAAGACAAGATTACAGAGTTTTTCCGCCACAGCTGAGTTAAAAACAGTAATTCCAAGAGAACGTCTTCTACCGCTGCAAGTATAAACTCCAACAAGCGCTCTCATGGGCTGCTAACTTAATCAGCTTTAAACATTTGAAAGGTTTTTCGTTTCAAACAAGCACATTACCCTGAAGAGCACTCCTAACTAAAATACAACTAACAGCGCTAACCCCCCCCCCCCCCCTTTCCCGCCCAAAAAAACAATCCTCCAAACATCCCCCAAAAAGATCCCCGATCCCCGATCACTCAAACAAAAGAATCTGATTAACCTTCCCCTCAGTCCATTTATGGGACAACAGTTGAATTATCTGTTCGAAATTTTTTTGGGCCGATGATCGATCGAGACTGAAATCGAGGCCAAGCTAACCCCAAAGCGCACAACGCGCGGGATCATAAGAACCAGGATCGGTCCGGGGAAAAAGAAGAGAGAGAGAGGTGGGGGGGGGGAAGGGGGATTAGATTTCGATCGTTTTGTTTGGAGAATCTGATAATTGTGTAAATGTATTTTATTGGTTTGGAGGAGGGGTGGGTTATTTACATTACATCCCCTATAGTATTGGAGAGTTACCCTCAAAAAGAAAAGTTGTTTTGCAATAATGCGCCTAGTCAAAAGTACACACACATCCCCAAGTTTTCATCGTACATAGATGTAGATTTCTGGCAGCCATTCAGTATTTAGGGAATAGAGCAATAATAAACCAAAGCCTACAAAGTGCAGTGAGGAATTAACTACTAATTTATAGGAGTCAGGGAGGGATTGGGGGGGGGCGCCGGGAGGATCAAAGGATATTCTATTTACAAAAAAAAAAAAAATCCGCGAGGTCATATACTCATATACTTGCATTTTGAGAAAAAAAAAACGTTTCGATTTTTTTTACTCTCTAACTATAGGAAATATTTTTTTCTCTATGTATACTAGGTACAAACCCAAGTAATAACTGAACCTAATTGCAACATACCTTTTTTTTTTTTTTTTTTTTTCCAAATCAAACCCAGACCGGAGCTTCTCTCAACATGGGGAAACAAAAAAAAAAAAAAAAAAAAAAAAAAATTTCAGGAGATCACATGAAAATGAAAAACATTAAAAGTCAAAAAAAAAAATTTTTTTTTTTGCAATATATAAACTAATTGTTACAATATGTGACATTTTGTATATCCATCCTCCTAGTCTCGTTAGATAAGTAGATACCTCTAGGATAAGCTTCAGAAAAAAAAAAAATTTTTTTTTTTTTTATTATTCGAAGGTACCTAGTAGGTGTAGAGGTTCTGCTGAGTCTGAATAAGTTTGATTCCACACATTTGTTTCTTCGGGGCGTAACTCACATGGCCTATGGTTCATGTCTCTCAAACCAAGCAACCAGCGCCAGCATTAAGGGCCCTTAAGCGAGGCGATTAAAGGCGAATCCAATCTACATAACAGTTATACGAGATACCACTAACTATATCTACTCAAGAATTTTCCTGTACTCTGTTTCATAATTATTACATGTGATCCAGTCCTATATATCACCAATGAGTGGACTCGCTAAACGAACATGTAAATTTTACCCTGAACATCCCGTTCACACATCCCCACCCCCTTCCCCAGCGACATAAGAATATATCCTTTTACATGTGCAGCAACAGTGCAAACGCAGCTTGACAGCCAGCTTAAATTCCTCGCAATAAAAAAAAAAAAAAGAAACCCTGTAAATTCTCCTGCTTTAGATACCTAATTGATATGTACAGTACCTAGCTTACCATGTGTGTAGAGTTTCCTATTTCGAGATTTACAATAGATACTTGGTGTTCGGGCGAGATGGACAATCAAGAACGCCAATTTCGTTTGTTGGGATGATATAGACAAGTAAAACCTCTACAAATTTATTTCTGCATCGATCATGCTAGGCTTGAGTGGTGGCAGTTCGAGACAAGGTCATGTACCTACCAGTACCAAGTGGATCAGAAACTTCAAAATTGGGGCGCGGGGCCGAACATACTGTATACTGCCTGGAAGACATAAAGCTTATGCGCACTGGTCCCGTGCCTATGTTGTAAATACCAGACCGACCTATTGTTACGTAGGATAAAGGCTAGGATAAAGGTTCCTGCGCCCCCTGTTTATGGCTGCATATGCATAGGAATGCTGATCAATGACTCAAACAGGTCTCGTGCTCTGACGATCGCGTGAACTACTCGCCTTCGCAATGCTCATCTGGAATTCTTGGAGTTTCTCTTGGCATTATGTCTTTCTGTGTCTTGTTGGATGTCAAGTTCAAGGCCTAAGTACAGATCGGCATGCCATATAGTAGCGTCATGTCATGCAAAGGAAATCTTCAAGACCCTGAGCACCAAACGAACGGCATCAGTGGGACCAAACAGTCAATCGTTTGCGCCATTGCTTGAGTCGGCATTTGGACGGCCCTGACCAAGGCCCCCCGCAGAAGTTTACTATCGGGGTATTCATTGCTGCTCCGGACGTCAGAAGCTTATATTCACCTTCCGAAAGCTTGACTTCGGAACCATAGCTAAATTTAAGGTAAGTTTGCTAGGAAGCATCCGGCGTTTCAGAACACCGTGTCAATCATTTTTGATGAGAACACCAACCAGACCGGACCAGATCTACGCGATCAATAAATTGGTACTCTTATGCCGATGAGTAGTTCCATGAGGGTTTATAGAGGGAGAGTTTGTGGGCAAATGCCTGACACTACCTCATGGGAACTGTGTAGAAACTGAGATCTGTATCTTATTTCTTTCATCATTATTCAACCATACACGCTCGTATTCAGGACAAGAGTCTTGTGGTTGGGCTAAATCAGTGCCGAGTATACCGATGGAGTGCACGAAAGGCCATGGGTTTGATGAGGTGTGGAGCCTGGCAGAACCTCTTCCAAAGTCTGAATACCGGTAGACTCGTAAACTGGCAACTTGCGTGAGTATATGTAGTACCTGCTGTACAGAAATGGTACTAAATCCCTTGCCATGATACACATCAGGATGTGATAAGAATTTCCTATCGCATCGTTTGTTCCAAGTAAATCCAATCCGAAAGTTTGAAGCAGCTGCATGGTCACCACCGATGCGGCCCGTGATAGTCCATCCATATGCTTTGGTACTTTTAAGTGGACTTCCAATGAATTCGAACTCGGCCATTTGAGCAGGTTGTAGCCTATCCACTACTGGTGCTGTAGGAATTTACCAATCATAGATGCGAAAAACCAAGTCGAGAAGGCTTCTGGCAGGTTCGATTTCCGGTGAGTGGGTCCAGATCTAAGTAAATCCCTAATTCGGCGTAGGTACCCAAATAAGATTTGAGATCGGGAAAGTAATATTCGCGCGTCTAAGGACGAAAATCTGAATAATTGGTAACCATAGTTAAGTAATACGCTCCGCGCCAATATAAGCAGACAGTCACTGATGTGCAAACGTGTGAGTGTGTCAAAATCAATGTGATGGACATACATATGATGATCTACTTATAAAGTAGACAACGGCCGAGAAAAGGAAAAAGGGTATCGCGTATTAGCGGGAAGAGACAGTAGCGAAAGTTTCCTCTCATAAGATCCACTATAGATCTATCGACTAGGTGCAGTGGGTAGAGAGCACAACAGACAGAAATAAACTATTTTGTGCGAGCTATCGCTGGCCAAGATTTCCTTCGTTCCCAACATGAATCTTACACTTCTCAGAGGCTACTGGATGATGAAATCCATACGACCCGGAACATCCAAGAGCGGTGAACGACTGGCGTGTATCAAAGAAAGCTCGCTTCACCCTTCTTGTTATGTAGGTACAGATGTACAACTGTGACGTCCAGATTCCCTGTTTCGGACCTGCATGTAGATGAAAGAAGAGTTTTCTTAATAAGCTTCATACCTCCCTGGCAAGCAAGCTGACTTCTGGGTCTTCACTGAGCTCAATCCCCAGTACATACATAATTTCTTTACTTCGCCATTGACTCGGATACCTGCCCAAGCTGATACGCTATCAAATCAATATTCGGAATGGTATTCTGGACTACTACATGGTGGCGATGATAAAACACATCTTCCATGCTTGGCTGCATGTAGCCCTCTACCCCGAGAGACTCCACTGTTCGACTGGTGGGGGTTTATCGGAGTAGACTGAAATTTAATTTCGATGCCCGTCTCCACTACCGCCATATTTCCGTACCCGGGATACCTTCCTTCGGACAGGAATCTTGAAGGGAAAAAATTCGACCGTAGGGCAGCGGAGCAGCCTACCCATGCCGCTCCTGGGGCTTCGTTTAGCTGCAAGGGGCTCCTGCCTGTTGCTTAATCTGATATCCATGTTAGCAAGGTAGCTATAGAATTATGAAGGAGAAGTGGGCGAGAACGAAAGCATCTTGACCTAGGCCATGCTATTAGGTGCAATAGGTGACAGCTACGGTGACAGGACTGTGGTAAACTTTAAGAATAGCCAGTGGTGTGTCTCCATTTGTTTTAACCAGACTATCTTCGTTGGTAGATGGCCATGAGTGATGGACCCAAGAAATCACTGATGCCGCCATGGTAGTACCGGTAGTACCGCCATGTGCCCAGTGCATATGTAGATGAGCATTGTTGACAACTTCATTAAGTTGATACAACCAGGCTAACTTCACTTGAGATCTTGACCCAGTTCGTGTATACACTGCACAACTCAACCTGAATTGTCCCCTATCCTCGCCCTCGAAGGCCACCTTTAGCAAAGGATATCCCACATAATAAGCAGTTATAGGCTTTTGAAGATGAACTCGTTTAATATACCCGCATCTTCTTTTTCTGAATTTTTATCTCTGTGGCTGCAAGCATGCATGGATTTAAACCACCACATCGTGCTTCCTCCTCCCCCTCCCCCCTTACCCTGGTTTCTCCTGGCCCAGAGTCGAAGAGGGCCACATTCCCCACAGCTTTCAAGCTCCCGCCCCGGGACGCAATATCGGTGTGTTGGAATCCTGTGCCATTGAGTTTAGGCCTGGATACTGTGTGTCCTCCACCCTCCCCCCTTGCAGCTTCCTACCTAGCATTGCGGTTGATTTACGGAGCGTTTGAAGATTAGCATACCAGCAAGCTCCAGCTAATTTTTTTGTACCGAGCTCAGATTCCTGACTGTCCCGCGCCGATTCCAGGTGTCTGGAAGTCGAGGCCAGTAATGGTCATGGGCCTTGGTGTGCTTTTGGTCCTGGTATACGTATATCTAGCCAAAGAACCCTACCTCGTTGATGCCATAGGCCCCACTCCAAATACGAAACGGGTCTGCGCTTCCAGTGTTTGTCGATTTAATCTTCAGTGGTTGTTATAGAGATATTCTGACAAGCATTCACCCTGCCGTATTCCTTCCCGCGGCACCATATATGATTGTTATTCTCGTCGGGTCGATAGAGTGCGGGTGATCCAACCTATCGGTGGACGGGTGAACACCACCCCACCAAGCCTGTGTTGCATTATTATCGCAATCGTCGTCCTCTCGCCCGGAAACATCTATCTACACCGAAAGCACCTACTTGAAGTGTATCTATAGCATTGTGAAAGCGAGGATACAATCTACGGCAAAGCAAAACATATGCAGAAAATATCTCAGTTCATAACAATCGGAGATGTCTGTATAATGATAATAATAGATGGCACCATTGCACTATGTCGAATCTGGCTATTGATTGTCCGCTCTCTTGCTGCATTTTTTTTTGCAATTGCATTTTTGATGAATAAGTCTCCATAAGGGGAAGATTAATCAAATATATACCCTGAGAATATTATATACTAATAGCCAATATCAATGGAGGTGGTGTGCGGTATCCTGAGGATTGGCCACCGCTACCTATTGGAACCGGCCCTCTGGACTATGAGAAATCTGTGCTGTACGGCGGGTAGTCTGGCAATTAGGTGGCACTACCACCGGCTACATTTTCTAGGCTCGTGTTGCGTTGTATACCCAAGGACCTCATAAAAAACCAATATATTAGGTCATGCCCGCCCTGATAACCGAGTTTCAACTCACCTTGCAGCCCGTTCATCAAAACTGATGTCCAGCCTCCACAGACCACGTCTCAAACACATATCCGCATCGTCTTTCAATTGGCAACTCTCGCTGACTGAAATACTCTACTACTGCACCCTCTGACGGTTCTTTGTCGCATTACTTCTAGTACTATCTCGGATTCTACTTAAAATAGCAGTAATATAATATCTAAGCGCGTTGGAGCTATAAAGAGACAGAGAAGGACGACATGGTTCAGTCTTTTTTTCCTCAAGTGAAACATACAGCCGATACTAGAAAGAACTCACGTAAGCCTATTTTCGTCACCCTGTAACGTACAATTACAGCTTCAGTTGAAGTTAATTCGGATTATGAAATTCATTTCAGGAAAATATAAAAGTGATGTTTGGGCCAAGGCATGGCTAGCAAAGAAAGTCTCTGCCATCTGGCGAATGGCCGCCAGGAGGCAGAAAAGGCTTAAGAAGCACAAGGAACCATCTTATTCTCTATCAGAGCCCGATGTGAGCGAAGGCTACTCAGAGCTCTACAGGGTCTGCTGTGTTCTGAGCCGTATCCCGCTTACTACATTTACTGCGGGAAATTCAACGTACCATAGTGTCAAATGGCCTGTACAGAAACTGGGGTCCAATTATGCCTTGACCGTACCATCGCCGTACAGCACAGATATAAGACTTGATGTAGCAATCGACCTCAGCGACCTCCTTTGCAAACTTCCCGATACAATGAAGACAATTTATGAGAAAGCAGACCCAAAGAAGCTGATCAATCTAATGCTTCCTGAGGGTGTAATTGGCAAGGAGGCTCGCAAGGTGGCAGCAGCCTTTTGGCTCTGGTTATGCATAACGGATGGTGAGTCTTATATTGCAGCCCTCAGCCTTAATAATCATGGCCTTACAGGTTTGTGAGCAGATATCTTAGAAGCTATGGAGATGGATGAAGATTTCGTTCAAGGAAGTAAGAACCTAGAATTCTAAATTTGTCTCATAAGGCCCTTACCCTGAAATCACCGCAGTCAACGACATGCATGCCGCTTTAGCCGGGAGCACCAACACCGCCCAGTACGATAACAACTCGCAGATCAGCTTTATAACACATCTCTTCCGTGACATGGTCTATGATACAGTTTTACAAGATGAGGATTCTAAGAATTCGAAAGTTCAATGGCAGCAAAATTTTATCGCCTGTGTTCAAGAGATTGCACATGCATTTACCGTTGAACGCCCCCTCTTTAACGCTGGCAAGAGGGTTATTCTCGAAGACTGGATGAACCTGCGGGTGGTCACAATCTCTGGTAAATGGCTCCTAAGCACCTATCATTTCGACTTCTAACAAATGTAGCCCGCCCTTTTATGATTCTTGCGAGGGCCAGCCTCAACATTCCCGGTGGTATGAGTATATTGGGAAATCCACTTTTAGATGGTTACCAGAGGTACACTGGTAAACAAACGGAGACTGAGACTGAGTTGGGTTGCCTAGAAAGCACTCTGCAATGCATATTGGGCTTGCAAAATGATATTTTAGGTCTGTTTCCACCCGCAAGCCCAGCTTTCATTATATACAGCTACTAACAAGACACCTGGAATAAGGTTGGGAAAAAGACAATGCCGAGAATTTGAACCTCAACTGCATTCAGATATTGATAGCCCAGGGGAAGGACTCGATGAATCCTACAGATACATACAAGCTTTCACTTACAACCGCTATTGAAGCCCATAACCAACTCGTTATTTCAGCAGTTAGCCGAGCATTTGAGATTCTTAATGGTAGCAGAAATATTCCAGATAATTCCTCTCGACGGGAATCTTTAGTTCCATCTCTATGCTCGAGTGATGTTGGCAATATCGCAAATGGCCGGGTTAGCGCAGAAGCTTCTCCGGGGACTTCCACCGTTGACCTTTGCTCTCCCACCACGCAACAGCAACAGCCGAGGGAAGCTGAGGTAGACATTGTAGACACTGACAGCGAGGCAGAATCTCGATCGACAAGAGAAGTGTCTTTCTGTTTATTTGGTCAGGCTGCCAAATTCTCTCAGTCAATTACGGAGATTTCGTGCCGTGAGGCACGCGCCCTAATCCATGACCAGGAGCAGATCGAGAGAAAAAGAATCTGCCAGTATGTTAGAGTTCTCTTGAACATGGCAAATGGTATGGCAAATTGGATGATTGCCTGCAAGCGTTATGCTGTCAAGAACAAGTGCTAAGATGAATGGATGTATATGTTGACTGAATGAGGTATTCCCTTTCTCTTGGTATTTTCTGGGTTCTTTTACGATACAGGGTAGGGGCGCATTGGGTTGGTCTGGTCAGGTGTGAACTGAGTGTTATGTTAGTCCTGTCATCATTTCTTATATTGAATTCACCCTCTTTGTACTCTGACTTCTGATTTCTTGTTTCGTACATATATTCACTGATTAGCTGTGCAATATCTTTTTTTACATACCACTTTACTTCAGTGATTTCCGTCCTGAACAGCTACTTTGTAGCCTTGTATACACATAGTACTCTACTTTGCTTGTTGATTCCGCTCTGCTCTATTTTGTTTTCTAAATGATACAGGCCTTTATAGCTAAAACAACTCAAAAATTTTCTCATAGCCTCCTTTTTCCTAGAATCTTTGGTTAGAAGAAGAGGAGAATCAATTTTAGTCTGCGATTGATCAATTTCTCTGGTGCCTTTCCTATTTCGTAATAGGCCGCAGCTAGGTACCCTTCATTAGAGGTCAAGGCGCGGAGAACTCCAATTACGCGACACGCGTCATCATAGACCCCATACTCTGTATAACACCAATGAAAGAACCAAAATGACAGTAACGCCGTACCAAGAGGTTCGGATTCCATCTTAATAATTTTGAATCTTGACCTCTTCCTAATGTACATAAATCAATAGAAAGTCTACACCCTACTAATGCAGATCCCACCAGGGAGAATCGCTACATATAAGAGTCTTTCTCATGCGCTGAATAGCTCACCAAGGGCAGTTGGAGGGGCGTTGAGGTAAGTCTTGGACGTCTCCTTGAAAGTTTGAGTTCGCGTTTCCGACCCTGGCGGAATATATATGGAGTATACAGTCAAGCCTCTTATTCTGGGAAAGTCTATCTCATAAAGGAATGATGTCTAGTGAGAAGGAAAAAGGACATCTTCTGGCTTTGGGGATCAGGATTTTTCCAATATGAGAGTATATTAATATGAAGAGGATAAATCAATGGGATGGAGATCCAATACAAGAAAAGAAGCTCGACTGTAGTCAAAAACTTAAGCTAACGTCCGTACTGCAGGAATAATCCGTTTGTAAGCCGACCACCACTTACCTGCTGAGGGTAACCTATACGTCACTGGCAAAAGCTCACATACAGATCCCCAAGGCCCCAGAAGTCCCCTGCCACCGTGTGATAGCCGCAACTGGAGTCCGTCTCCATCATCCTAACTCTCGAGCTTCCTCAAATTTGCTGCTAACAATCCATATCAATATATTTAGTTCATCGGCGGCTTCAAAGGCTCCTGGGAAACTGCTCCCTCCGGAATTAACCAATCGAAAAAACGGGCCCTGCTCAAGAAAGAGGGGGTACTATTCGATGAAAAAGGCTGGCTCCTTGATCGTGGGAAGCTGTGGGACAAATTCAAGGTGTGAAGATGAGGAAAGCAGAGACTATACCCCGATGCAGAGTGTATCAATTGCTGGTTCAAAACATGCAGTTCCTATAGTTCCCTGGGAATATTATCTGAATGGATACCTATATGTATGGTCAGATGTTGATCAGCTATACCTTGTGTGGTGTGCACTGAACATGCTCTCAACTGATTAAATGACTTCGATGTAACTGTTAATTACGTTTCCAAAATGCCTATTACCCCACAGCGAAGTATGACCAGAATGTGCCGGCCTTCCCGCCACGGCCGACTGCTGCGGCGTCGTTACATGATTGGCAGAGACGGTGGATATTATGTTGCCTGCAATGTATCACTCAATATGATGCAGTGCTCATTGCATCGACAACCCAAACGTGTCCGGAAGGACGTGTTGAAGATGGAAAGACTTACTTCCGTACATTACGATGCTAACCCACCGCATGGTTTTTTAGAGTGTTAAGCTCCACTGCCACGTCGATATACTATTTGTCTGGATATCGTGTTTTCGTTCCGGATAATCGTAGGAGTCCACTGAAGGGTGAGAAAGCAGTCTGTGTTTGTAGTCAGCAGCTGCATGCCTGAATAAACTTCCATATGCTTCCCCACAATATCGTATAAGCCCCAAACTTCGCTAAAAAAAAGCAGGGATCATTCTTGGATGAAGCCAATGGTTTGTCCATCCTCATGTGATGATTGCTTGCGTACCCTCCTAGCGAGACATTGATGATGATGAAGGCTGAGGCACTTGGTGAAAAGGAAGATTGAAACAGACTCATACGGCTAGAAAGAAAAGCATGTTGAGTAAGTACAGTGATCTTCTGGAAAGGGAGCAATCGTATTTTGCCTATTTGATAGAGTCTAGAATGGTAAGTTAATTAGTGTATAATTCTCTACAGCCCTCACATCTGGAACGGCGTTCATCTGAGAGATCGCCGCTATATTCGGCCGCTTACCCACCTAAAAGGGCAGCATATCCCAGAATAGCTTGGTACGGAAATTGGCATGGGGAATGTGCCTCTTTATTATGGTGAGTTTACTGCCTGAAAGACACCGATCGATGGAGTGGTGTACCCTGGAATCAACAGAGAAAAAGAAATATAGTACATTGTTGTATTTCAAGTGTATTAATAAATTGGTCCCACTAGGTAATCGATCACTGTCCCATGTGGTCGTGAGACAGTCACACAACCCTGTTTATCATACGTAAAATACTGTATCTTTCTTCACGTAGAATTCTATGCATGAACCGTTTCCATATGTCTCATGACCTCTCCTATGCTCGGATATAAGTCGAAGGCAGGCTAAGACCGAAGCTCCAGGAGGAAGCTTAGCGGGCAAGCTTTTATTATTACCGGGTGGCCTGTCTGAGCCCTTCCTAGACACCGCTACTAGAAACGGCGAGGAGTCGTTCTCAGTGAGGGCACCGGTAGTCTGGTTCATTACAACGATCTCGAATGGAAACATGGAAACCCGAGACAAGGTCTGAGCGTACCACCGCACACGTGGGGATCGAAGTCTCGCTCACGTCACAGTACCTAGAGAGAAGCCCAGTGCATGGTTGACTTTGCATGATCTCCAAGCCTCACTCACACACGACTCAGTACAGTAGGAGTATAGTCTGCTTAGAACTGTTCTCGTTCCCAGATTGTGCATGGTGATTAGGCCAAAATCCGCTCTGGACATGGGGGCATTCTAGTCACGTGGGGCCAGCATTTCCAACTTGACTAAGTTGATTTTCCAATGAGACTATGTACTTGCACTGACCTCGCAAGAGAGATTTTGGGTAGTCTGGTTGCACATGGGGTACAAAACTCCTAGTCTGGTTGACTCTCGCCTAGGAAAACTGTACGGCCCAGTATTTTGCAGTGGATTGCAGTGGATTCTTGCTATACTCATTGACCATCGATCTCCTACCCAGACTCAGAGTGCTCTAGCTTGGTGGCTAGTTTCAGGTACATTCCTGCAAGGGACGGTGCACCTTACTACTTAGTCTGGTTGCTTACCACTTGAGTGCCATTACTCGACCCCATGATCACTTCCCTATAACCACTCCATCAACTTCGCCACGGAATTCGGATAGAAGACGTCACGGAGATTGAAAGGACACGGCCCAGAGCGGCGATTACGCTTCTTATATTAAACCGTTTTCTTCCATTCAATATCTCTCAAATCAAGAACTCCGATCACTCCGCAACATCACTCCTAAAGAGCCCCGTTCTCAGCACCACCATATCTTGCACCTTTCGGAATATACAACTCATCGATAAAAGCAGTAAAAGGAATAGTCTACCAAAATCGATTCAGAAGTCTAGGGTCATAGCTTCCCTTATTCACTATGCCTGGAATACTTCCTATGAAACTGATAAAATGCGGGAATTCACAAACCCGCATCGCCCAAGCGTGTGACCGTTGCAGAAGCAAGAAAATCCGATGCGATGGCATCCGGCCGTGCTGTACACAGTGTGCCAACGTTGGCTTTGAGTGCAAAACCTCAGACAAGTTGTCCCGGCGAGCTTTTCCACGAGGTTACACCGAGTCTTTGGAGGAGAGAGTGAGGCAGTTGGAGGAAGAGGTTAGGGTACTCAAGGAATTGTTGGATGCAAAGGAGGAACAACTCGATATGGTCTCGAGGATACATTCTTTCTCACCATATTCACCACCACCTTCCAGCACATCTGCAAGGTCGTACAGGTCAGGAGGAGGGGTGTTCAGAGCAAGCTCCGTCGTGGAGATTCCGTCTAAGGCTGGGAGTCACGATGACCAGGATGATTGTTTCACTATCCAAGAGTCAACTTTCCTTGTGAATGATGGTGCCGGCAGGTTTTATCTGGGGGGGTCGAGTGGCTTGCCATTTGTTGGTAGGCTCAACTTTGTTTCATTTACCTAAACTGAAAACCTTCTAATATAAATCTATACAGATTTTTTAAAGCGGACTCTTCAAGAGACTGGCCGATTAACGCATGACTTTGACATCAGCTCTTTCTTCATGAACCAATCCTCGGGCAATACCCAAGCTTTGCAGCAAGCACCACCAAACAATGCTCCTTCTAGGCTGTCTTCGGACCACTTAATCACCACGTTTTTCCAGCAATATCACCCACTATTTCCAATATTACATAGGCCTTCTTTCCTAAAAGAATATGAGAAATTGATATCTTGCTCAGAAATCTCTACCGTGCCTAGTAAGATTCTTTCTAAACACTCTTTAGTGCAGTTATATTTGGTTTTTGCTATTGCTGCAAGAAATTCTGAGGTAGTGCTATTTACATTTTTTGCCAAAGTACAACATATTAAGATAGAACTGACAGGCTTCCAGATGCATAACAAAGCAGAAGTCAACTTGTTTGACATACATTGGCGATGGTTCCTGGATGCCATCCTCCTTGAGTCCTCACTGGAGACAGTACAGTGCCTTGTGTTGGCCCAGCTCAATTGTTTCGTTAGCAGCGATTACGAGCGGCTTGCGCAGTACAAATCCCTCTGCGTGGCGACGGTCTTGCGACTTGGCCTCAACAGGGCGCAAAAGGACTTCGCAAATAATGCGGTACTCACCGAGGTGAGCAAGAGGGTCTTCTGGTGTGTATATTGTTTAGACAGGTATGGTCTTCTGTTCTTGAAGGACGGAAATCTGAGTAAACTAAATGTGGCGTTCTTTTTCTTTAGTTTCTCTGCTGCTATGCTAGGATTGCCAAGGCTACTGAAAGACGAAGACATATCTACAGAGTATCCATCAGACATTGATGACGAGTACATCACGCAGGACGGGTTTCTATCAGCGCTTCCTGGCGATTTCACGAAAATATCGAGCTCTATTGCGCTGTTTCGGTGTTCTCGAGTTCTTGCGAAAGTACTAGATAGTGTGTACCCAACCACCTTAGCCCACGATCAGTCATTTCGGAGGCTTAAGGAACTTGAGCATGAGCTTGATACATGGAAAGCCGAGCTCGCCCCGCATCTCCGGTTGGACTTCGTGAATGGGGTCCCTGCAACGAACGTAGTGCATAGCCGATCACCTTTATTGGTATGTCATGTCACATATTTTGCTTTTTCTTGTCTGACCTATGCAGGTTCTCGCTTACCACTACACTCGCGTCCTGATACATCGCCCAGCGATTGACAGCTCTCCTTCCTTCCTAGCCATGGCTGAATCCAGCAAGCACATCATTCAAATTATCCAATTATTATCCGAGAGAAAAATAGGATTTTCTTTTTGCTTGGACAGAAATTATCTCTTAATAATTTCCGGCTTCGCGATATTGTACGGCACTATACATTATCAGCAGAAGGGTTCCCTTGCCAAGGAGAGTGAAATGCTGATATCGAGAGTCATTCATGAATTAGAAAGGGCGGGTTACAACAAGGTCAATGATTTTCGGAAAGTTGCGGAAACAATTGTACATGTTGAAAAACTGGTAACCAGCGATTTGGGGACAGTCACGGCCAGCAAGGTTACACATCCACCAACTAACACTGTGACTGCTCCATTCTCACCGCCTTACCCCATACGCCCAGAAGGACACAATTTTAGGAAAAAAATGACTTTAATCACAAATTCTGTTGCTATAAAGATAAGCCCACAGCGCAAGGAGCTGAGTACTGCGTCGCTGAATGGCATTAGGCGGGCAAATGATCAGAGTATGGCGTCAGGCCTAGAAAACGGCCCCAACCCCATCCCCCCTAGAAGGAACAGTTTTGGCGTTCCTCATAATGGGGTTGGACGGATTCAGACGGCACATATTCGACCTTATGAATCTACATCTAACTTGGATTCTCTTCAGTGGGCGTATGATGGGGCTACACTGGCTGAACCTCTTTCAATTCAAAAGCAGAATCGGCCGAAGGCAATAGCAGGCGATGACTGGACCCGACTTCTTGCGTTCGTAGATGCTACGCAAGGTACTAACAACTATGGTGGTGGAGATCACATGTACATTCAAAACTCAGCTGCCTCGTCAGCGCCAATCATAACCGGTTATGGGCTAGGAGCTGATGGTTGGGGCCTTGATTGTTATGTTGCTAATAATAGCTATGATGCCACCGATCAAATGAGGAGGAGGATGAATGCTATACCGCCATCTGTTTCTTCATTTTCGTCACTTAGCGAGGAGGGAATGATCAGCGACGATAGCGTGAATCTGTCAGTAGGTAGCCCTCTGAACCTCACAGAACTACTCGTGGGAGAAGATGATCTTCGATCTAGCGGTGAAAAGGCCGTTGAAAACGACTGGGCATAAATATGTGCAATTGGTTTAATTTTAAGGCGTTTTACCCTGGAATTGGTTTCAGGCGGTTGTTTATAGGACCTTTGTCTTCCTGTTGGATCTCATTTGCAAGTCCTTCATGTTTTTAGGTTCTCGTTTACGCCATCATTCTGTGATTACGGCTGTATCCAACTGGGGTCTTTGGTGCTTTTTATGATTTAGTCTTTCTTTCATTTTATATTTTTCCTTTATCTTATTACCTTTTGTTCTAATCATCCAAAACGTTTTGGCTTCAGTGTTTGGAATTATCCTGAATGTGGAAGTTGCGGGTGGTATTATATACGAATAGATTGGATCTTGCACATTGTGAACTTTATACTTTCGATTTTTACCTTTTCAATTTGTACTTTGACATGTTTTCCCGGGAAGGTGATTGTTTTTTTGTTTCTATAGATGCGGTTTCTCAACCCAATGGCTTAAGCCTCTCCTTATGGCGTATTCACTCAGAGCTGGGGAATTTTTACAACCTCATGTCATCTAGTAAATGCCTCAGGCTACCTTTCTAGATTGTAATAGCTAGGTTTGGCAGTGAGAGATACATATCTTCACAGAAAGTCCATGTACAATTCATAAGTTTGAAGTCTGGTCAATCAGAACATCATAATCTAAAGTTGGATGGAAAATGGGCATTGAGTAGTCCAGCACTAGTATATTATTTCAGAGTCTGAGATGTTCCATTTTAGTCTCATGCCAGGACCCTAGTACAACCATCAAAATTCCACGTCTCTCCTATTCGAGCAAAGCAAAGTACGCAACGAGCTTTCTGGAACCATCTCACACCGGATACTCCAGTTCCCGTCTGATGAGTCGACGTTACTCTCTATTCTATATTCCTTCAATACATATGTCTTATCTTACCCTGAATGGATCATTAGGTTTAAATCTCCTCCTGTGTCATCATCACATCGTCACAAATTTTCTGAGCAGCAGTAAGTTGAATGGGTACTTGAGATGAGATGGATGCGTGATGGCATGCATGAACCTCTAGCATCACCAGGGCCGTCATTAAGTCCCCACACACCATGTATATATATCCATATGTAATATTATTAAAAACCTGTGTCTGGAGAGGAGTACCAGTGAATTCAGTTTGAGGTACGATAATTGTTGAATAAGGCGAGGTTGGGTCTGAGCTGAGCCAGGTTATTTATTGTAATTTAAGGTTGATCAACACAATAACGATTGTCACTGACATATTTTTACTTAACAAAATTCAGCACATATGTAAAAGGGCATGCATTATCTAGGTATTCTGCACAGTTCTGTTGTTTCAAGACTTAGAGAGATTTATTTGTCACAAAATAACCTTTCTTGTATATGTCTTATTCGCTGGCGCAGCATTGCATGAAACAAACAAAACCCAAGGGGGGTTTCCAATATTCGAGGAAAGTTAAAATTCAGAAATCTGGGTCTGGGGGTGGGAAAGTTAGAATGTTTTCCAATATATATGTATACACTGTACATAAGTAAATCGCTGAAAACATCCATCCATACACGTGGTGAACCACAAATCTTACTCTAACTGAATATGAAACTCAATTTCTGAAGTTTTATGTTAAAAGCAAAAAAAAAAAAAGTGGCGATTGTGCCTTGAAGCAGAACATTGGTTTGTTACAGTAAACTTAAACCCCCCCCCCCCCCAAAAAAAAAAAAAAAGAAGGTTAACTGAACGTTCAATGTAATTTGCGGTCTGCACACTTCTTTTAGAACTTCCAATCAAGAATATTCTTCATTAAGAGGAAGTAATTAGAGCGAATTTAATTGCACCGAATCTTTAATATAGTAATGTGATATATGTTATATCTGACCATGCATAGACTCAGTGCAAAACTGTAGCTACAAGTATCTGTAGATTTCCTACGTCATTTGATGTTGGTAGGTATGTCACAGTCCGCCGGAAATGTATGTTGCTCACTATAAACTAAACCCATAGCCATATTGCAATAAACACACGTTATTATTCGATTGATAATTCCTACTAGCTTTTTGCCTGTTAGACTGAAAGTCATCGAGTAGCAGGAGCATTTTGGGCCACCATGGACGTATAGAATGGTTATGCGGATAGATGCCATTTCTGTGTCTGAGAATAACCCAACCTCGAAAATATTTATTCCTTGCTAAAGCTAGAGTTGACTGAAAGAAAAAATGAGAAAAGAAAGTCCTAAAAGTAACTCTTGCGAAGAATACGCAGTACAGGAATATAATGGATACAAGAATAGACGCTGGTTCCCCCCCCCGCATACCAAAATTTAATGTTTTCAAAGACAAGCAATATTGTTAGTTTTTTTACTTTAGTCACCTACTTACACTTAAAGCAAAGAATTCATAACTCTCTGATCTCAAGTAAGTTAGCATCAATATACGTTCATGACAGCAGTAACATGCACATACTCTTGCATAATAACCCTTATCACTGCCTATGTGATACACGTACAAGAACCTGTAATCCAATCTCATTACCCATTGCTCCACCCTTTTCCTCATCCACTTGAGAAGGTTTCGATGCTTATGCCCATTTTTATTAGTATAGGTTTGTGGTGGGAAAATTTCAGATGGAACAACAAAATATAACCATATAATTTTATTATGATCAGGATCTATCTCCTGAAAGGCTTTTAAGCCATGCACCTACACTAGTATTAGCCTCGTAACTCACCATCAGGGTTCATATTACTCGATAAGTCAAAGTGTACTGAACTTCACGGTGTGCCTGCTGCTAACTATCATTTGAAACAGTTCTATATATTCTTGCGAAAATCTATCTGGTAGCCGAACTGCATCTACTGAATCATGGTTCTTATTGTTTGGATGATAATAATACTTTGGATTCACAACTTGCTGCCCATTGGGCTATTCCAGCGCTGTCTTAAATGAACCGGCAGATCTCTCCCATTTTATTGCGTTTCAATGTGTTTAGCACCTGTTGCTCCACGTATAGGGATGCGAATCCAATAGTAGAGTTTTCGTATGTGCCATCGGGGATAACAATGGTATGCAGAATGGTGCCACTTACTTTTCCCGAATCATAGCCAAGTGTCCTAACGCTGTCCATCCTCCAAGTCAAGCTTACTCAATCCCACCACCAGTTCCTGTTGATAGGTGCTCCCCGTCTTTTCCAAAACCGACCTTGGCACTCCACCCCATTTCTTGTAGCATTTGTTGAAGTCTTTGTTTGAAAAAGACGGAAGATTACTTATGCACAGATCTTTCAGGACTGATTTCCCCCAGATAGGCAGGCATTCTGAGAGTTTGGACAGTAGCCGGACTTCTTGAGCTCCTTAAAGCGGATTGCATTTGGTGAAGTGAACAGAATGAATGGGCGGCTTGCTTCCAGGGTCAGTACCATAGCGTCAACCAGATAAAGTGCCCCGCCGTCGTCATACAGAATATCTAATCCCAAGCTAACGTTGCCGTCTGCATGCAGGGTAACAGCTCCGGAAGAACCCTCCCACACAATATTACTATCAGGATGTTCTTGTGCATAGCGGCATATGATATAGGTGCCAAACATCGTTTTCCCAATGCCTAGAATTTTCAGCTCGACATTTGCAGACAAGATGATTTGAAGCTGATATTTACCTGGGATTCCCATGATGATGAAGCTTAATAGTTTTTCCTTATCGTCATAATGCTCCTGAACATTTGTATTGTTATAGGAAATATTATCGTTCTCGGAACCAGAACTTTGATTCCCAACAGATTTAAAACACAGGTCATAGAGGCTTTTATAGTATTCTCTCACAAATAACTTTGATCTGTATTTCACGGAACCGAGTATATGTGCAGAGAAAGTGATTGTGGCCTGGATATTTGCTGAGCGCGCAGAGATCCACCACTGACGCCATTCCTCCCTCCATCTAGCCAGCGGTTTACTTTTTTTGTAGCTCCGGGAATTCATTGGTGACACTGCCCGCCTTATCTTGCCCTGGGTCCCACTGGACGATGCTTCCATTCCCTGCATAGTGTTGCAACACTGATCAGACATTATCTCTTGAGTCTACAGTTAATGAGAACATGTACACCGTTATGAAGTGTACCCAAGCCAAAATATCTTGAGAGCCGCTTTGCCAGTTGCATACGAGTCTCCGAGCTGCATTTGGCATTGAGTTCATCCTAGGTCCCGTTAGTATGTGGTTAGCTAGTGCCTTATAGCGGAGAGTACCTACTGTAGTCCATTCCCGATCAAAATCGTCTTCTGTAATATGAGCATAGTATGCCTCAAGTTCACCCACCCCTACCTGCCCACAGCTGAAGGGTAGTGTTGGCGAACAATCTCGAGCAGGGATTGGACTCTTTCCTCCGGTGGCAACTCGCAGTGAGTTGCCCCGGCCAGAGGGGTACCGACAACGAAATAGTTCAGAGAAAGCATAAATATATGTAGAAAGAACAGACCGATGAGCAAATCGAAATCGACGATCGGATGAAGAGAACAAGAAAGTACCTGTCCCCCAAAAGTCGTTCGTTGGGTTAATCTAACCTTAAGCTTCCAATTGCGGCCTCCCAACAAACCTGCCGCCAAGACCTTTCCACTCTATCAGCTAGCCAGTAGGTACATCTCTATTTGTACTTGGGTTGATTCCTTTTCAAATGATACCTATCTTGTGACCTATCATTATATACATTCTAGGTGTTCTCGTGCCAACCAGACTAGATATTCTCGTTCCCACCTCTGGCAATTAAGTAGTAATCAGGCAAACTATGAAATCCTAAGATACTGTACCAACCTGCCACACGACAAAAGGGATGAGACGGATAAGAGGGACGGGGTGGAATGAAAGTGGCTAGAGAATTTGGGGGTGAGACCAATTGGGGAGGAGGGAGAGACAAAGGTGAATGACAATTGAGTTGGCCATGGATTGGGCTGAATAAGTTGATAGATGTCGATGAGGAACGGGGACTCAATTACACACATTCCAATCCCCGAGTTCTGACTAGGCAGCTATGGGGCCAAGTAGATTAAGTATCTATTCTGCAAAATACTCTTATAATCACTATCCCAGAGATTGAACCAGCGCAGATTTCTACACCACCAACAGCGGCAGGCCAGGGATGGAAGTATGGAGAACGGGTACAGTATTTAGAGCTCTGCGTGAATATCTTAAACCTGCAGAGAAAATTCACTGAATGGCTGCTGAGCGAGGTGATTAATATTTTTCCTATTCAAAGTTTAGTTCTGTATGTGAGTGCTTTGGCCGTACTATAAATCGAGGGCCTACCTCTATGTAGAATGCATTGCCACCTTCCCACCCCACCTCTCACCGTTGTCAGAGAAGCACCCGATTCTGTTGGACTTTCTGTCATGCGTAGTAATAATAATGTTAAGCGGAGCTGTGCAGAGGAGGGCTGCTGTTTCTGGTTGATTTTATTTAACAGTTGCTTTGATTACATGATAACTCGACAAATCAACAGAACCTTCTTTTTGATTTGAACATGTACACATAGATACATACAGTTCACATAGTACCGGTACTACTATCATCTATGCAGTAGATTTTGCAGATTTTTGCGCGAAAAAAAAAAACAGGTTGGAGCCTATGAACTACCGTATAATCCAAGAACGAAGGACCCCACCCCCTCCGGGTCAAACTAAGAGTTCCAGACTGTTGGGACATTTCGAGACAAGTGAGATGAAGTCCACACTGTTCTCCACATACACAGTCAGACTTAAACCCCCACACAACTGCTGTGTTTCGGCCTCTCTCATGGTTTACTTCATACTCTCTCTCTAAGATTGATTTACACTATTGTTTGGTCGGACTTTGACTAAGATTTTTGGCGGGAAGGAAAAATTGCTTTCCGAGAATTTTAGGTCTGTTTCATTCTCAAAATTATGCGGTATTACAAACTACTCTAAGTTGCTTCTAGTACTTACTTGGGCCGCCCGAAGCTGGAGTTACCCTGTATTCAGATCATGTTTATTCTCAAGTCGGCTAGACTGCTACTGAATACGGAAATGACTGCCTAGAGTGGTAAGTATGGTAGATACTATGGAATGAGACTAGATCTGCACTGTATTTTAATTATCCCCTGATCTATCATGAGATGTTGGTGGGGCACATGAAGTACTTAGTATGTATATATTCTAGATATGTCCTCGACAGAATTAAGTCAAAGAGCTAAGTACCTTATATCTCAAGCAATCAATGCTTAAATCTATACTAGACTATGAGATTTGTATACATATGAATATTGTGGCCTAACTACTTACTACTATTGCCTCCGTGGAAAGACAAATCACAGCAGGAGCAGGATCAAAACATGGAAGATATAAGTCCCTCGGGATTTCTACATAAAGTTTTAAGCCTGGGCTCAAAGCACACATTTAAACTGACATGACATAATTTGTCGAGAGATGCTACGCAGGTATCCAGAATGAGTCCGCACTAGGGTGAGGTATAAAAACATCTCTCAATACAGTTGCTTCAATCGCACTGTAGGTATACCTCAGTTTAGTGCTGATTTGGAAAGATAATGCTGGACTCAATTGCCTCTACAAGGCCATGCAGGAGAGATACCATCAATGCATTCCCCCAGAAATCTCACTCTTCGAGCGGTGGATTTTCGAGCCCCCAAGCCTGGGAGCTGGGAGCATATATAACAGACCTAGACCAACAAATGAGTTTCAATCTAGGGAGAGAGGCGTTGGAATTTACAAAATATAAGCGAACTGCAGGCCAATAGATCCTGGCACCGTACTGATCTCAGCTACTATAAATTACCACTGAGGTGTGGGGGCCCGAGCAGCTACATCTCCAGACAGATTTCGATGGGCATCAACTCCACCATACGGCATGGTGGGAGTGGAGGTGTCTCATTTTTGGCCGAACAGGCACAATACGCCCAGATGCAGGGATAGCAATAACTCTAAACCCCTTTGGACAAATGCCAGGGAAAGTGGCACACCGTTGGGAAGAGTTCACCAATAATAGGAAAACAGTAGTAATTATTCCCATGAGGTCATCGGTACCCGATTTTCGCAAAACCCTGCTCAAGAAACAAGTTACGGGAGAGTTTATCTGTTTAAATTCCAGGCTAGAAGCTGGGAAAAGGAGTTAGTGTGTGTTAGTCTAGGAGGGCAGAACTCGGAGCCCACGGGTATTCCGGGCGATGGAAGATTCCTACTGGTGGGCAATGTGGGGTCCTATTCAACCGATAACGATAACGATAACGTGAGCTTGTGGGGGACATATGTGGACCCGCGAACTGTGATTGGTCAAGAAAGATGTTGACATGCCTCCCTACTCTGATAAAAAAAAAAAAACGGCAGAAATTTTGAATATAGATCGACATTGCATGCCACAGCTGTGGGGTGGGTACCTATGTACGTGTTAAGATGAGTTCGCAAAGGGATAATGATACATAAATGTACAGTGTATGAAATAATGGGACTGGGCAGAGACCCAGGTAATCTGCATTCCTTTTTGTTGATTTTGTTGTGCAGTACAAGCGCAGGCGGTAATTTCAATGATGCAGCTGTGATGAGATTGGCAGATAGGTTAGATACAGAGATTGACAGATAGGTAGATACATACATGTGTATATATAGTAGTACGTATACCTGTTGCACCAGCTGCATATCTATCTATATATGTTGGGATGAAGATACAGCAGGCATTTTTTTTTTTTTTTTTTTCCTATCCCGCTCCAGAACTGCGACTGTCCTACGTGAACGCTGATCACGGCTCAACCCGACCCACCCTGGGATGTTTGCAACTGGCAGGTCGAAGAATTCATCCCAGTTTCTCGCTCGCTAAGGAGGTGAACCCCAAACTCCCCCACTCGCTCGCATCACATTAATAAAATATCGCATCACATTTTTGGCTTGACGGGAGCTTTGATTGCGGCTCTCTTGCTTGATTACGTTTCATCGAGGCTATTCCAGCGCAATCCCTTTCAAATTGGTGATATCGACACCGGCAGCTCAGTAGTACACTCCATGCAGGCCAGATCCAGACTCTGCTTATTAGATTAGGCTGAGGGGATTGCCATCCCATATGCTCGGGGGAGCCGAGGGGGGGGGGAGGGGACGTACACATCGCTATCCTATCCGGCCTGTAGTTTCGTAGCACAACCCGGACAATGTTTAATGTTTTAATGTTAGTCTTCCCGGTTGAGGATAATTGAATCTCAGCTCCCTCAACACCATCCACACCCTCCACACCTCCAACCAACCACCTTCCCCCCCCCCCAAAAAAAAAAGAAAAAAAGAAAAAATACTCAAGAAAGCTTTCCCAAAGGCATCAGCACTGTAGGTAAGCCCGCCCCTTCTCGATAACCCGCTTCTGGTTGGCCAGCGTCTGTTGTGGACAGGGGCCTTCCCGGCTTTGCGTTGCGCACTGCGCTGCCGAAGTACAGTGCAGCGCAAGAACCTGCGCACATCCCCAGGATGCCCACAGGACCGACTCTTGCTTCTCGTAAAGCAAAGAAGCATCTTTTCTCCTGCGTTTCCCCGCTGAGCCAGCCCCACCCCCTATGCTGATTTTATTTTCCTTCCTTCACCCTGCGGCTTAAACTTTGTAGCGGGCATCTCTCTGCCCATGACACCGCTCCTTCCCTCCTTCGCAAGACTTCTCTCCCCAAGGAGCTCCGCAGATAACTTGTTATACACCTGCTCTGCCTGAGGCCAGTCCCGGGGATTTGTCTTGGGTGTGCCGGTATTGCAGTGTGCAGGCTGCACGACTTGTGCATTTCGTTTACGTCTCACCAACGCAAGAGACATCAGACAGACGAGGGGGCTAAGATTTCGCGTGCGCCGATAGGAGTAAAGAAGCTGAGAAGGAGAGAGAGAACACTGTCCCCGCCTTCTGCTACCGCTGTCCGGCCCCTTTGCAGTTCTCGGTTCCACCCACGAGTGAAAAAAAAGAAAAAAATAATATCCCCCAGCCAATCCAAGCCAACCCCAGAGCGACCCGCACCGCGTCTGCGCTCCCCTACCTCTATCTCCTGCCCCACCGGCGGCGCCAGAGACCTGACACCAGACCACACCATCCACAAACCAATTCCCCCCACATCTCCCGGCTGAGCTTTGCGCAACGAGGCTTTTACTCGCACTGGACCCCGACCTGGCCTACTAACTGTGACCCCGGCCCTACATTAGATATATTCCGGTCGGACGGACTGCAAAATCCCAATAAATGTCCGCCGCACCCCCGAACCCGGTGTCCTTCCCTTCGCATCAAGCAGCAGCATCGCCATCATCACCACCGCCTGCAGGAGTGCGCCATCATCAACTCCCACACCGCCATCACCACCACAGGGCCCCATCTAACTCCACCCCCGCCGCCTCCGGGTCAGGTGCGCTCGACGTCTCCTCTCCAAGCCAAGGAACCCACGCTACCTCCTCGTCTTCCTACCACCCCAGCTCCTACGCAACCGCACCCTCCTCCACGCCTCACCAACACCAATCACAATCCTACCACCACCAGCTCTCTACCCCAGTCTCTACCAACATCCACCAATCAACATCCTCTTCCTCCCTAGCCCATATGGCCCGTATTCAATCCCACTTCGTGCAACTCGCACCTTCCTGCTCCGCACACCTCGCAGACCAAAATGCTATTCCGATCGTGTCGACCACTCCCCACCCGGGTAGCCCAGGCCTGAGCAGCCTCAGCGCGGCGTTTGTGCAGGCGCATGATACGGCGAGTAGGCTGGGGTTGGGGGTTCCTCTGAGAGTGACGGTCACAACGGGCGCGGGGGCGGCAGTGATTCAGAGTGGGGTGTTGCCGGAAGGGGGAGAGGAGGGGGAGGAGATTGGGTATGGGCATGGGCATGGGCATGGGCATGGGAATGGGGTAAGGGGAGGTGGGGTTGGGGGAAGTGGGGAGGGGGTGATGTTGGTCGGGACAGTGATTGCCCCCGGGGATAGGCTGGCTGAGGCGCGGATCGCGAGTTGGGGAGTGGAGGAGGTGGCGAGGAAGTTTCAGAGGTATATGTGTGATGGGAAGTAAAGTGAAGTTGGGATTGTACGGCTGGAAATAGACGATCGTGGTGGGCTGGTATGGATTAATGTATGGGGAATGGAGTAATTGTAATGACATGGGTTGATTGCGGTATAATGGGATATGATTGGGAAAGGAGAGGTGGAAGGATGATGGATAGAGAGGCATCAATATGTCACTATCACTTGAGGGAATTGGGACCTGAGCCATTCGCTAGGCTTGCACGACGACAGAAAAGAGCATCGGACATCTTGTTGTAGCTACTCAGTTGCTTTCTTGTTTCTCAGAGCTCTTGAAGGATACTGTTGGAAGGGGGAAGTGAAGTTTGGTAGCCACTACTGCTACTACTTTTTCGAACTTTTGCTATCTTTCTTTCTTACTTGCTTAGTTCCATGTACCATATATTCTTATATTTACTTTTATTCTTACCCTACTTACTTTCCACCCACTTTGGTTTTGCCCCTTTTCCCCTTTGCCATCTTTTTTTTTTTTTTTTTTTTTTTCCCTCTTTTATATATATATCTTAGCGACGGCGTTGAGGTTTCTGATTAAACTAACGTTTCTGGGTCGCGTTGAAAAGTGAATAAAAAAGAAGAAAAAAAGAAAAAAAATTTTTGTGATTTTGGCACCCCCCCCCCCCCTTTTTTTTTTTTTTTTTTTTTTTTTTTTTTTTTTTTTTTTTTTTTTTTTTTTTTTTTTTTGTGGGGGGGGGGGGGGGGGGGGGGGGGGGGGGGGGGGGAAAAGGAAAAAAAAAAAAAAGGGGGGGGGAAAAAAAAAAAAAAAAAAAAAAAAAAAAAAAAAAAGAAAGACAGAAGGAAGGGGGTTGTTATAATAATTATATATATAATATATATATGTTTATATACCTGAACTTACCAGTTTACCAGTACGGTGATATATATATATATATATATATATGTGTGTGTACGGATAATGCCTCTGTATATAGAGTAATGTGTAAACGTTGCAAGGAAGAAGGTAGGTAGGTAGGTAGGTAACAGTACATAGGTGGTAGGTAGCTTACATGTGAGGGAGGGACTATTTTGATATATTAACTATTTATTAGGATTCTAGGTGCCGTTGTTGGCAGGTATGTGTTGGTTATATGGCAATAATCAGCTGGGCGGAGTCAGTGTATACTCCATGTCTATTAGAACTATAAGCAGCAATATATATATACACACATGTCGCCATCCCCCTCACCCTCGGCTGGGAAGGTC
Organism: Terfezia boudieri ATCC MYA-4762; assembly: GCA_003788615.2. Classification (NCBI taxonomy): domain Eukaryota; kingdom Fungi; phylum Ascomycota; class Pezizomycetes; order Pezizales; family Pezizaceae; genus Terfezia; species Terfezia boudieri. The sequence goes on along the minus strand of ML121550.1, from coordinate 463,501 downwards.
GTGCCAACTACCAGGATACCCCTCAACCGATGAATGAGTCGAATGAAGCCCAACGCAGCGATCTCATTTCCATATCTAATCCTCTCTCAGCTACAGAAGTTCGCGGAAAAAAATAAAATAAAATAAAATTACCAGAACCCTTCCGCCCTTGGCAGGTCTGGCAGCGCCGAAGTAAACTTGGGACTGGTGGATGTGAGTCAGAACCAGGTGGAAGGCGACAATTCACTCGAAGCCAAAAATATAACTTGCCAGTAGAGCGTTTCTTGAGTGAGCAGACGGTCAAACTCTATATCCGGGGGGCGAAGTAAGAGATTTAAAACAAAGGATTAGCACAGCTCTGCCTCTGCTGTACAATATAAAAGGTTGGAGCCTAAACAGTTAGCTGGTGCTCCGAAAGTAATATAGTCTGGTTAAGTAAGTAGACCCTATTTCGGGAATCGATTCTCTACCGTCCCATCTATTTTGGTTAGATCCAGAGAACGGCTGCCCAATCCCCGGCCGGGTGAACACACAAATGGTAATATCGTACCTACTTAGTATATATCTGCTGATTGAGTATGAATCATGTCGGTTCATCAAGTAATATAAACAGTACTATAAAGTAAGCATTTGACAGAACCAACTCAGACCAGCGAGGGCTCGAAAAGTTTGATGTAAGCGAACACGAATTACCGACACAGACACTATCACTGCTGACACATATGAGACTGCTGAATTGACGTCCAGTTCCAATGTTTACCGAGGGTCCCTGCAGTTGCTGCAAATGCAACGTAAATCGCCATATCAATGCCGATCTCCATGGCAAGTATACGATTGGTCATAGAATGCAGGAACGGCGCAGGGAGATCTTGACCATATCCTAGCGAGTATGCCTCGACCACGAGACCATTAGCAGTATTCGGTGCACTAACCAGACAATAGACGCACTTTATTGGTGAAGTATCCGAATTAGCTCTAGTGTTCCGAAGAGTGCCAAGTGAGGCGATCGGCTGCCACGTTAGATGCGTGTCTCGGCGCTATTTGGGGCCGATTGGCTACAAACAACGTGTGAAGTTGAGGGCCTCGAGGTTAGACAACAAATGCTTTGTCACTAACATGGCGTGATCATGGCTGGGGCATATGTAGTATATTCAATCTTATGCGTAAGAGTTGGGGAGGTTTGAAACTTTGAAATCGTAGCCCCACACTTACCTAATTGACTTCAGTCATAAGTTACTCAATCATACTAACTCGGCATGTATAACCTCGTACTACGACTGGTTCCTAATTGCAATTGCATCCAATCGGCGATACAGTATCTGTATGTTTGATATGTGCTAGTCCATTTTGTTGGTGTGTATACAGTATATGCGGCATAAACAATCGTGCATGGATGGTTTAGCAACTGAACTGCTGTTTGTTCTGCTGTTTGTTCTGCTGCTCGCTCCTTTCATCAGCTGGTTTCGGCCAGGGCCGCAGAGAACCCAACAGCCTTAATCTCAAAGAGCTCGAGAGGAGGCTATGGCTCCTGGTTAGTCTGGTTGGATTATAAGCAATAAGGTGGCAGTCACCCAACTGAACCTGAACGCTTATTCTATAATTGTTAATGTTCAGTCGTACTGCGATGGAACGAGCCATGCAGGCCAATGAGGCCGTTGGTGTAGAAGAAGGAGCTTGGAGAAAACTGATTGTGGATGGATGTTTCGTCCAGCCAGTGAGGCTTTTGGAGAACAGAACAGTTTCTTGTATTCCACGAGAACCTTAACCTTATATCCGGACCCTTAGCTTGAATGCAGAGTATGAATGGAGGTAGAGAGGTGGGGAAGCTGTAGCAAGCCAGACTAGGGAAAGTGTAGTACAGAGGTGTCTGTCTACCTTGAGGGTCAGTTTACCTTGAGGGTAAGTTCCAATTGAGAAGGCTAGGTATGCGAACAATACTTCAATAGAGCGGCCACCACACTGTTTGTGATATAGAACTTTCTGGCCAGGAAATCCCAGGACTCATGGCCCCGGAATGCATGTGGAGCTTCAATGTTCCTTTTCGAGATATAAAAAACCAGTGACTGAATTTGAAATTCACATGCACTTAGAGGCTACAGCCTCCAAGGTGTGAATGAGACGGGTAGGATAATTTGGAGACGCCTGAAAACTTGGCTACGGACTGAAGAATGTTCTTTATGTAGTTTGCCTGCGATTTTAATAGTTGAAAGCAGGAGAATTCCCCTAGAAAACAAGAGAATGTCCCCCCTTGCAGCACTTTGACCGCGACGAATAGGTATGTAGCTGCCGCCATCGCCATCTCCTGCGAGTCACGATCCACACAGCAAGGATCCTACCGCAGCCAATCATCTGATACAATATAAACGTCACGGACGGAGTTAGCTGGCGCAGGGAAGAATTCCGATTGTCGGGCCTTCGCCGTTGTAACGGCCCGGGGTGTAGATTTTGTTTTATTCAAGCGATAATTTAATTCTATCAAGTGATGGAGCACACGACTGGCCTGACCCATCGCTCACGCAAGCAAAAATGATGTATGTCCACTCTTTTGGCCCATCGCCATCGCCATCGGCAAATCCTGATGCTCCATGCCGTCGCACTTCGTGGATATGATGAACTGATGTCTGGCGGCCGCCATCCGCCCCAATCTGGACTGGTCCCTCCCACCACCCCTCTGTTGCCCTCTTTTTTTTTTTTCTCGCGCTACTTCTCAAGAGCGATGGGGTATACTCAAACCAAGAGGTGAGAACATATCGTTGGATCCAGCTTCCCGACGTTTAGAAACCTTTAGATGACTTTGGGCTAAAAAAATTGCTCTTGTTGGCCACCCAGACGAAGACGACACTCATTGTTCTACTAATTCATTTGTACCTGGGCCTCCATCCCAATTCCTTCTCACTGCTGTGTAAGCAAGGGGCCTTTATTATTGCTCATCTACGGCCCCTTCAAACCTTACATAGTCTCCTCATTCGCTCCTCCTCCTACTATTCCTCATTCCTGTCCTTACGACTTGCTCGGACATACCCCAGCGCTAATCAACATAATAAGACTCTACTCCCAAATGCTTCCACCTATTCCGAAGCTCGAAGACCACTCAATCTCTTGCCGTAATGGCTTTCTACCTGACCATCTTCCCGTACGACGTCTTTCGGACCGATACTATGAACCCTGGGAGGACCTCGTTGATAACCTTCAGGCACTGATTCTCACAAAACGTATACGAGCAGCGGTAAACCTGTTACCTCTGCTATCCGTCTCCAGACTCCGGTCCGAGCCAGAGCTCCAGAGGGCTTATTCAATCCTCGGGTTCATCTGCCACTCATACATCTGGGGAGGTGACCGTCCGGCACAAGTGAGTCCTGGGTTTTAAATCTGTCAACGCCAATGCTAACAATTACATAGCGTTTGCCTGCATGTATCTCGGTTCCATTCCTCAGGGTTTCTGAATCCCTCGAGATTGTACCAGTGGCGTCATATGCGGGGGTAACACTCTGGAATTATCGAACCCTTTTTGGTTCTCAAGAAATTGACAATTTGGAGGATTTGGCTACCTTACAAACTTTCACAGGTAGTCTCGACGAATCATGGTTCTACCTCGTTTCGGTGGCGATAGAAGCTCGAGGTGCTCCTGTGGTTCCTCGAATGCTAGAGGCCATAGCAGCAGCACGCGAGGGAGATGCGGATACCGTTTTCGAGTTCCTCAACTCTTTTGCTCAGATCTTGGAGGAGCTTACTGCCCTTCTTGTCCGTATGTACGAAAGCTGTGATCCACATGTCTTTTACTTTAAGATTCGTCCCTTCCTAGCAGGCTCCAAAAACATGGCAGAAGCTGGACTCCCCCAGGGAGTATGGTACGAGGATGAGGATGGGAAAGGCAGTTGGAGGCAATACTCTGGCGGCAGTAATGCTCAGAGCTCACTTATCCAGGCTTTCGATCTTATTCTCGGAATTGAACACCAGCCTACCGGGGTCAAGAGATTAACTGGTGACGATTCTCACAAGCACGGCACGACCCCACCACAGAAACATAATTTCATTGAGGTAAAATTTTCCCATCAGGCGGTTTAGACCAATTACCTCATAAACCTTGGATATTGAAGCTAACAGAATATGATGTAGGAAATGCGTGAGTACATGCCAGGCCCGCATCGTCGGTTCCTCGAGCGGCTTGCATCGGTAGCCAACATTCGGCCGTTTGTTGATGCTCACCGGGACAACCAAGATCTTTGTGACGCTTTCGATTCATGCCTCGCCATGCTCCGTGGGTTCAGAGATAAGCACATACAAATTGTCAGCCGATACATCATCATCCAGGCCAAAAATGCCAAGAAGCTCAGTACAGAGGCAGCGAAGATTACCCGAAACGTCCTGTCCTCACCAGCTACTACACAAAAGGCGAACCTTGCTAGTACAAAAGCAACCAAAAAAGGCCTGACTGGTACAGGTGGTACAGCACTCATTCCCTTCCTGAAGCAGGCGCGGGATGAAACGGGGGAGCCTGCAATGAGCCCAATTGCTAAAAGATTGCTTGTGCACAGCCCTGGGAGGAAAAGCCCAGTTGTATACGATAATGACACTGGGGCTGCGGAACTTGACGCCGCCTTTTCTAACCCGGATGTGCCCGCGCCAATGGTTGGCTTGGCAGGATATTGGTTCAGTAGTAATGAATTTGGAGGGCTTTGCTCGTACTAGCGAAGTACGTGACAGCATGGGTAACCATTGGAAGTTGCAGAGATTGCAATGTTTTGCTTAGTAGCAAAGGCGAAGTGCACTGCTGTCGTACTCTCAGTAATACCCTGGCTTTTGGTTAATGTGGGGTTCTGGGGATGATATTCCGATACCCGAAGTTTAATTTGTTTCATCCAGTGTCAGCCTTGTTGGAATTGCGAATCTTGGGTATTGTGAGGGAGGGGTGAGGAGAGTTCCAAACCTGCCCCCTTTTTTTTTTTTTTTTGGACGAGGCGTTGGGGTGGGTTTCGTGATAGCGTTCTTATTACATTGTTCTGGATTACCGATTTCGGATTAACTGCTTCTCTCCTCACTTATTCCACACATCATTTGTACCGCTAACTGTGCGATACTTGGTTATCTAGAATTTTTGGGAATAATTTTGATATTTAGCGCTTTGGGGTATTTACTTGATGTATGAAGTGAGATGAGTGAGCTGTCTGTTCAACTCTAGGGCGTCATTTACCTAGGTAACAGGATCACAAAGCAGAGAGTGAATAAAGATATGGATCTGTTACACAAACCTTTCGTCCCCGCAAACCCCAATACTCCCAGCTGCAGAGACGTGATCTGAACCATCGCTTCAACTGCATATATTTACCGTGAGGGGATCTTTCTATGCTCCTTGAACGCAGCTACTCAAAACGGCGTCTCAGTTGGAGGTGAGTTTCCGTTTCTTTGATTCTGATATTCTAAACCCAACTGGCACGCACGGACCCAAAAGCAAGTGCATCGTCCTATGCGCACTCATAGCAACAAGGTGGTTCACATAGTGCATCTGAACACTTAATGAAGATATAGTTATCTACCTTCAGAAGTGCATAAATATATAACTTATGTAGACATAGATAAGTCTTGGTAAAACACCGAAAACACACCTTTCGTAAACACCTGCATAACATAATTACACTCACCTCGATGGATCTACGAGTGGCTTTTTGGATATAAAGTTTGTGCTTGACATGAAGTTTTCCAAAATCCAAATTTAGCTGGCCTTTGAGCGAGAATGGTTTTTTTTTTTTAATGTGAAAACGCGCTATTCAAAAATTTCAGAGGAAATAATTGTGTACCTAATTTTTTCTCTCTCTCTCTCTCTCTCTCTCTTAAAATCTTACTATTTACTTCTATTTTTTATTTTAATTATTTTTTATTTTTTATGTAATGATTTGCCGAATTGCTCGCATTTGGGATCCACACGATTAAGCCCACATTTGGCTGTGGTTTTGGAGGTTATGTCTACAGTAAGTACCTAGCGGCTCTTCCCGTGCCCAGGCTTTTTCGACCCTGCAGAACTGTGGCGGGGATCAGGATTTAACATGTTCTAAACTTATATGGTTGGATAGATAGATACTCTTTATACATCCATGTATAACATCCACAGGAAAATAGCATACAGAACTAACGAAAGATCCGATTACGGGCTAACGCAAGAAGCAAGGCAACCAAGCTTTCTAAGGTTATTTTTATAGAAGCATGAGGTGATGGTGATGGTGATGATCTGAAGTGAGTGAATAGAAACGTAACCAATAACGTCAGAGGGCCGAATTCCCCCCCGCCAAGGCAAAACCAACCTGTATGTTTTCTACCTCCTTCTGGTAAACACACGTGAAAGCTCGCTTATCCCACCACAGTCGTCATTCCGTTTCGGTACCGGGAACGTCAAAAGCAAATTGTCTAGCGTCAAGCGAAACTGAAACACGCCCAGACGGCATTGATAATGTGGAGAAGCTCACATACCTTTCCGCACAACTTTGCCACAAAATCATTAACGACATATATTTGATAGGTGGCAAAATTTTGTTGTAACGCCCATATTTTTTTTGGTTCCATAACGAAAATGTCCGAGACTACTATAATACAGTACAAAATAAGCCAGGATAGATATAGTAAGGTAAGAGATAAACTGCCAAAGAATGTATACAAGACGTAAAATCATTCCCGTCAACGACTGCCCACCCTGCCTGTCCCTGGCCCCGGCCTGGCCCTTGAATTTCTCCACCACCACCAGTAGGTCTATGGGCATTCCGAATTCCCCCTCCCGGCTGCATATATATTGTGCATATGACATTTCGTTTTTTAGGATTATAACCCCTTCCTGATCCTAGCAAGCACCGTCTATCCTTCGTATTCATTTCCTCCGTAACTCATCAAAAAGAAAAGAAATTTAACACATGGAACTAGAAATGCTAAAATGATCGAGAGCAAGGAAAATACTGGTGACAGAAAAAACATAACTGTGTATGTTAATAATACAAATGAGTGAACAAATTCTCTCCAAGGCATGGACGTCTTGATATTCGTTGATTAAGCTGGATAACCATAGTCGTGAAATGAGTGTGTAGTGATTGATTCGTGATTCGTGTAAGTGGTCCTGGGATCCATATATTTGAAACGTCGAATGACAGGGCTATGCGTCTCCGAAATTGTAATTGCTGGGTCCGTGTGACTACAGCCAACCAATCGCCAAACTCATGAGCTGGTCACATGGTTGTGCCAGCTAAGCAGGAGTGTATCCCAGGGTCCAATGCAATTCGAAATGACAGTAAGATGCTTAGAAAACCAGACCCAAAGCCAGCACTTTTCCACGATTAAATATAGATCAAAATGGTGTAATATGTTGTCATAGGAAAGACCCCAAAAAAGGAAAGAAAAGAAGTTTATAAGCAAAAAAAGGAAAACCCTGATCCAGTGCACCAAATACCAAATGAGATACGATGTAAAACGAGATAAAAAGGAAAGCTGATTACTAATACAACGTGGAACTGGCGGCCCAAGTGTAAAGTTATGTGTATATTAGGTAAAGCAGAAAAGAGTGAGAGTAAGCACCCCTTTGTATAGAAGTTATCGGTTTGCAGCCGCTCTTGCCGATGCTAGTGACGCTTTCTCGGTGATTTGGCTAATGCTCATCGTTCGCTTCTGAGATGCAAGGGGCAGTGGAGGGGCTAGGTGACTTCCAATTAATAGTGAACGTGTATCCTCAGCTGGAGTTTGCCAGTTCTCACTACCCTCATCATCAACGCCAAAAGAGAAACACTGGCTATCATCATCCATATCATCTGTTGCTGAAGAATTGCTATCAAAATTTGGAAATAGGTGGGCACCTATTCGAGCCAAGTCTTGTCTTCCTCTGGGTGGAGTAAGGTCAGGTGTGGGAACTTCACTGCTCGCTCTCCGCCCGTTCATGAGCAGATCAGGTCGCTGCGTGCTAGCGGCTGATGTCGTAGCAAGTGATCTTGCAGTGATGGTTGGGCTCCTGCCAACATTGTAAATAGGATCACATTGCAATAGCTGCCGATGGAGAACATGATTCATCTGTTCCTGTAGGGTTTGCATCTGGGCTTCGAGCCTTTTCCGTGCCCCGTATTCTCGCTTAAGTTGTTTGAGAACACCATTGTACTCGGTGAGGGGCACTACTGGAGTTTGAACCGCTCTTTCCCTGTGGTAATCCATATCGTAACTTCTGCCTTGGTGATTGTGAGGGGTAATTGTATCCATAGAATAAACTGTGCTTCGCTTCGATGCATCGGTCGAGGGCCCAGGAGCATCATTGCGAGGTCCATAGGGCCTATTTCTCAAATTTACTGTCTCATCAGACGTATAGCTGCACACCGAGCTGTCCCCATAAGGTGTCTTGTTGGGTGTTAAAGGGCCACCCCTCCGCATCGTCCCCCAGTCCATTGATCCAGATATTTTACTTGGACCTCCATTTGTACTAGATTCCGGTGCAACGCTATACTCTGAATCATGCTCATGCATAAACGTGGAAGTTGTAATGTCTGACTGCGCGGTATCTGGTCGTTTCCTGAGAGATAGATCTTCCGTAAAAGGAGGGCCCAGTGCCGGAGACGTCTGCGCCGACTTGTCTGTTAAGCGTGATGATTTATATGAGAGATGTGAAGATTTCCGGGAAGGTTGATGTTCTAACTGCGTTGTTGGTACGTGTGTCGTGACGTAGGTCTTCAACATCGCAACTTGACTCTCCAGGTCGCGCACTCGAGATTCTAGGGTTACAGCCTCCGTGATCTTCATTGACCCGTAGTGATTTAAGAAACTCAAAGGGCGGGGTCTGTCTGATCCTTCAGTTGCAGCACGTGGAAGTGATCCCGGGGGCCCTCCAATTAGGCTTGCGGATCCCCTTCTGCCTTGCGGTCCGTCACTCCAGTGTCGTTTCAAGCTTGGTGGACGTGGGTATAAACCGCCAGGTACATTGCCGCCGGTCACAATGCTTGGGTCATGGGCGACATCGTCTCCCCGAGTAGCGCCTCCGGGGTGACTGGACTGGCTGCTAGAAGGCCGGCGGATCACTTGCCCCCAATCTTGCGGGCGGGATTCTATTGGGTCTATGCTATCTTCCCGGATTGGTTCAACCCCAGTTGATCGCTGTCGATTTAACAAATCTGTTGGCAGCGGTTTCTGAAGACGTCGCCGAGGCGGAGCCGAGGCAGATGCAGTCCCAGCAGCAGCAGCAGTGCTGCTTCTTCTGAGAGTCATCCCGCCTAGACTGCTGGGAAACGGATCCTAAAACATGGAAATTAAGCATTGGTAACGCAACTAAAACAGGTTGGTGATAATACCACAGAATCACGCCTCCGGGTAACCCCTTGCTGTTCATGCCCATCTTGAGTTTTCCGTAAAAAAGAGCTGCTTTTCATCTTGAGAATGTTGAAAGCGGCCATCCTTAATTTCACACCCTTTTTCTTCCCATTTGCAGCAGATACCTCGGTCGACTTCTCAGGAAGCCTGTCACCGTCTGCACCAGATTCAAGATCATCTTCTTTAAGTATATACTCTTCGGGATCGTCGTAAGGTTTTAGAGCGGTCACCTTCAGAGGTTGGGACGAGGGATGAGCTTCAATGGCCAACAGAGATGCATCCCTGAGGGTGGGCGATGTTACTCGGCTATGGGCAGGACTGGTCGGCGTATGTGCACGGTCTGATCGAGTGCGAAGTCCTTCGGTTTCCTTCCTCATGTCTGTAAAATTGGTGATTCCATTTCGCTGTACTGGAATCACCGCTACTGCATTGGTGACCTCTTCTTCGAATGCTATCGACCCACTAGGTGTAATATCCCGTTTCTTTGAGATATTCTGCCCCTTGCTACCACCCTTCAGCCAAGTCATAGTTAGTTGTAGCATCGACAAGGCGCTTTGAAGTACCAAGCACGCTGGTAGCCGTAGGCGTCGCAGTAACAATAGTTGTGTTCACCGTGGCTATCAGAAATTATGAGCCCTGCTCTCAGTTGCTATGGGGCCTGAACCTGATGCCAATCTTGGTTCTAGAGTCCCTTCTTGCCTAACTTACAGCCAATTGCAAGTATTCCTTAAAAGTTGTTACGGGAAGATTCTCGAATGTGCATGCAGATCAATCAAGGTCGTTCTGTGGAATCAAGTGCACCGTGGATATCGAGTTGTTAAAAAGGACAATTTGCGCACGGGCCTGAGAAACAAACGATCAATCTAACTGCCGTTTGGCACCGGGTATGTGGGTAGTCAGTCAGACAGACTGGGTACCAAATTGACGGGAAGCAACCCGCTTCCAAACAAAACGAAACAGGAAAGGAAAGACCGAAGAACGAGATTAGAAAGATCTCGGACGGACACCTCTGTCAACAAACGCTGCAGAGGGATGATCCGAGTACGAAGCACAGCTAGATCAACAAAAGGCAAGTTGAAGTTCAGACAATCTTGAAGGCATAAAGAAAAGAATGTAAATAGGTCTGGTATGCTGCAAAAGACTACTACCCAGAGGATTGGAGAAGGCGTTCATTCAGCGGGTGAAGGTGTAAAATGAAAGACATCAAAACACAGAAGGCATGTACGCATACACGCCAATTGCCGTACGTCAATTTGATAGAACGGAGCCGCTCCAATGGAGGGGGACTGCCACGCTATATGTAAAAGAACAGCGTTGGATGTCCCTCGTCAATATGCGTACATAACCGCCGGGGATGGGTGCATTAGTACGCAGCAAAGGCTATAAGCTGCAGAAAAGTGGTTCCTGAGGGCCTATCCGGTGGGCCTCTGCTGAAGCTCAAAACGCTCCAACAAGGGTCCTTATTTTGCTGTCGCGAGTGTGAAGTAACACCGACTAGGCTTTAACGTGAATTTTTTCCGCTGACAAGTAGCAATCGAACGAGCTGGCTCAAAATGATTCGGTGATGTGGTGATGTGAGGGTTCATGAGTTCTAAACTAACACCCCCACCCTGGCTCATCCATGCACCTCGAGCGCTCGTTAGTTTACAATAAAAGCGTGTGGGTATACTGTATATTTATATTTTGATCAAGAACCTCAGAACGCAAGGTTGGTATGCTCCAGTGAATTGACACTTCCAGGACTCTCCGTTCTTCCCTCTCGAGGGTGTGAAGTTGATATGTACCAGGTCTTAGACAGACAGCTCGCCCTTTCCACGGTTAGGCCAAAAGCTTGGATCTCAGACTGGCATGCCTATCCCTGCTTTCCGGCTTTCGAGATGTAGATGTGAAGATGTGTACCTTTAGGGAGTGGAGTTTTTATGCATCAGAATCTTGCCCCCAGCAGCGTCAATGCCCAGGTTGAGCGACAAGCTAGCTACATACCAAAGGAGGAGGCAACGAGGAAAGAGTGGTGCTCTCGAACCCAACACATGGAGACTACATGTAGACTACAATACATGTACCACTCGCGTTCATCCGAATTCTCGACATAGGAAGTATCAGTTATTTACATGCTTCAGTATCCTACATGCCCCACTCACTACCTTACACGCCCCTATATAATCGACCACAAATCTATAGCCCTTTACTGGCCCAGGCATTCAATTCTATCATGCTCTGCTAGCTAGCATTTCTCTATATGAGAAGTGTTCTGTAGCTATGTTGGATCCCCTATTCGTCCAGCCAGGCCGTGGGCATTTCCTCCTGTATAATTCACAATATATCCATGACATATATCGTCGTTATCCATGACAATGCGATGCTATTACCGCCACCTCCTCATATGAAAAAAGCAAAGTACAATGAAGGTTAGTAAACAAGACTGCTATCGAATGATCCTGATCGCCAATCGGCCTGCAACATTCACAATCCAGCGAATCACGAAGCGACAGCGCAGAAACGTCCCATGCAGCCAACGCGTTTCACAAAAGGACCACACTGCATAAACTCGTGGAGCCGAGACTGGAACGAATATGTGTGGTGGATTAGTGCAGCGACCATGTGCTGCGAATGCAAAAAATTTAGAGTATTTTATATTTCCCCGACATGATTGAATAGGCACGTGCTGGGCACACATTGCTTGCGAGTTTTGAAGTTTTGAGTATGTCGTCGATGCATCTCAGATTGTGCGGGCATTCTACGTGTACGATGTCTCTGTTTGGCGTATCCCGGGAAAGCCACAGGACAGGTAGGTATAAAAGCTTTTGTGATTGTGGTGATCCGTGTCTGAGTTAGCAGGGACATATCTTCCTTATTTTTTTTGATTCTTTAGAAAAATGGAATTTATCATACACGTTGTCGACAGGACTCGTTGTCGATGCTGAACATAGGTTACACTGCAGCTGGGCCAAGCCTAGTAGAGATCGATTCGAGAAACCCAACTGTTCCTTTTATCACTTACATAGGTAGCAGTACCATCACCAATACCTCATCCCATGACCATGCCATGCAGAAACGCCGACTTTTGAAGCTCGAAGAAATAATCGTTTTATACTTGAGCAGGAAAACAGACATGAGTGATTAAGGGCTGGGAGGCGCCGATGCCGATACGTGTGACAACTAGCGCTTGTTACAGCTAAACTCGATCTCCCCAAGCAACTTCTGTCAGGTACGGACTTAAGTAGCTTCTTACTTCTTCCCAATAACATCACTGCCGCATGACAGTTACATGCGCATAAGGTATGGTTACGTACTCGAAGCCACATGACCCGACACTGCGATGAGTACTGTCTCAATCTTGACGTGCCGTCACTGACAGCTTTCTGAAGCACAACTACCTAGTGTTGTAAATTGGCTCCAATTGTTCGTTCGTCACTCCCCTTGCAGAAATGCTTTCGTGGTCCTCGACGTTTTGGAAATTATATAAAATGTTATCCCTGCTGGGTGATAGCCTGGTTGATAGGTAGGTTATCCCCCCCACCTCCACTGCTCCCTTGGGAATCCCCCTGCCAGGGAAACCTCCATCGAATATGTTTATCTCGGGTTGTACTAATCCCTGTTCCAGATCATCGTGAGTACCTCTTGGTACCAAGGTACCCAACCAGAGAGAACGGGAAAAGTGTTTACTGGGATATGCGCGAAGTTCGCTCCAAGCGAGAAAGATAGGGGAAGTTGAAAGAGCAGTTTGAGTCGAACACGTCGCTCTGGGCAACGATTGAGACTAACCGGGTAATATAAGAGAGATTGTTACTATAGGGCGGAACGGGATTTGCACACGGGAAAATTATTTGCTGTCTATTCACACATGCGCAACTTCATCGCCTTCCAGAAGAAGTTGCGAACGCCCATATCCATCTGCAGCCTCGTTTCTTTGTTCCCACAAGCTCAGTGTGCATCGCAACTCGAGACATGCTCACTATCATGGTTTCAACTGGATAATGTTCGGGGTACCCTTGTTGTCTGATTTTCTCTTCGCTGCATTCCAGAAAATTCCAGAATTCATGTGGAAGTGCACAAGCTTATGCTTGCGACATTGTTCCATTTTTTAACACGATAGGTCTTATATCCTTCATTTTATCCCACCTAAGCATCGCATTTATTACGCCGCATGCGCCAGATCTACATAATTATAGGAACTCCGGACCGAACACCCACCCGAGGCGAGATGTTTCTTGAGAAAGGTGTGCATTCAGAAATGTGCGTCTAAAAAGTGTACCTGCATATGCCCAGTCTCGCGGAGTCGGCCCTGACCATAATACCAGTGGGCAATGCAGTTATCCGCGAAGACACGATACCGTATCCTCCACTTTATTCTATTATTGGTTCAACTAACTCCGAATCACCCTTCCTAATACTTCCGTCTTGCTATCCTTGGTCTAGTGCAACAAAGTCTATGTAAGGTGTACCGTTATTGAGTCAAAGGGCGCCTGGAAGGGTGTTGAAGGCTCCTAGTGGGCATACGTAAGGCAGGGAAGCCTTATCGGTGAGGTACCTATCATAGTGAGTTGCTTAAGGCCAGGTATACATTTGGAAGGGAGCGGCAGGGGTGTCAAGGCTACTATAGACTGAGGAATTTAGATTTGGGTGGTATGTTTCACTTGTGTCGTCGGGACAGTCGTTCTCTTGTATCAGTATCAATAGCCCTGTTAATTACATATTTACCAATTTCATTCTAACAATATAACAATAGTGCCTCAACTAACTAAGGATAGTAAATATTACACTTTAGTATAACTCGTAAGATTTTAGACGTTAATGCTTTCATATGGCAATGTCAACTGGGCTCGAATTGTTGGCAGAGTAGCTTCGACAGTACCTTTTGAGATCTCTCTTCGATCAGGAAAGAAGAAGACCTCCCTAGCTAGATATATATGTTAGAATCCTTTACAACTAGATATTTTAGGCTAAGAACTTCAACGCCTCGTGCTATAGTTTTTAATTTTCACATGGTAATCTATACGAGTAGCAGTGCAAGCTATATAACAACCCTTTGCACCGGCTTCCAACAATGGCACAAGTTGCAGTACGTCTGAGCTGAAGTTTCGGATCTGAAAAAAAACTGCAGTAGTACAGTACCGTACCTCACCCAAAGATGCAGCAATAACTTAGCTATTACCACCCGTCCTATACGCCCTGTGAGTAATAATATTATACTCGGCATTTTTCAGTGTTGCCACCTGCTTGCGATGGACCGGACTTTAGGTTTCTTCAGGGTTCGAACCGGTGGCGATGGCACCTTTGCTTTGCATTTGGGGGTGAGAGTTCAGCGCTCTCACTCCTACTTAGACTAACTCCTATGAGTCGAAAGATAAAGGAATAGGAGCGGCCAGTCTTTCTCGTGCGTGGGGATTACAATAGTAAGGATTACTGAATAAGAGTGAGTCTATTTACTATATCAGGTATTTAAGTATAGTCTGGTTGCCCAAGGGCCCGACGCCCTGCAAACACTGGACTATTTTTTTTTTCGAGAGTTGTGACTGCTGGATACGTTCCAGCCTCTTGGTTACCCTGAATTTGAACTCTATATTACTACATCGTAGATGTTAGCTTTTACACCTAAACTGTTCAACTTTTGAAGATATTCCAAAAATGAGCGATTGATCCGACCCTATCTTTCCCAAATTCAAGAATAACTATCAAAGCTAAGCACGTTTAATGATATTAACTTCACTAGTATGTTCTCTAGAGAGCATGGAATTTGAAGAAAGGGCCAGTATAGTTCTGGGACGTTAATCTTCGCCCTTTTTGCGTTTTTACAGAAGCGTCACTTTTCAATGGAGTGTCAAAAAGCAGTAATGTATAAATGTTTTTTCTGATATCAGGTATCTAAGTGTGTACCGACTATGAAATGCTACAAATCAAGCTATAAACAATAACTCTCGGACTGGTATCTCATCGGCTGGCAGCCTTAGAATATTGGGGAGGCTTATATACATGATATTGCCATACAAATTTGTATGGGAAAGGTACCTACTTGGTAACCGCTCTTCAGACTTCTGCTTTTTCCAACGAGAGCATTTTTTTTCCATTTATAGTGCATTTAAAAGAGCATGAGCTGAGAGTAACTAGAGTTTAGATCTGAGTGAACTTGATTCAAGATGTTGATAGTTTTTTAGTATTTTCGCAAATTTGGCATGTTTGGGTGTAAAGGGCGAAGATATACATGGCGTTGCTATACAAATTTGTAAGACAAGGTAGCTTTCAGGATTTCAGTAAGTTGATTGATGTTGTTGGAGATTTATATGATTTTTTTCAGAATAAGTAAAAACACCTCCGTGCAAACGCTTTCGACCGCTGACTATACTATTAACACATTCTACCACTTTAACTCCCCAAAAATAACAATAGGGAGCGCGCATAGCGATATGTGATTCTGTCCGTTTATAACTTACGCAAATCATGAATGTCATGTTTCTTTGCCTGGTGCTCGCACGATGCATTAGTGTACCCGTCACTCCATATTAAATCCCGTACCTCTTCAAAATATGCACCGCCATAAAAGTGCCAACCAAACTACATAAAATAAAAGCGGCCCTAACACACATGAGTCCTCACTAACTCGGCCTAGCTCACTTCACATCCTTGTATACACTAATGCACACGTGCCAGACTTTTTTAGTCACTACATACATACATATTCTGTCTATTCCCACCCTTTGTTTATGCATTGCTCCATCCGCGCTATAGTTCTGGACAGGTCAGCACTCAGTACTCGGTTACGACTCGGAATCGCGAGTATATTTAGGTATATTCGAGTTTAACGCTGTTGCTTAATTCTTAGACTTCCCGGTAATTAATTCAAGTGCAGGCTAATACGAAACCTGATAGTACTACATGTACTACATGTGGTAATGCCAACCTAGGTTGGCGGGCTTGGCATGATGTATATGTATGTTCTATACCGGTATGGCCCGGTCCATACCGGTATGGAATGGATATCGCAACGGACCAGGCCGTTACGGGATTAAATTGTTCAATGCCACGGATGGCAACAGGGATTTACCACAACACCACAGCGGCCACAGCGACGTTATAATTACTAAATAGGGACATATCCGATATGAAGGTTATTTTGTAGCAACATTTGGTCAAAGAACATCGGAGTTAACATAGGCGACCTATCCAAAAAAAATACTCAGTAGAGGTATACCAGAAATGAAAGTTATTATGTACTTATGTAGAGAAATGTTCTGGTCCGTTACGGAATTGAAACCTTTAGTTCGTGAGAATTTTCTTCAGCGCAACACACTTGTTCGACGTAACATATTGTGCACACTGACATTACCAGAGAGCACCACGGAATTACCAACATACCACGACATTCCGGCCCTTACCATAATGTCAGTTGGACAGAAGATAATGGTGCTATTGATTTGGATCAGTTTCACCCCCTATGTTTCACTCGCGCAATTATTGAAGTAAATCCCAGGTGACCTTTGAGAAGTAATTCCTTAATATCCAATTCAAGTACATGGTGACTAACAAGAACTACCTAGGTATCGCAGAATTAAAGCATACCTGCGAGACCCAAATAACTGCGATGGAAGGAAAGTAATGATGGGAAACAAGTGGCTTTGGAGCATGATGTAACATGTTCGTGATACTTTGCTGCATGCAGAAAAGAACAAGACCTATAGTACTATGAACGAGAGGTATCATGAAATTACTTGTAGTGAAGTTTGAGCTTTTGTTATGTATGAAATATAATAGACCCGGTTTCCACTCAATTTGCCTTCGTTCATCGCTCAGAGTGTAGATATATGCCATCCCGGAACGGCCCGGCAATCTCGCAACGGTCCCGGAACGGACCAGAACATGTACGTGATCATGATCCCTCGGAAGAGACAGAGGATCATGGCAAGCAGAAGGAACTCTCGTTCTATCAAAACCTTCTCAGATATGCCGTGGGACGAATAGCAGTTCCAGACCGCTCTTCCAGACCGCTCTTCCACTAGGTGAACACGATGAATCGCTATACTATGGTCCTTACAATGGCCTCCTCAACCGAAGCAAGAACACTAAATGGTAGTCCCGCAATATAAACGGCCGACTCAGTTAACATCAGTCGATTTTACTAAAATTTTCCTTATTCAACAGCGACAACACCCAGTATTTTTTTATAAAGGCTGCCAGGCATATCCATAGAACATCATCTCGTGCCGCTGCCGATAAGCAAATGCGGGAGGGGGTTGATGACTTACGCGATGATGTTAAGATCCCTATATTGTATGGTGTTAGCGCGATGGGGACCAAACTTTGCTTCTACAAATACACGGAGGATACTGGGCGACTCGAACCAGAACTTATTCTCGGTCACACTAAATTTGTGGTCGACACGGCACCAAGAGACCGTTGGGAGTTCGACGTGTTGACGGATGAGGGCGAGCGGAAGCTTAGGTAGGTGAAGTCAAGAGAATGTGTGGGCAGATGGGACAAGGTTGGCTCTGTCGGTTCTGTGATTCTAATCCATTGACTAATGATTATGAAGGGAATTAGTTGGACCATCATGATGGTGAGCTTGTGCCTGGCATCGTGAAAAAGAAAAGAGCTTTACTAAGGCGTTTGTTATTGTTTTCTCTTCTTTATTCTTTTTGTTTATGAGGCTTTTTTTTTATTATGGTGTTTTAAGAAGTTTTTATTGGGGTTTTATCGGGAGGTTTATTGAGGTTTGTTCTTGCTAGGTATGTGTGGTTTAGTATCTATTTTTAATTGTTTAGGTAGTATGAGGTTAATGTATAGCTTCCGGAGGATTTGAGGTTTATTATAAGAGTTTGTAATTTAAATTTGATTCATTTAGTTAGTTATTTATTTTGTGTTTTATTTTATGAGATTAACCGGCATTCAGATAAAGCCCCTCGGAAGTAGGTGCTTGGTGTTTTGGAGATCCAAAGAGTTCAGGGTAATTGACCACTGACAGAAAACTAGAAGTTTCCCTCCAACCTCGTAGCGGGTAATGGGCATTCAGGGCACTATTCCAGACATTTGAAAGGATTCCATGTAAAATGCTTCCGTTAAAGTAATATCCGTGTGAAGGAGCTAGATTCATCGGCGTAAGTACCGTATCGTCTCCTCATGCAGCTTTTCTCAGTTATATATGGCGCCTTCTCCCTACCCACTGACGCCAGACTAAGCTAATCTTGAGAGTGCACGTCTAAAAAATTGTGCCTGCATAGCCGGCCTCGTGAGGTGGAGCCCCGGCATGGTTGGATCTTATTCTGAGTTTATCCCTTCAATAGCTATACAAATTCCCAACCAAACCCTTTCTCTTCTATTCTCCTCTCTCTCCTTGGCTACGTCTTCAATCCACCTTATTTGCTTCGTATCCGCCTAGTTATATCTATCAGTATTTATTCCTGTACAACGTGTAAAAGATCATAGAGCGAAGGTTGACCATACCATTACCAATCCATACCCCACATCCGACGCATCCCTCTCCACCTCCGCAAACCCAACTCTCACATTTTTCTACAGATTGCTCCGTCAAGGTTTTCGACTATTTCACGAATAAGCGAGCTAGCAATTTTTCTGGTAGGGCACCAGGATGTGGTCCAGAATGTTATTAGGGGTATATTGTTGCTGGTCGAGAGGGCCCACAATGGAGCGCCTTCACCTTCGATACCTTGCATGCCCTTGAAGCGCGCGAAGAAGCCCACCGATACCGTCAGCAGGTACAGCAACTATTGGCCAATTTTACGGCAAAATAACTTTACATCTCAGGTGCAACAACATCAGACAACCTCAAACAAACAGTATGAGTGTCCATTCAACCAAGCTAGTTGTGGGACGAATGTGTAATCCAAGTGTGACCTTGGGATTGCTGAGACATAGGAAATATAGATGAATATATGGAGAATAGGTACGGCACTAGCTACGCGGATGGGAAGATATAATCCTTCTTAACCCACAGTCTACTAGTACCCTTCCACAGGATGGAGTCGGAAAAACTGGACTGCAGGTCGCTTTGCCTGGTATATACCTGAAAGAAAAGTCAAATAACCCGCGAGTAGCACAATATGATTTTAGGGGCCATTGTTTGTTGATTTTGTTTCCTGGGATTTTAGTCGTTTGTTTCTATACCTGCATTTGTTTAGGCATAATATGGCATGGCATGGCGAGACACGGTATAAAGCATAAGTGCACCCAAAGCCGAAGCCGAAGGTGTCGCTTACCTCTGTCCTGAGAGAGGGAAAGAAGGAGCGGGAATGAATTGCCAGTCTCTGACTAGAATGATGGGTTTAGAAGGGTTGCTGGTTTTTTGGGGGGGTTTTGTGGTAGTATTTGTAGCTTTAGAGTCGCGTTAATTACTAAAGTTGATATCTGATAGTGAATAAATGGTTTCTTTCTGATATTATGGGCATATCACACTCTTTTTTTTGAGCTCGGAAGTTCATAGCTGTGGTTTAAGTTAACGTGCCAGAGGCAATGGCGTGTTTCAAAGATCTGATTAGAGTACTTAATCAGATTCTGTAATTTGGTGATGAAGTTGTGGTTTTAGCGGGGTGGCACGTGTTAGTCTGGTTGGCATGTGTCGACTTTGACGTATGCAATACCCAGAGTTACAGGTACTAGCTCAAGTTCATACAGCTACGGTTGGTGATAAAAGTAGTCTGGTTGGCAAAACACCCTCCACAGTGATAAAAAGTTTCGTACCCTGCATTAGAGGGATTTTACCACCTTGTACGCGCTAGCATTAGTAGTACCGAATTACCCATGAATCTGACCCAGACCCTAGTAAGCGACACAGCATAAGAAAAGTGGTTTTTACACCCCGGTATACAGAATAACATTTTAGTCATCACGACAACTCAACGTCATGGAATTCGAAGATGAGCTGGTAGTTCTGCTTGGGCTGGGGGTGGTGCTGTTGCTGCATTCTATAGCTGCAGTAACGACTGAAGAGGGACCGGAGGGTGCCGCAGGCAGAGAGCCACTACGATATCGAGCCCCAGTTGCCTACGAACGGCAGAATTGGTCACTGGGTGAAGCTGGTTGGGGGGACAGTGAATGTCTAATTATCAGGATGTGCAAGGCTCACAAACACCCTCTCAGGTGTTTGTGACCATGCAAAAGGAGAGGATTGAGATGCCGACATTATGAATCTCAGTATGTATATATCTGATCGTGATGGCAGTATGTAGTGGATGAAGAAATTTTTGATATTGGGATAATGCACTTTACCATTTTAAGATATTTGTTATTGCTGCTAGTAGTAAACAAAACGATAGTATGTTGGTCTATCATACTACATAGCGATACGTTCTACATATCTCCAGATCCCTGTTGACATAATGCACGAGCCCTGTATGTTTGATGAGATTTAGTCGCGTTGCTGTAGTTACAAGGTAATTGACAGGGTGGTAAAATCCCTCTATTAGTGTAAGTTGCAATGCATGTCTTACCCCTACTGTACAGCCATACAAGATTCTCCAATATGTAGCGTTTAGCCCTTTTATGCATGAGGAGGGTATCTAGTGATACGAACCCTTTTGCCACCTAGGTGTATCCACCTAGTAGAAGCTGGGGATCTCCATGCAGCGGTGATCTCCACATCCCTCGTGATGGCCTCCACCCCTACTTAAATACCTCTTTGCAATTGGCTACTTTACAATTGTTGGCGTGTGGCGGAGGTACAGCCAGGTTAATCACAGAGATCAGCGGCGGGGTAGCTTGTTTTCATCCATCTACAGTATTTCCTTCCGGGTCTTGTCAAGTGATTTGTTGGAGTTCATGAACGATTCCTTCACTATACATGGAGTGTGGGTACCTCTCTTAGCGAATATTACTGAACTTGAGTACATCCTAAGTTAACAGACTACTCTACACTCATGTATCAGCCTCGAACCCAACGCTCTTGAACTTGGGGAACGGACCCCTGGTGTTGCCCGACTTTAATATCCTTTCCCCTTGTCAGCTGGCTCATACTTAAGATGATGTGATTATAAATTATGCTCAGAGAGAGTCATAATCACGTGACTATATAATATCATGAGAAAACGAGACCAAAGCTCGGGTATGGAAAGAGATCCGTTTACATATATGGTCTACGCAGCTGTATGTTGTACAACATTCGTAAATTCCACGGAAATATACCTATATCAGAACAAATACCCACCCAAGCATGCGACGGGCGTGCAAGCCAGACTAACAACGGGCCGCATCGCCCCAACTTCAAAACTTCAAACTCAATATTGAAATGCAATTCCTGACATCTGATATCTTCGTAAACAAACTCAAACAAGATAAACAAAAAAAAAAAAGCAATGAATAGGTTAAAAATTAATTGATCATTACGCCGGCTGCTGGTGACTGAGTAATATAGACATGATAAACAAATATACCTTTGCTCTTTCTCTACTGTGGTATGTTCTTCACCCCACATAGATTCATCGATCTATTTATCGACGGCATATCACATTACCCTTCCCTCCTTGCTATTTCATATCCATCTCTCGCTTCCAAAGGTGTCATTAACCCTAATCGTCTCCTCATCGTCCATCCCCAAAACGGCAACTGTTGCTCTACATCCCACCTCCCTCAAGCAAATTAACTCCCTATTCCTCCACAATCGCTATTTCTCTCCTCTACCATTGCGCAAACCTAACAACCCACACTTTAACCAAACTATCGTACCCCACAAAATCCCCTGCCCTCAACAGCGCCGCCGCATCCACATTCAACGGGCTATCCGGCTCGGGGGAGGTCAGTAAGCTATGTATGGCTGTGAGTGTGAGAGCGAGAGTATATGCCGGTGACCAGTTTGTTTTAAGGAGATCGAGGCAGACGACGCCAGTCTATTGATCGTGTTAGCCCCACAATTCTCATTCAGAATACGCATAACTAAGGGGAGTGCACCTTGAGGTGGACATTGGGATGGCATATAGGTGTGACGAATTTGACTTCGGGGGGATGGAAGGGGTAGGTTTCGGGGACATTGATGTCGATGAGCCAGCGGCCTCCTGTGGATAGAAATGATTAGTTAGCATCAGTTGCTTTGACTGTATCTCTCGCTCGCTCGCTTCAAAATGTTCAATTTAAAATCGACCCAATAAGAACTCACCACCTCGTGCGTGCAGCTGCAGCAACCAGCAAATTACTTGTAGCACCTGCAGCAAACAAACACAACAAACAACAGGTGGGGAAAAAGCCGTTCACCGCAAAGAGCACAGCGAGTAGTTGATAGATGAGGGGAATAAATAGGGAGTAGGCGAAGAGGAGGAAACTCACGTTCATAGGCAGACCCCTGCACACCCTTCATGATTGCCGTCCAATGGAGGAGATCGCCTTCTACGGGTGCAAGCTCTTCAAGGCATTCGTTGGGAAATTTGGCATAGTCTTTGAGTTCGCCAAGGAGGCGTTTGGAGACGGATACGACGGGGGCGGCCATTGCGATCGTTAAGGTATCTGGAGAGTGAGAGGCGTTTGCTTTGGTTTTGAGGATTTCGGTACTTTGCGGTGTAGTTTGGGTCGAATTAACGAAGCTCGAGATGCGGGCTATCTGAAAAGAATTGTTGTTCACGATGTGGCGAGAGGTTCACTTCGTACAGTATTAGTATTAGGTTTTGTATCTCGTTTGGATCCGATTGCCCAATAGACAGCTCCCTTCACGCGGTTCCCTGAGAGTTTATGTCGGTGACGGAGAAACGAGAAAAGGTGGGGTTGCACTGCGAATTAAGTAACTAGCTAGAGGCTGATTATTAAAATAGACAGTGGCAGGTCTGTTTATTTGGCGAAGGGCTATGTAGGTATGCGGAAGCAGTGCTGTGTTGTGTGATTGACGATAAATCGTTGGTTATTTATTAAATGGACGTGCTTGCGGATTTTATATGCAGCGCGGCAAGATGTCCTGGGTACCGGTATAACTTATGCTTGAACGGACGCGCCTACACAAGCTGATGTGAAGTGGGAGCAGGGCGGCGGGATGTCTTACATGGAGTCAATGTTCTCAAGCTACTTCACGAGCTTTGCTATCCTCGACCTGAGCTCAAACCTGGAATGCCGCCCCTGCTGTCGGCGATACCCTAACTAATCTCCATCCCACTTTATTCAACAAGCAGCGATGAGCTGAAGCCTCAACTGATACTGCCGAGGAGTGGCCGTATGTAGGGGGCCGTGGGGCGGTGTTGCTCCCTTGTAATACCCGGAACCAGTTACAATACACAAAATACAATTCATATGATATGTACCCGGCTCACGCTTTTCGCTATTTTGACAAAATTGCTGACAGATGTTCCGTCATTGGCCAGAGCTAGGCACCCCGGGAATATCGCTGCTTAATACGGTATTGGCAATATCAGACCTCTGGCAAATTATCTCACGACCGTGAGCAGCTGCCCCTCCTAACTGGCAAGCTTAGTGGTTCTCGTTTGAGATGACTTCATTTATTTTAATTGACCTTTTTCCTTTGAAGCATTACATTACCGAGCCACAGGCTCTACACAGGCTGCCGCATTGATGACTGGGCCGGAACATATATAAGTCGGTTTACCATCATCACCGAAGACAGGTACGATTCCGAACCACACCAGTTGAGAAGCACCTACGTCACCGGCGAATACCTCAATAATCCACCGCCACCCAGCATATTTGGTTCCAGGCACACGGAGATAGGGTATTCGGGGGAATTTAGGGGAGTCTTTGTTCCATTATGTAATCACCACTCATGACCGGCTTAGCGAAAGGTCAGTTCTATCTCTAAACTTTCGTGATACCTTCCCTAACGATTATACACGTTGAGATACTGCCTCAATACCTTCCTGGAAGTGGGCTTCAAAATAGAATCTCTCACCACATGTATGTAGTGAGTTGTTTTTTTTTGTTTTCGAACTCCCGATGGCAAAGCCCGTATTCGCTCACTTGAGGTGTAGATGCACGGCCTTCTGGTCTTAGGGTGGGAGCATGACGAGGATGAACAAGAGTATGGACAAATTTTCGGCTGATTTAAATTCACTTCCGTTGGATCTCAATTCGGCAGTGGTGGAGAAGAAAGGTGAGGAAAGGTGAGGTGATCACGATAACTAGTACAGGATCAGATTTTACCCAACACACCTGATGTATGCACAACAATCCTTATCCATCTCTAACGTTAATATCCTATCCTCCTCTTCTTGGCACAACAAGACTTCTCCGCTTTCTCATCATACACACTTCTTCCCTCTTGGAAACGAATAATCTGTCTGCGCATTCCAATTAAAGCTTAGACTATCAAGCGAGAGAGACAGCTTGGATTTCACCATTTTCCTACTGGTTTCTCAATCTTGGCAAGCGCCAATACCAGGGAGAGCAATGAAGAATTAAGGACTTGCGCTTGATGATTCAAAAAAGCTGTGTTCGTTGTGGGAAATCGGCAGTGTGCTCGAGAGTAGTCCCTGCAAGGGCTGTGCCCACACCATCATAAAGGGACGTAGAATTTCATTGTCTAACTGCGCACACTAGTGGATTTACACTACTATCATCGTTAAAGCTCCTGTTCGAGTATTTAAAAGAGGCCCCGAGGAAGAACAAGTCAGTGAGCTTGTAACCAAGCGAGTTAAAAGGGAAAATATTCAGTAGAAGGACCATTGTTATTCCAATCATGTATCCTCTTACTAAATGGATTATTGTTAACGAAGTGTATTCTGGTTTCTGTTAGGTGAGTTCTTTCATCATCCATGGACCATATAAATCCGGCAAGACGACGATTTTATGGCCACTCAAAGAAGTGCTCAATAAGGAGACCGATGTCACTTGTGTATCTTTTGACATGTTGGGGATCAAGGACATGACGGTGAATGCGATGTTGTTTCTCAGATTTCTAATTCACTGCAGACCTTTGACGAAGCTAGAGCTCACTATGCGCCTCAGAAAGCAAAGTCAACGCCATTTTCTCGTGGATGAAATTCACTACGTATTCACTTCTGACAGTCTTCTTTCGAAGAAAAAGGATTTTTATGAAATCTTTCGTTTAACATGATCTGCTATTGCTATACTGCTGTCGGCACAGATTATGCACTAGATCTCGCTCTCGACAATCTCACAACTAACGAGGAGATATCTATTCGGCACTTTAACAAGACTGACTTTTCTCAAATGCAAATATCTTCTTTGGAAGAGTTCGGTGAGCTTTTCGAATTGTTATAAATGGAATCTCAACCCGGAGGAGGTTCTTCTGGATGTCCAGAAGAAATTATAGATGAATCAAATGGCCATCCAACTTCTTTCATAAATCTGCTAAAGCTCGTCAGTGAAAGGTCCCATAGATTTTATAGAGATTAGCAGCGTTGCACCAAGGCCTTGAGATGGAGCGTGTCGTATAGTAAAGCAGACTCTGAGGCGATATATGCTGGTGGTGAAAAAAATTATGTTCGTGGACTCGCAATTAAGCAGCAGACTAATCTGGAGAAATGTTCTACTTGATAATTAGTATCGTTGTTCTTATTGGTCGAGGTATGGTCTGGTTTACGATTTAAATTATATTACGTATTTGTATCAACAACTAGCTGGTTGACCGTCTAGTATTTGGTATGTAGGTTGGTAGCCCAGTCAGTCACTTGTCAGCTAGTCAGCTGTTTGGCCGTTGATTTCTCAGCTGGCTGGTCTGCCAGTCAGTCAGAGCCATATCTAACTAATTTTTATCTTTGCTATTTTTGTTGCCAGGATTTCTGTCTTTATTTGTTCCACTGTCCTCGCTACCAACTGTCTATAGGTTTTGTCAGGCATTTTTTACATATCATGGTTGAAAATTGAATTTTTTTTGAATTTTAATTTGCAAGGAGAGTCATATAGAGCTTCTTATGTTTTTGTTGGTACATTAATCAAGTAGATATCATCTGCCACGGGGAAACCCCTCGACTCCGTACAAGAGATCTTCATGCCGCAGTTCTCAACTACACAAGAGGAATGCGGGCTTCGCTTGAAAATGGTCAGCGGTAGTGCGGACAATTTGGAAGGTACTGTACTTACTTGCCTACGATGGAACCGGGGACCAGCAGCCATTCCCGAACAAGTTGCATTCTAGATGGAAAATCCAGGCGCCTTGCAACGGCTGATTTGAAACCTGGGGACGCAGAGGGATTGATTACCAGAGGTGATAATGATGAGAAATTAAAAATACCAAGAAACAAAATCATCATGGGGATACGAAGAAAAGGCATCTAACATCTCATGAGATCATGCTTATATATTATAATGTATACATAAACTCAACAACCGAAAAAACAGTAGTGTTGTTCCCAAGATGGCAGTGGCTCTTGTGTAACGTTGCCAAAAAATGGGAAACCATACTCAAGAATACATACCTTGGTAGAAGCTTAATCATTTTTCGTGCTGTGAGGGGACTGCAAGCTCGCACCCGTTAATCAGATGCCTTTTTTAGTGTTCAAATCTCAGGGCCTGTTGTTGGGGTTGGTCAGATGTTAATTGGCAACGGAGTTGAGATTGGTTACGAAGTTGACATTATTTTGAGTAGTTAAGGGTAGACATTTTGCGTCTTGGCAGTCACCTGATGGCAGTCCCGTGATCATTAAGTTTACTAAGAATAGGACTATCAGCAACATTCCATTCCGCGGAACAACAGCGGTTGTCGTCAGCAACCATCCGCTAAATGAATCCCCCATCGCCTGTTCCCGATGCCTACGCCGGTACGATCCCGATCACTGGACAAGTACACAGCATAAGGGTCGAAGTATGACCTGTAATAGTTGTCGCTCGAAGCGTATTGACAAACGGGCGAAGAGTAGCCATTCAAATAGTAATCATAGACTAACAGTAGCTAGCTATACAGGCCAAGCGTGAAGAGCAACTAGAGCAGTTGCGTGTAGGAGAAACCAATCGTCAAGATAGTGGGAATGTCCATCCAACATCTCCTGTTAATCCCCGGCGGCCTCTATCCCCTCAACCCTTACCTCATCTCCGGCGGCCTCTATCTCCTCAACCCTCACCTCATCTCCGACAGCCTCTATCCCTTCAACTCTCACCTTAACATCAAGATATACGGCCACAACATCAAAATATACGAGCACAATCACCGGTACTTGGCGGTTTGAGGTCTCAGCACTCTTACTTCATTCGCAGAAGCTATGTCTGAGATAAGCATAGCGGAATGCGCAATATATGAAGAAGTGGGAATAGACCTGAAGGTGCACAATATCGACAGTATTGTGGCCTGTTAGCGATGTATACGGGAACGATCACATCAGGGATGGAGTGGGACATATCGATTCAGTGCACAAAATGATATGTCACCGGGAGTGATGCCAGTACAGTTGAGTACTTTGGGAAGCCTACTGCGCGATGGAAGCAATGGGCTACGTTTACTGTAGATAATATTACATTCAAATTCCACAGCTACTAATGATTATTGCAGGTACTACAGGCGCAGGAAAGTCATGTTGTTCGGTATGCAGTGTCTAGGACTCTGCCACCGGGAAGCTTAATTGATGAGGTTGTGCCAGTCCTGGCATTCACCAGTTGCACTGCTCATAACGCCGAAGGGTTATAATACATGGAGCACTGAAAATAGCGGTTGGAGGAGCACATGATGATAATACAGAATAGGGGGTATGTTCTTTATCGTGAGTTTAAGACTTTTGTGTGGTTACGTGTTCGGGTAACTCTCTTGAAGTATGTACCTTTTGGGACTTTAGCATATCTAGCTGGAATTAGGCCTTGCACGGGGGCGTTCGACCATGAAAAGTTCCGGATGCCTTAGAGGGATTTGGAGAGGTAGCTCACGGTGCTAGATGGATTCAGGAGGCTAGACAGGCTCCACAAGCAGCTGTCGTGATTGTAACAAATGATCATCTAATATGTGCTGCTGGTTCTGAGTTCAATTCCCACTACCGTCATATCTTTTTTTTTCTTCTCCAGGGAACGTTGCCAAATCAGGGCGGTATTGAAGTCGGCCTCAGTTAGTCTGGTTGCACAAGGCCTCAGTTACCTGGTCGTGCAACAAGACTATTACAGGCGATAATGGTGGTGGCTGTGGACCTAGCTGGCTAAGGCTAAAGCACTGCCCCATCTGCGGGTTTGTGACTCCCAGAGGGGTGTGTGTGTCTGTCTAGACTAGGTGTGTGTACGTAGATATCAAGATTTTAGAATTCGAGATAGGGAAAGCCACTTGACGTAGAATACCCAGATGTGCGGGTGCGAGGCATACATTTCTGGGGACGCAACTTGGGGACACGGGGTATACGTACATTATTTCTCAAGAAACGCAACTGACAATGTACCATGACGTAAATTCTCTTGTGCTAAAATTTTTAAGGCCCGGATTTAATGCTCTTGAACACTGGGCTAGGGAATTACATATCGTGGAACTATCTCAGTATCATCTCAGTTGAGGAAATTAGGGATGTGGGGGTGGCGCAGGGCGGCCTAGAAAATGTGATCTAGGCGCAGTTGTCTTGTTGTTAGGTTTGGGGGGTGCCGGTATTAGATTTTAAAAGAGATTTTTGGGAGCTAACAGAGTTTGAATCATTTAATTGCGGAGGTAGATATGGAAGGGAGGGAAGCTAGAGCTTTATTTTTATTATTGTATTGATGGACAAGGTTGCTCTATATATTATTCAGGGTAATCTGTAACTGAAAATGCCGGATACAATCCTCCAAATAAGGGTGGGGAGCTCCCTCGCCCTGGTGCAAGCGACCATAGCTACACCTCAAAGGATGTCCTAAATAAACGTACTTCAATGAAACACCCTGTTGTCCACTACTGCAAAAGAAGGCATGAGGTCACATGTCTTGTGTAATCAAGACCGTGCGTACAACCGCTGGACAATCAAATGTGGAAAGACAAACTTCCATGTTTAAATATTTGTATATACATCGTTAAAGCGCATCATTCATAAAAGCACTTGGTTGGGCCATAGGCCCCAGAGCAGATGGGATCCCTCTCTTCCGACTCATGACCAGGTACCAAACATTCTTCCACATCATAAACATAACCAAAATCAGAGCCGCATTCTCCATACGACAAAAATTTGAGACGCAATCAACCCGCAAATGCAGCATAGAATCCGCAACAGCACAGCAACGCCAACCCAAAAGCAAAAAGCATAGACTGGTATACTTAATACTCAGAACTTCCCCTGGAAATCCCTATCGTGGACCCTAACCAGTGATTCCTCATGATGCGTACCATCACCTGATAACATTGGTTGACTCATTTCTTTTTCGATCGCTTCCCGCTCCTCCGCTCTACGACTAGTGCCAATCCCCGGGGTCCCCCTCCTGCCAGGAGACCCAATTGCCGCGGCTGCTGGCAAAAACGACGCCTGATCACCCAAATCCATTTCTAGCTGCGGCGCCGCAGGCCCATAGTATGTCGCATGGGGTGCTCTAGCACCCCGTGGAGTCCCAATTGTAGCCGAACTAGCTCCAGTACCATCGGCCACATTCTGACCACGTTTATTCGCCGATGTGAACGGGGTGCTGTAGATATACGCCAGCTCTGGGTAAGCCCTTGTCTCCTTCTTTTTCGCTAGGCACTGCTTCACCAGGAAGAATATGACCATGAAAACCACAATCGCTAGAACCCCACCGACTACAATTCCGGCTATAGCTCCATTTGGTAGGGGTGATCCTTCGTCCCCTGGTTTGTGGGTTGAGGTCGGGGAGGGAATTGTTACAGTTGTCTGCGTGTCCGTGGATGTTGCACTCGATGTGGGCTCACTCGTCGGTGTAGTATTCGATCCCTGAACCCCTGGAATCTCCACAGTGAAAAACCGAAATGGCTTCATTGGTGGACCAGAACCCGGGTTTTCCCAAACCAACCCTTGCATAGGCAGTGGTGCAGACTTGGACTTGTGGTTGCCACTGAAGGTTACGGTATAAGTCATTTCCTGAGTGTCTTGCCGCCGTACTAATCGGTTCCTTCTCAACTTAAGATCATCACTATCATGATCCTCCCCAGAACCATCGTCCCTCGTATTTGTAGATCCAAGCGTCAGGACAACTATTCCGGTAACTACTATCTGAGCATGGTGCGCGCCCACGTCTCCGGTCAATGCTGTAGTATCCTTTTTGTGCCACCATCTGAAAAGCTGCTTCGTCCCTTTTGCACAAGGGTCCGGTTGTTTTCCCTCGATCTTACTGTCCTCGTTCAAGGGCTCAAGTTTGTTATCCTCACGGGCCATCTTCTTGGAGCTCCTCTTAACCTCCCAGACTCCACTAAGTTGATTCCTTTCCTCACCAATTGTACTGTTCACCTCATTCAACATAGTCCCGTGGACTTCATAGTCACTTTTACCGATGCCACCGCGCTGCCAAGCTTCCATCCTCCACCACGTTTCATTATCTTGCGTTGAAGTCAAACTCGACTGTACCGAGGTCAGGAACTCGCCCTGCTTTCCTCCTACCATCTGAAAATAAAATGGATTTGCTTCGTACCATCCGGCATGGACTGGTCCTAGTGTTAGGCGTGATGAGGAATATGGGCCAAACTTGAGATTAGTGGGGAAGCATGAGGTCGGGTTTGACGTCGAGTTGAGGGTTGCGACAATTGTGCCAACATCTGTGGATATCGAACACGACCGTCAGCCTTATGCCAAATATACGAAACAGGAGTAATTGAGGGACTGGGCCTAGAAACTGTGAGAAATACAGATTGAATCGAGGTTCTTCTTGGCTGCTTCCTCATCTGTCACAAGAATGGCCATGGAGACCAGCGGCAAAACCCATATTGCAACACACAACAACTGTAGACACCGTATCCACAGAAAGAATCGAGAAATCATCGCATTATTCCAACTCCCGTGACTTCTGAGTGGGAATTAGTTTCGTAAAGAGAATGTAATCGTCGTCCAGATGATAATAGGGTTCTCTGTTGCGCTGAACTGCGGTTAAGTTAGCGATTAAGTAGGTGCAGTTAGTAAAATGTAAGAAAATGGCAATAAAGCCAAGCTGTGAGATGGCAAAGGAGGGGAAGAAAAGATAGCAACACAACGGAAAAATCGTGAGCTGATGTTGCAGATGCGTTAATATGAAGAAAGGTATGAAAGATACTTCAAGGTGCCGAAAGAACGAGTTGAAATACTAAGATGGAAATCTCGAGGAGGCAGTTCCTCGAACTTGTTGGGGGAATAAGCATGAGAATGAATATGTAGTGTGGTTATGTTATGAGGGGAGGGGTACACAACAGAGGGACAGGGAAGACATACCGGCTTGTGCGACCAAGACTAAGTAGCTGTGGCGGATGGATTCTTGTGTGCCGTGGCAGCGCTCTGCATGTAGGTGGTAGCTGGGGATCTTGATATTATGTTCGAAACTCGAACATGAACTCCGAATGCAGAAGCACAGCGAGTAATATTCTAATCCATCCCTTGCTGCGGTCGGTAATTAGTGAGGAAAAAATCTCACCGAATTTTGTGTAACATCCCTGGCTGGCGTAAGATTGATTTTGTGTTCAGCCCTGGGGATCGTCGGGGGGTTAGCATGGCGATGCATCATATGCTCAGCCAGATTACTTGTCGACTAGTATGCCCAAGCAACTAAGGTATATCAAATTCGCATTCCATAGCAGCGCGCATCGCGCAAACACAGCACGCATGAGGTGGTTTCTTTAAAGCAGGACTGGTCTGACACGTGAAGAGATGATCTTGGATAAGCCAGGGGTCCAGTAGAAGTACCGATATGTGGGGCATATCGCCTGTTGGAATCAGGAGTGAAGTAGTCTCGGAGACAGGATGTGGTCCCAAGACCAGATAGATAGATATATAGCTCTATACCAGGTTGACTGGATTTCGTGACGACCACACCCAACGAACGCTCAAATAGCTGGATATTCGATACTTCGTTAACAGTTCATGACAAACAAACAACTAGAACGAGGTTCCTCTCCTGCTAAAAGAAAACTCATTACTCATGGGAGGAAATCATGAGCCAGGACTGGATTCAAGGTACGTACAAGTTCATCTGTACAACCAGCACACAGAGAGAGAGAGAGAGAGAGAACTTTTGGTCCCTCGAACGGCAAAAACAATCCAACTAGCCCAACGTGCATTGAACTGCATCCCCCACCGCAGGTGCTAGCTGGATCCGTCGCATTGGGACCGACTATATCTCCCTCTCCCTAGTCTGGTTGCACTACACCTCCAGCCCTCTCCCCATTATCCCCTCGCTGTGGCCTCTCCACCTTTCCATCCGTCCCATCCTCCCCTAACCCCTCCCCAACAAACCTATACCTCCACTCGTCCAGATCAAACCCCCTCCCACCAAACCTATCCACCCAATTCACCCCATTCTCCTTCCCCCCTCCTGTCCCCCTCCACCGCCATTTGCTTCCTCATTCCTTCCTCCTAAACCCTCCCCAACAAACCTATACCTCCACTCGCCCAAATCAAACCCGCAATTCTGCCCAGTCAAATGACGTTATTTACAAAGGAGAAAACCGCACACCCCCTCCCGCCAAAACTACCCTTCCCATTCTCCCCATTCTCGTCTCCTCCTACCCCCTCTACCACCCTATTTGCTCAGCCTTCCCTCCCCCTTCCCCAACAAACCTATACCTCCACTCGTCCACATCCACAACATCCACTACCTTGGCTCCACTTCTAGCGTCCCAACCTCCTTCAACAATACCCCATGCGGAGCATCGATCAACCCTGCCTCAGCCATCTCACTTTTCGTTCATTCTTCACCTTCAAAGTCTGAAGCGTATAATCCCCATATAGTTTTGGCCCAGCTGCTGTTGGGGTTATGGAAGTGGCGTTTATGCTTTGGGGTTGGAGGAGAGGATTGCACTCTGCAACTCTGCAAAGGTTTTGATGGCGGCAGCAGCTAATGCAGGCTAGGGATGAAGGATGCTATTGTGAATGTTAGTGAAGCTGAGCTGCTCACGGTGGAGCTGCTTGCTATTGAATATTTAATAGGATGTAACAGGATGTAAAGTCACTAATGGGGCTGCATAAACATTTGTGGTGACAAGAATGACAGTTTGTGGTGTGGGAACTCTCTAGGATATCCCTTCACAACTAGCCTGGTTGTAGTTCGCGACCTATGAAATCGAAGGAAGTGGAAGACGTTATTTGAAACCGTCTAGATCCCTAGTTGGAGGCCAGCCTACTCTTGCTTGCCTAGCTTTAGCCTTCAATTGCAGAATCTGATTAGACGGGTGCACTCAGCTTATCTTCGCTGGTCTGGTTACCTTCATGATAATCAAAAATGGCTGTTCCGAGACTCAGAAACGAGGCTAGGAGATTATAAGATCAGTATTATCGAATCCTCTCCACGGGAGGGGGCAGGATAGAATATAATTACCCTGAACTCAATATAAACAACTATCCACCCCCACAGGGCGGCTGTCACAGTAGCCAAACAATGTAAGAAAGTTGCAATTCTATAAGATGTCGATCCGCCCAAAGCCCAAATTTTTATAGAAAACGAGCGTGATACACATGCTATCGTTGCCAGCCAGGCTTAGTCTGGTCGGCCGTAGCTTGCTTACTACTTATTATCTACTTTAGTATAGGGCCTCCGTTGTAAAAACCACGCACGCGTGAGTTGAGGGTAACTAGAACATATGGCAATACTGGTGTGAGTACGGTTTCCTTAGGCCTTATTGTTATCCGTGTCCGCAGAACCTTATTCATGATAGCCTGTTGCTCTCGTACTTGCTTCTCTCTATCCAACGCCTTGTATCTAAATCCACGTTCCGTGACTCTTGCCATCACCGGCAAAAAAAAATCTGCGTCTCCTACGCTTCATGAAGCACGCGAACTTCAGGTGCTTCATGTGCTTTCTGCGCTTCCGCAAATTCTTTTTGCGTTATGGGTAACAACACATGTGCATTCTGTACTTCCCATCCTGCTGCTATATTACCTTGGCATGGTTGCGAGGTGTTAACTTCTAAACCTTGCGCCCTAATATCTCCAACCGTAATAATCACCACCACAAGCACCACTATAATCCGTCAGAATCAGCTCTAAAACTACCCATAAAATCGCCTACAGAAAGATCACCTACCATGACCGATACAATTGACAGTGCATTTACTGTAAACATCAGGACCCGAAATCACCATCTGAGAATCCAACCTTTACTATATGGGAAGATAGCGGGTAATGGTCCTAAGACTGTTGGATATGGTTCTTAGATAACGGGAGCCAGTTCTAAGACAGCGGGAGCTGGATCTGACATTAGGCTGGCAGCATGTTGATCTCCTGCGGTCGCCTGGAAATTGGAAGATATTTTCCTGTTACTCTATCTCGAGTACACCTACTATGTAGCCTCTGATTTCTAGGCTTATTGCGGTGATACAGGCCTTTTGTGACGATAATTTAGGTTGATTTTCACGGTGATTTCTAGGCAATCTAGGCTTGTTGGCACCGTAATACGGGGCTTTTTTGGGCGGTGATATGAGGCTCATTTCGATGGTGATTCTAAGCTTATTCGCAGGGCGATATGCGGTTTATTTTGACGGTGATTTCTAGGCTTATGTGAACGGTGACTTTCGGGGCTTATTTGCACCGCGATAAGGGGCGTATTTGGTCGGTTATTTCTAGATTGTTTTGCACGGTAATTTCTAGGCTTATTTTGGCGTGCCTTCGCAAGTTGATTCTGGTGGCGATAGCACTGTATCTAGCTCGTTTTGCGCCATACTATATAGCAGGAAAATAATGTACTTCTTTGTAATTGCATAAACTGCAGGTGCAATAGGAAATAAGCGCACTCGCGCCTATACTTGAAGACCCTTCGCGTAACTGAAATCGAAACACCGCTCATAAAGAAGAAAAGATTTTTGAGTGGAGCAGGTGAGTGCAATCGTTACGTCAGAAAAGTATAATATAAAAGGAGCTGCATCAGGGAATGCGCATGGGAAAGGTTTGCGTCAGGAAGAGCCATGAACGAAGTCTTGATCCATGTGCCGGGGTTTTACAATAGTGCTTCAGGAGCTTCGGAAGCTTCTAACGCAGATTTCGTAGTTGCTGATGCTACTGGCTTTTTCTCTTCCCCTAACACTTCACATTCGTCGAAACACGCACTAACTCGTAGCTGCAGGTGTACAGAAGTTCTCTCAGGAACCATATCAACTCTTAGAGAAATCTGGAACCAGTTTAAAAATTTCTTTACCATAAGCACAGTTCGTTATGTAGTTCAGGGTAATATGATTCCATTTTTTTGTCTATAAAAAAAGGAAAAAGAAAAAAAGGGGAACCACAAATTTAATTCCAGTTAAACTTCTCAAAGTCACTTGCCCTAGATATATATACCATAACCTTCTTCAAACTCGTTGCTTAGGAATCACCAAAGACCGCATAACTAAAGTCATCTGACTCCCGCGCTTAAGCTTGCTAATAACCATCAACTGTGATGTATATGCACCTTGCGACAGTGAATTGGGAGTGATATCCCACAATAAGTATAGTCGACTTTCACAGACCCTTGTAATAAGTATACATAGCATATACATGTAAACGACAAGCGAATATCAAGAATACTTCGTAGACTCAGGGTAACAGCGAGAAAAAGTAAACATCCTATAATAAAGTCAGAATTTTGATTAAGAAAGGAAATGCTAGAAACACCCGTCCATCTCTAACAAACCATATGGTTTGAATATCCAAACTAACCTTCATAGGGGTTATTGTGCGGTTATGGTTATATGCTGGTTAGCTCTTACCGAAACTGCGAGTCTGCTTTTATCGAAGAAACAGAACCAAGGCGACGTTATATATTGCTAGAATTTGAACTAGGTAAGTTAGTTTTGCTCCATGTATATCTCTGAAAATCATGTTGGAGACGAAAGTTAACTGAATTCAGAGCCCCGGGATTTCTGTTAAGATATTCATAAAAAGGCTACCTTGGTGCCGTCTGCTTTTTATTGGTAGTGCAAGGCTTGACTACGGGTCAACCCAAGCTTATAAAATTATTCGGTATGTACAGTGCAGCGATAGATATTGTCATGCTTGCAGCGTGCGGGCCAGAATTTATTGGCCTCTAAGTACAAGTTATATATAACGACAGTAACTCATGGGTCTAGCAACTCGGAGTATGTTCAACGTCAAATTGTTTACGTATACACGTATACGTACTGCTGATGCGTTTAGGTCTTCTAGGCTTGAAGATTCACAATCAGCGGGCGTTTCCACAAACAGAATTTAACTCCAAGTCCAACATACATACTATTTAAGTGTGCAATTTAAGTGTGCAGCAATCAACAAAATTGTCAGCTAAGAACCCACAATCGGAACAAGGATTTGCGAACGAACCTATTCCCCTCCAGCCAACTTGAAGTAAATAGATATATATGGAGGTCTCAGCAAAGTAAGGTGTAAGGAAGCTTAAGAGAGTTTCCATAAATGTATAGTACCAGTCTAGGACTTTGGTATGTGTTCACTTATATTTATCGGGTCTAGAACTCGGCTCAACTACTATGCATACCTTTGAGAAACCAGAAGAAATTGGAACAAGCTAGCTGGTTGACACAAACCCTCCACAGACTAGGAACAAGCTAGTCTGGTTGGCACAACACCCTCCTGTGGAACAAGCTTAGGTAGTAAACTTAAACTATTGAATTCTACGCTCGGGTCTACTATAACCATCAACTCCCCTACAAAAACATGTTGCATGTAAACGACCACAAGCGTATACAGTGAATGCACAGTAAACTCAGGGTAACAGAGAGAAAACGCTAACACCCTCCTCTTATCCCTACGAAAACATATAGCATGCCTTCTAGTCTTCCCTGTCCCGAGAAATATCCTTCAATGTCTACTACATAATCCCCTTTCCATTGACTGACGCACCCCCAAAGAAAACAAAACAACATTCAACAAATTCTCTGATATCATCTCACCAAGTCAAAAAAAACGTATACGTTAGGTCATCAGGTCGTAAAAATAAATGAAAAAAGAAATAAACAGCAACTCTTGAAAGTAGAATATAAAAGATGCATTACCATGCGTACTTCAAGAAAAAACCAATCGACGTCTGACGCAAATTCACCCAGCCGAAATCATCATGAAGCTGTAAAACCCAGGCATCGCCTCACTGCACTCTTGCTACGAAACAGGCGATTAAGGGACTGTAATAGATACCCCTCGAATACAGATATCATACCCTCAAACAACCCGAGCATAGATCGGCACTAACATCGACTCACCATTCTTACCTCCAACCAACAGCTCCGAGAGGGCATCCGTCCGAAGAACTCCGGCTTTTCTCAAGACGATATATTCATAACCTGGCCCGCCAGATTGCGCTAGTGCGAACTGTTTCCCAATATGTTCGCATACAAGCCAGTTGTATGCATATCCTTCAGGATTGGAGATGAGAAGTGTGACTTCCGATTGTGAATTCTGCCGGTCCATCTGTATGGGCCTTTGGCATCGGTAGGGACTGTAGAAACCAAAGATTTTTTCCCCGATCTTGACTACGTATTCACTTGGGTCGTCCGTTTGGTGAAGTACAGCTGTAGAAATTGACCAGGCCTGAAACAGATCGGCTCCCAAGTATTGTCTCTTCCTCGTCCCAGACCATTCGATGGGAATATGTTCATAATCAGGATCTTTATCTGGCCAAGTCATAATTTGTGGCCAGGTTGGGAACCATTGCTTCTCTGAACCACGATACGGGTAGTCGAATAGGAGTTCGAGCTTTCTTTCCACGGGAAGAAGATCAAAGCAGTCTCTCCAGAAATCTTCAGCTCCCACCCCCTCCTGATAACAAGGCAGTCTGGCTATGCGGAGAAGATAGAACATTCCTGAAACTTTGTCTACAGAGCTCGATGCTTTCCGCCCAGCCATCTCCTTTGCCAAATCATAAATCTTACATCCACGGGGGCTATCTACATCTGAAACAAGCCGCAAGACTGGGTGCATAGCTCGCCGCAATCTGGTCTTAACTTGGACCGCCTTTCCGTTCTCAATTTTCTTCACCGTCCCGCGACTATTCATGAGAACAGGAACCCTGTCTCGTGGGACTCCACCATTGATTGTAGTATGCTCTGCTTGTATTTCCTGTAAAGTCCAGGCTCTTTTCAGCCAATGACGGTCGTTATCCCATCCGTCACTTCTAAATTCCCTCCCAACACCATTGAAGTAACGCACAATGCGAGCTGCTGCTCGATAAATATTGCCAATCGTAGGAACATCGAGCTTCCACTCTTCCCTCTTGAGTAAATTCAAGGCATAAATATCACTTTGCTGCCGCAGACACAGTACATCGAGCCATACGTACTCCGCACCATAGCCGAGGAGCTCGTACCGCAGGCTGCTTAAGCCAATGCCCTGTGGTAGCGGAACTGGCCATTGGTACTGATTAACCGAAGTTTTACTCGAGTGAATATCATCAGCCCAGCTATGGGACACAGCCCAGTAGGTAGGAAGGCGGGGTTTCACATCAGGGTCCATTGATACTTGCATGGCCAGGGATGCTGAATGTAACATTCTGAAGTCGATCACCCGATTACATTTGAGATCCCAGATGCGTCGGGGCATTATGGAATATGGAGAATCAATGACTTCTTGTTTAGAATATTCATCAACATAGATTGCACCGGAGCGAGCATCATCAAACTGCTTTGCTTGCCAGTGCCAGTGTGCCCTTTGTATCGAGATAGTATCGTCACTGACACCATCATTGAAGTTTTTCCATGCGACACGTGCTGCAGCGTATGCAGTTCCCAGATCAAAATTACTTGCAACAAAGTATCTGATGTCATTCTGGAGCCATCCCCGCAGAAGTTCCATTGTATTGGCATGTAGACCAGTGAGTGCTGCAAGCGAGCGAAAGAGGACGCTTCCTTCGAGTTCCTTGCATAGAACATTGGCGTGTTCTGGTTTAATGTTCTCGCCTGCCTGGAACACAGTACTAGGTGGTTTTGCACTGCATTCTGATCTAGAATAGGGACTGTCGACGCCGTATGTGTATGGCATGGGAAATGGAGGCCGAGCTATTAAATCTGTTTGTTCGCTGAAATTCCCCTTTAGTGTAGGTTGTTCTGCACATGGGTCCTGTGACCCTCGGAGGGACTGTGCTGCTTCTTCCTCTCGCTCCTCTCCCCTCCTCACACTTCCTTCCACCGCTGCTTCCCCCTCACCCTGATCCCGAGGACAATTATCATTCAGTAGTATATAATCCAAAAGATCCATGTTTACCGAATTATCCCCAGCATCACGAGGTTGCCCATGGAATTTTTGCATATGTTTATTTAATTCCCTTTTGGTGGTGAATCCTAATTTTGCCCAGCCATGGGTACACGATGGATCACCACACATAAATGGTCGAGAGTGACTGCCTTCGTGCCTTTCCCTTTCCCCGGAGGTGGAAAATCCTGCCATCTCGGCACGACCTTCGCAAGCCGGATGTCGACAGAGATATACACCCCGACCATATAATTGTTTAAGATTGTCCCTGTCGGTAGGTGTAATTCTCACGTCCTGTCCTGCCATACATCTTTCAAGGAGTGTTTGAACTTGCCAAAAGCGTTCAGTCAATACTAGTGGCTGATGATTTCTATGCCATGTGTGAAGATCTGTTTCCAGAACTCAGTCAACATTTGATTTATCCCTGTCATGATAAATGATTTTACGCACCTTGGACAGATATATTCTCCTTGTATTTGGTATCAAGTTTGCTATTATGGGTGACTACTGCAAAGAGTATGGCTAGATCGTCCCTGTCCATTCCTTCAGCCGTCTCAAGCAATGCAAGTAGCCCCATCTGCTGTTTCATTTTACTTGTGGGTAAAGTGCCTTGGCCTGTGACCTCACTCATATTAGAGGACACTGCCACAAAGTAATAGATACATGAAAGGGAAACTCGAGGTCATACTTTCCGTGATATCTGCTTTTCTCGCCCGCAAAAAATGAGAGAGAAACTCAACTATCTCAATCATGATAATACTATCAGGTCTCAGTCGCAAGCATTCTCGGAGGTGATGGATCCAGTAGCTATTGGAATATGATAACAGATGATAGTCTCCGTTGAGAAGGTGTTGCAATTGAGTCATCTCATCGGCTGCATCGACATTCAAGAAGTCCAAACTCAAGTACGTAATGCATACCCGAAAGGCATCCAAATGTGCATCAATTGGCCTAAAAAAAGGGCTCTTGTGTAGGTCTCCACCATTCCCTGCGAGAATATATCTGAATCGAAGGCAAAGTCAATACTGTTACATTTCTCGGTAAATTATCTGGAAACATATCCGATTACCCACTCTTTGGCAGAAAAGTGCACAAATTGAATAGTTGAATCCGGTAGGATCTCAGTAATCAAACCACCTTCCACAATACTAGGCCTGCTTACGTGTCTTGATGACTGAACATCAATGGCGAGCCAGCTTTTGACTTCTGACAGTGTAATAGGCCTGAAAGCACATGCTAACCATTTGAGAATTATTAAGGTTTCTTGGTGCTGTTTGCTGTTTGCATGTGAACGTTCAACAATCTGTTTCAGGATCCTCCCATAACTATGTAAGTTAGTATATATTCAACTGCATGGACCTGGCATTATTTGTTCTTACGCTTGATCCAAACCGTGTGGTAGATTCCTCACTCCTTCCTCAATGTCTTTTAGTCTCGTGGCATTAAGAAAGCTGCCAATGACAAGCCGAACCCAGAGAAACATGCCTATATCCCAGATAAAGGTGAGAAATTAATTATCAATCATTAAGAACAGGTTATTTGATGATGATTACCTTCGGCCCGTACAGTCAGCGTTTCGATAAGCTCCCGGGCATAACCCTCCTCCAAGTGAATGTGTGGCTCCAGTTTTCCCCTTACTTGATTGAGTTCTGATATGATGTAGTGATTTATATCTACCCTATTGTCCGTCTTTCCAATTCTTATTCTCAGGTTCACTAGCTTATTGAAGGCTCCTTCAAGCTTAATCTCCCTGCTCATAACGCACAGGCGGACAAGGTGTAACTTTCCACCCTTGACTACCTCTTGTAGGGTAACATGCAGATAACGCTGAATTATGGATTGATCAGAGTCATCACACTCATCCAAGCCATCGAGAATAAGATAAATTGGTTTCGGATCTGTACATATCAACAAAATCTCCTTGAAGTGTTTTTTCAGTTCTTTCGGCGAAGCTATCACCTGGGTGCTTTCTTGCAACCACTGATCAGCTAATGGTAGCAGGTCTGGATTGAGTCTCAGATATTAGGAGATATATGCCCGTAGTAGTTCATGAAGCGTATTCCGGCGCATATTACGAAAACTAAAGAAAAAATAAAGAACCTGCTTCCTTTGGTCATTTTGCAGATGGTCTATCATCGCTGAGGCCAATACCGTCTTGCCTGCCGTGTATCAAAGAGAAGAATCAGCTGGATGTAACTATAATTAAGAAGAGTACAAACCACATCCAGGGATCCCAGTGACCCATAGTACACTAGAGTTGCCATTCAACCAATCCCGGAAATCCCTGCGCTCAAAGAGCCACAACCCAGTTTCCGGATGACATTTTTCCCCAGCCCTTTCTATATCATCTTCAGGATCGTTCCCATTAATCCATTTGCAAATGTCTCGTCGCTGGGTGCTGATTCTTTTCTTCTCACTTTTCTCAAACTCCTCTTCTGCACGTTTCCTGGCATTTTCAGCTTTCTGCAATTCACTGGCTAGTGTGTTAGTAATTGTGTTCAGATTCTAATCCTGAGCTTTGGGAGCGCAGTCCTACTCATGTATTTCTGAAACCAGCACCTCTTTATCCACCAGCTCCTTGAGGCTTTTCAATCTTTGAAGGATTGATTGGAATCGATTACCAAAGTCATCCCACAGACCGTCAAACAATATATTCCATGCTATAGTAAATTTCATTAATATAACCTCGAATACAGTCATCGTTTATGAGGATATCTTGGAACACATTACAGAAAAGAACACCAGTACTCACAGCCTCGGCTGAAAAACCCCCAAGTTCGTATTACAAACTCCATGATATCCTCGTAGACCATTGGAACAACTAGATCTTGGAGGCGGCCATCGTGAGGGAATATCCTCTCATTGACAATAAACCGTGGTAAATTCTCTCCTATGCTTTGCAGAGCGTTCACTAGTTTTTCGAAATGACTAGCATAGTTGCTCACAATCTAACGACAGTTAACTGTGATAGGGATCTGTGCAATAACAGCATAGTACAGAATGGAACTTGAAAACGAACCCGCAGCATTAGTTTCACCGGTCCCTTTTCGTAGTAAGCATTCGTACAACTACGTAGCAGTAGCAGGTGAATAAGATAATTACCCAAATGAACGCCAGAATTTCAGCCTTCCCTTGAACAAAATCCCCAATTACGTCTGAATATGTTTCGAGACCAGTGAGAAACGGTCTAATTCGGGCCCAGCCTCTCATACAATATCGCGAACTCTGTTCCCTCTGAAGATCCTCAGCCACCTTCCAGACATCTTCAAACGTAGTACCCTCGAAGGTGCAAATTTCTCCCGCTGTTAGTCCAGCCTTGAAACGATTGAGGGCCTGTGTGAATGCGAATCCCGGTACCGGTCTAGATCTAGACATCTTTGGGGGTTTGTTTCCAATGTGCAGCTTGTGTGGTTATGGAGAGATAATATATAATCCAAAATCATGCATCTGTTTACGTCCATCGAATGCACCTTCACAATTTTGCCGCTGAATAATTTACGTATTTGGCCGACAAAATTGCAACCATGTTAGTGGCTAGGTACCCCCCGCTTTTGCTTTGTCACGCTACCACGAATGCCAACTAACAGCGAAGAAACGACCCCAGCTACAAGAATTGAGCGGATGCAGATATATATAAGTGCGGAAGGTTAGTAGCAGAAATTAGGAACCTCAAAATCAACTGTGCAGCGAGTCGTTCAGGAGTTTCCAGGAAATCCTGTGGTCAGCTTCCGCCAGCTCATGAAGTGGTCCAGCTACAAGAATTGAGCGGATGCAGATATATATAAGTGCGGAAGGTTAGTAGCAGAAATTAGGAACCTCAAAATCAACTGTGCAGCGAGTCGTTCAGGAGTTTCCAGGAAATCCTGTGGTCAGCTTCCGCCAGCTCATGAAGTGGTAGACCACCGAACCTCAACCTAAGGGACAAAAGACTCTACAGGTTCTGTGATGCAAATCCTTATGCTTCATTAAGAGATTTAGCTGCAGAGTCTGGATTGGGTATATGTTCAGAAACAGTGAGATGGGTATTACTGGGCTCTCCATAAACCTTATATATCTGAACAAAGTCGGCTAAAAGAGCAAAAAAAAAAAAATGAACAACAGTTGAAATATAATGAAAGATTCCTTGCACCCTCTTTTAAGTGTGAACGAATATCTGTGATGTTTTGGGAGCTGTCGGCGGCGAGATTGATCAGAATGAACAAGTGATAAAGATCGACTTGGCTTTATTGTGATGAAATTTTACATCCATACCTGTTTTGTTTCCACTAGTTTCAGAATACTCAGAGGTTGAAGATGATGCACCATGTCATACATCTAAAGAAACTCGATTATCGACTGCAATATGGTTTCCGCTGAATTCCTTGGCCAGCAAGCTCTCCCGATCTCCATTTAATTGAGACCATATGTGTTCTATAGAAGCAAAGCTTTAAATACAATGGCACAACCTAGACAAGCGTCGAAGTACTTCGTCATATATCG
Source organism: Terfezia boudieri ATCC MYA-4762 (assembly GCA_003788615.2). Taxonomy (NCBI): domain Eukaryota; kingdom Fungi; phylum Ascomycota; class Pezizomycetes; order Pezizales; family Pezizaceae; genus Terfezia; species Terfezia boudieri. The sequence goes on along the minus strand of ML121550.1, from coordinate 419,627 downwards.
GAGATTGTTGCTTGTAGTCCTGGCGTTTGGGGCGGAGATGTTGACAATTCAGTCATTCTAAGATATTTCTGACGAGTGTGTATAGGACCCAAGTTTATATGACAACATGAGAGAGAGCCACATTTTCCAAGCCCAATTTCCATAATTTACTACAAAGCCACCAATGGCCACCATTGATAGGTCCTATGAAGATCTCAGTATTATATAGACAAATTATTTCGAACGTACAAAGACCCTACCCAGGCACGGACCTCCACAGACGCCCAAAACGTCAATCATCGTGGGAAACTTCGTCTTCTCTACTGTCCACTTATCTCCAACCATGGAGAATCCAATAGCAACTGCGGGGCTTGCAACCACAGCCGCAAAAAACCTGCACATTAATAATATGCCCAAATTGGTATATATGCCAGCACCAATGGTGAATATGCAAGATTATGGAAGTGATCGGTCGGCGCTTAAATATATCACTTAGAATAATGCCTAGTGCAGGACCAAATGCTAGCTCCAGAGTGAATAACATTAATCCCATGATAGTGACAGTGGATGAATCCCAAAATGTACGACCTCAGGTTCCAATTTTGTGAATTCTCCGAGACTTTTTTCCATCTCGGATCTAACCTTTCCCAGTCTCCAGCTGTACTTACACAGCACCTACTACAAATGTTACATACATACTCCCACCATTATTACTTAGCACTGGTACGGGAGAATGTTATATGTATGGGGAATGCATGCTATGTTCCGGTATCTCCAGGCCCTTGGTGTTTTGGGATATGGATGTTGGCTTAGTGAAGTTCCACAATTTACATGTGATGACCGAATTAGATCTATAGGTGGTAAATATGTCTGAAGTCTTGCTCATAGTGATTCTTTGGCGAAGCTGGTGATAATTGTGCTCCTGATTTAAATCGTTCGAGTCCTGGTTCATGGTACCAGTATAGTATGCATATTTATTGTGCTTATAGCATCTGGTGTTCTGGAATTGGTCATAATAGAGAAGAGCTTATGATAACCGACTGCTAAGACACGCACAACTTGCATTGCAGCACCAACTAAGCCAGAAGCAATAATAACATCAACAGGATGGCGGGCACTTGCCTCGCGTATGGTGTTATGAATATGTATATGTTCTGGGCCGCTCGCGGGCAGCACATGCCTCCCGTGGGCAGCATATGCCTCCCGTGGGCAACACAGCCGCCCGCGGGCGGCATACTCACTGTGCCGCTCACGGGCAATTTAAATAATTACTCAATTTGGTGTATAATGCACTTGTATGGATAAACGTTTACTTGTTTACTTACCCCCCCAAAAAAAGAATTGATAACGGATACCTAGCAGGAGCTATCCCAGTGACTGCAATAGATTCATGTATATCCCAGTCGATTAGACCTCCATTTAACATTCCAATTTGGTTCGCTAGAGCTGAGAGGTTAATACAGTCATGATCTGTTAACACTTTCGTATGTCAATAAATTGAGAATTTCAGATTATTCTTAAAGTATCGGCAATAACAATTAGAGTAGAAGTTTTTGCAAACACATGAAACGAAACCACCAGTAGGTAGTAGTTATACTTAGCAATCTGCGTATAAATAAGTACCTGTGATTAAGAAAGTACTGTTTTGCACCTTACCTGGATCCTATAAGTAAGAAATAGCTGGGATTTTTCTTACTTATAGGATAAATCGTGCAAGAATACAAGATGTAGACCAAAAATATTATCATGATGATTATTCCGAGCTTCACTGAATTCCATATAGCGCATCGAGATTCAGTACAAGATGGTCTATAGAGCCTGAACCATAAGGCCCCAGTAGATAAGAAACTAATTTTCAAACACCTATTGCATAGGAAACGTTGCAGATTTCTACGGTAGCAATAAACTCAGTATCCTCCTCTCCAGTCCATTCATCATCAGAGAAGAAGGTGATGAGTTGTTAACTACACAAGCATGTACTTCATCGTTTATAAATTTAAAGGGCTTGAGGTAATTTTTCCGGAATTCCCCTTGTTCAATATCTGCCATCTCCCACTAATCAACAGGAAGGGTATGTGATGTGGAAGGGGTGGTCAAAAATGACTTCATAGGGTGTTTTTGGAGTGTAGCAGAATGTTTTGTTCGATTCACAGTTACCAAATTGAGGAATTATATTAATTGCCCGCAACTGGTACAGAGGGTATGCTGCCCGCGAGCGGCCCAGAACATATATACCCACTCCTCACGAAAGCGAATTGAGAATGGTATCGCACTTGAACGAGGATAATTGGCTTCATACCAAACTTCACCTGGCCCTTATAAGAAATATACATAACATGTTGCATGGAACAACCACAAGCGTATAGCATGAATGCACAGTAAACTCAGGGTAATAGAGAAAAAACGCTAACACCCTCCTCTTATCCCTACTAAAAACATATAGCATGCCTTCTAGTCTTCCCTGTCCCGAGAAATATCCTTCAATGTTTACTCCATAATCCCCTTTCCATTGACTGACGCACCCCCAAAGAAAACAAAACAACATTCAACAAATTCTCTGATATCATCTCACAAAGTCAAAAAAAAGTATAATGTAGGTCATCAGGTCGTAAAAATAAATGAAAAAAGAAATAAGCAGCAACTTTTGAAAAACCAAGCAGATATAAAAAGATGCACTACCATAAGTACCCCAAGACAAAACCCATCGACATCTGACGCAAATTCACCCAGCCGAAATCATCCTTGGGCTGTAAAACCCAGGCATCGCCCTACTGTACTCTTGCTACGAAACAGGCCTCTTAATACCCCGGAGATAAATAAGCATAATAAAGAAAAAAAAAAATAAGTAACTTTAAAAAGATTGTAATTTATGGTGAGGGATACCCCTCGAAGACAGATATCATACCTTCAAACAATCTGAGTATAGATCGGCACTAACATCGACTCACCATTCTTACCTCCAACCAACAGCTCCGAGAGGGCATCCGTCCGAAGAACTCCGGCTTTTCTCAAGACGATATATTCATAACCTGGCCCGCCAGATTGTCCTAGTGCGAACTGTTTCCCAATAAATTCGCATACAAGCCAGTTGTATGCATGTCCTTCAGGATTGGAGATGAGAAGTGTGACTTCCAGTTGTGGATTCTGCCGGTCCATCTGTATGGGCCTTTGGAATCGGTAGGGACTGTAGAAACCAAAGATTTTTTCCCCGACCTTGACTACATATTCACTTGGGTCGTCCGTTTGGTGAAGTACAGCTGAAGAAATTGACCAGGCCTGAAACAAATCTGCCCCCAAGTATTGTCTCTTCCTCGTCCCAGACCATTCGATGGTAATATGTTCATAATCAGGATCTTTTTCTGGCCAAGCCATGATTTGTGGCCAGGTTGGGAACCATTGCTTCTCTGAACCACGATACGGGTAGTCGAATAGGAGTTCGAGCTTTCTTTCCACGGGAAGAAGACCAAAGCAGTCTCTCCAGAATTCTTCAGGTCCCACTCCCTCCTGATAACAAGGCAGTCTGGTTATGCGGAGAAGATAGAACAGGCCTGAAACTTTGTCTACAGAGCTAGATGCCTTACGTCCTGCCATCTCCTTTGCCAAATCATACATCTTACATCCACGGGGACTATCTACATCTGAAGCAAGACGCAAGACTGGGCGCATAGCTCGCCGCAATGTGGTCTTAACTTGGACCTCCTTTCCGTTCTCAATTTTCTTCACCGTCCCGCGACTATTCATGAGAACAGGAACCCTGTCTCGTGGGACTCCACCATTGATTGTAGTATGCTCTGCTTGTATTTCCTGTAAAGTCCAGGCTCTTTTTAACCAATGACGATCGTTATCCCATCCGTCACTTCTAAATTCCCTCCCAACACCATTGAAGTAACGCACAATGCGAGCTGCTGCTCGATAAATATTGCCAATCGTAGGAACATCGAGCTTCCACTCTTCCCTCTTGAGTAAATTCAAGGCATAAATATCACTTTGCTGCCGCAGACACAGTACATCGAGCCATACGTACTCCGCACCATAGCCGAGGAGCTCGTACCGCAGGCTGCTTAAGCCAATGCCCTGTGGTAGCGGAACTGGCCATTGATACTGATTAATCGAAGTTTTGCTCGAGTGAAGATCATCAGCCCAGCTATGGGACACAGCCCAGTAGGTAGGAGGGTCCATTGATACTTTCATGGCCAGGGATGCTGAATGTAGCATTCGGAAATCGATGACCCGGTTACATTTGAGATCCCAGATGCGTCGGGGCATTATGGAATATGGAAAATCAATGACTTCTTGTTTAGAATTTTCATCAACATAAATTGCACGGGAGCGAGCATCATCAAACTGCTTTGCTTGCCAGTGCCAGTGTGCCCTTTGTATCGAGATAGTATCGTCACTGACACCATCATTGAAGTTTTTCCATGCGACACGTGCTGCAGCGTATGCAGTTCCCAGATCAAAATTACTTGCAACAAAGTATCTGATGTCATTCTGGAGCCATCCCCGCAGAAGTTCCATTGTATTGGCATGTAGACCAGTGAGTGCTGCAAGCAAGCGAAAGAGGACGCCTCCTTCGAATTCCTTGCATAGAAAATTGGCATGTGCTGGTTTAATGTTCTCGCCTGCCTGGAACACAGTACTAGGTGGTTTTGCACTGCATTCTGATCTAGAATAGGGACTGTCGACGCCGTATGTGTATGGCATGGGAAATGGAGGCCGAGCTATTAAATCTGTTTGCTCGCTGATCATGTTCTTCAAATCGGTATGCATAGTCGACGAGGAGATTGTTTGTTTGGCGATGGCAGCTTTGAGCATTGCAAGTATGGGCTGAGTTGCCTTGCTGCCCTCAGACGTAGCAGCATCCAAGGCATTTGGATAGGTGCCTGATTTCGTTTTGTAGTAACCACCGACGCATGAGGCATCCACCCCTTTGTTCAGCAAAAGCGACACTGTTTTGATATCTCCATAGTAGGCAGCGGCGCCTAATACGGAACCATACTTTCCACCTATACCCACCGCATTCCCTGATATCGTTTCATCCAGAAGCAGCGAGATTACCTCTTGCTTATTGTGACGAACAGCTGCACCTAACGCAGTTCCATATTCAGTGCCTCCCACTAACCTGGCATCCGCTCCTCGGTCGAGCAGAAGCGACACCACCTCCTCCCACCCTCCGCAGGCCGCCGCGCACAATGCAGTCCCATATCTGCCTGCTGTAACTGAATTGACATCCAGCCCCCGCTCCAGCAGTAGCTTCACAATCGCCTTCTTCCCCCCATAGGCAGCCGCGCACAATGCATTTCCGTAGCTACCACTGCCCGCATGTGCTTTAACATCTGCTCCTTGATCCAGCAGTAGCCTCACAATCCGCTCCCATCTCCCACAGGCAGCGGCGCACAATGCAGTTCCATAGCTACCACTCACAGTGCCTACATTGGGATCCGCTCCTCGATCCAGCAGTAGCCTCACAATCTTCTCCTTGCCCCCATAGGCAGCTGCGCACAATGCAGTTCCATAGCCACCACTAGCTGCGAGTGCATTCACATCCGCTCCGCTATCCAGCAGTAACTCCACAATTTCCCCTCTCCCCCAATAGGCAGCTGCGCACAACGCAGTTCCGTAGCTACCACTTACTGTACATGCATTTGGATCTGCTCCTCCGTTCAGCAGTAGCCTCACAATCAGCTCCCACCCCCCACAGGCAGCGGCGCACAAAGCAGTTCCATAGTTACCACTTACTGCGAATGCATTGGCATCTGCTCCTCGATCCAGTAGCAGTTTCACAATCGTTTCCTTCCCCCCATAGGCAACTGCACACAATGCATTTCCATAGCTACCACTGACTGCGTGTGCGTTGACATCCGCTCCTCGATCCAGCAGTAGTGACACAACACCTAGCCTGCCATATGCCCAGGCTTGCATCATAGCTATAGCTAATGCAGTGCCTTCTTCAAACACATGATTCACATCAGCTCCTTGATCCAGACATTCAAGTACCCCAGCCGAGTCACCGAGCCACAGCCTTTTTAGAAATGTCTTCTCACAATCTCCTGTTTCGGCACTCATAATTCACACTAGCTTCCCCAAGCTTTAGGTAAGCCTATTCAATTGCCCTGAAATTTTGGCTTATGTAGCACAGTAGTAGAGCGGGGGGTGTAGGCGCTGCTGAGGGGGCGAGCTATATAGCGAGCTGGCGATGTATTAATCGAATTCAGCAGCCAATTGACTGTTGTCCATGATACCATGAAGAATTCATAGTAGCAAAGACAGCCAAGAAAAAAAAAAAAAACTCAGTACTCGCGCGCACCATTACCCATTAATCTGCCATCCGTGCGCGCTGCATATGTATAGTTTTATGCCATTTCTTGCAACAAAGGCACCCGTCCTGCAGAATTCTTTACATTCCAATCTATTGGTAACGATTTCTATACCGTATCAAAAATCAGGTTGTTACATGAAGTGGTCGCTATGTTCCAATGAAAATTTATATTGGTAACCCTATGTAAGTCAACTTTTGAGCCTTTATACGTATCCTTGCTTTGATTAATGTCTTTATATTCTGAATACTAGGAGCTTCAAGTCTCTAAAGGGCTTGAGGAATTTTGCTTGTGGCTATTTTTAAAAATTGTTCTGAAAAGTGGCTAATTTAGTTGTAAAAACAACCAAGAGCGAAGACTAATGTCCTAGAACTATATATGATAAATGTTCTCTGCTGAAATAGGGAAGAGTATATGGAATAACTCTAATAGTATGTTGGAGGAATCATATGATTTCTGAATGATATTGATTTTATTGATACGTCGGTAATAATGTACAGTTATAGTACAAAGTTTTATTGAGGGTAATACCTTGTGAAGGGCGATTCAATGCATTTCTACACCAAAATATCATTTTACCTTAGAAAACAATCATTGCCCTCAACGTCCACTCCAATACCAGTGGAATATAGTAACAGAAGATAGTCCCCGGTGAGAAGGTGTTGCAATTAACTCATCTCATCGGCTGCATCGACATTGAAAAAGTCCAAACTCAAGTACGTAATGCTTACCCGAAAGGCATCCAAATGTGCATCAATTGGCCTATAAAGGGGGCTCGTGTGTAGGTCTCCACCATTCCCTGCGAGAATATACCTGAATCAAATGCAAAGTCAATACCGTTCTTGGTGCTGTTTGCTGTTTTCTGTTTGCATGTGAACATTCAACAATCTGTTTCAAAATTCCATAACTATGTAGGTTAGTTTATGTTCAAATGCATGCACCTGGCATTATTTGTGCTTAAGCTTGATGTAAACCGTGTGGTGTATTCCTCATCTCTTCCTCAATGTTTTTTAGTCTTGTGGCATTAAGAAAGCTGCCAATGACAAGCCGAACCCAGAGAAACATGCCTATAACGCGGGCATAATCTATATGTAGCTCCAGTTATTCCTTTACTTGATTCAATTTTGATATGCTGTAGTGATTTATATCTGTCCTATTGTATGTCTTTCCAATTCTTACTCTCGGGGTTCACTAGCTTATTGAAGGCTCCTTCAATCTTGATGTCCCTGCTTATAATGCATTGGCGGACAAGGTGTAACTTTCCACGCTTGTCTATCTCTTGTAGGGTAACATGGAGATAATGCTGAATTATGGACTGTTCAGAGTCATCACATTCATCCAGGGCATCGAGAATAAGACAAATTGGTTTTAGATCTGTACATATCTGCAAAATCTGCTTGAACTGTTTTTCAGTTCTCTCGGCCTGGGTGCTTTCTTGCAACCACTGATCAGCTACTGGTAGCAGGCCTACTGAGTCTCTAAAATGAAACGGAAACTAAAAAGAAGAGGTATTGAGAGATATATGCCCGGTGTAGTTCAAAAAGTGTGTTCCGGCGCATATGATATTACGAAAAAAAATAAAGAAAAAAAGAACATGCTTCCTTTGGTCATTTTTCAGACGTCCTATCATTGCTGAGGCCAATGCCGTCTTTCCTGCCCTGTATCAAAGAGAAGATTCAGCTGGTTGTAATTATAATTGAGAAGAGTACAAACCACATCCAGGGATCGCAGTGACCCACAGTACACTAGTGTTGCCATTCAACAAATCCTGAAATTCCCAGCGCTCAAAGAGCCACCACCCAGTTTCCGGATGACATTGTTCCCCATCCCTTTCTTTATTCCTGGCATTTTCAATTTTCTGCAGTGTATTGGCTAATGTGTTAGTTATTGTCTTATCCTGAGCTTTGGGAGCGCAGTCCTACTCTTGTGTTTCTGAGATCAGCACCTCTTTGTCCATCAGCTCCTTGAGGCTTTTCAATCTATGAAGGGTTGATTGGAATCGACCACCAAAGTCACCCCCACACAATATATTCCATGCTACAGTAAATCTCATTAATATAACCTCGGATACAGCCACCGATTGCAATATCTATGAGGATATTTTGGAATAAATTACAGGAAAGAATACCAGTACTCACATCCTCGGCTGAAAAACCCCCAGGTTCGTATTACAAACTCCATGATATCCTCGTAGACAATTGGAACGACTAGATCTCGGAGGCGGCCATCATGAGACAAAAAAAGACGTGGTAAATTCTCTCCCATCTTTTGCAGTGTTTCACTAGTTTTTTTCGAAATGACTAGCATGATTGCTGACTGTGGATTAGTTTCCAATAACAGCATAGTAAGGGTGAATCAGACCACGTTAACTTCTATTCGCGTTCTTATTGTTACCCTGATCTTGAAATATATTGTGATATCGACCATAGTCGATTTCTGCACTCCCACCATGCCCAGGGTTGAGAGAACAAGGCTAAATTTGCGAGGTGCATTCGATTTAATGGTAGTGCTAGAGTATATTAGCCTCGGCACCCAGTATATAATTCGTCCAAATCGGCTATGGCCTAGTATGGACATATCTAAATGCATCAGCACTCGGAGCCCTTTTATAGAAGTAGAACTTAAAAGGTATACTTATACAGAGGTTAATATTCGGTCCTCTAGTTTATTCTATAGTAAACTCTCACACACATCGAACCAGTGCTTGCCTGCCTGGGAGCCACACTGGCAAGCTAGTCTCACAACTACTGTCAAGGAAAATTATAAGCCTCTAGCTCCTTCAGAATTCGCGAATATATACTCTTGAGTACCTAGGTTCCAACCAGCTGTGCAAACTAGTCCTACTCAATGAGATCCTCTAAATTGATATAGAAAGTGACTGCCGTAGGAAGATATATTAATGAATGCGAGGTGCAATAAATAAGTGCCATGACGTATATTTAGTTGGCTGATAATCAATTATATTATATCGTTGCAGTATCCAGAAAAGTACATTGACCTCTACTCTTCATATAGAGGTTTAGGTTGTGTATCCACTAACAGACAGTATTTTTCTCACCCTACACCAAATTAGAGTGGGGAATATGGTTGATTAAAGCTTCTTGGGGAAATCTGAGCTGAAAATTTTTGGAGTTATTTGTAGCGATACTAGGATTACCCTGAATTAACAGTTTTTCGAATTGACGCAAAAATATCTACTGACTGTCTGCCACCCCGATGATTTATTTGCTCCCGGGTATTGAACTTCTTCAGCGCTGGGAATTTGACTTTTCATTCTATTTATATTTTGTTGTATCCTAAATACCCACCTTCTGCTATATCTCAAATTTATTACTATCCCCACCAAGTGGAGTTATTTCCAGACCCGCTTAGCCTCAGTCCACCCGGTCTAGATCTACTGACCCTGCCAATTTATGTGGTTGTAGTGAATAAGCCGGGCCAGTCATGAAAAGTTCCCGTTCATAACTAGGCAGGGTAAATACGAATAACGATAGAATACAGGGCCTTTTACGGAAACCTAGGACTCCGTAAGCAGCTGCCTCGTCTCAGTTCCAACGAATCTGAATCTGCTTAAGAGGTACATCTGACCCATGAGGCCCCATATATTCATGAATCGAGAGGGGTGACTAAAATTAGCCTCGTACCTATTTCGTGAGTACTATACGATGTTATAATTACTTTCTCCCATCGCTAAACTCTCTGCTACAAAAAAAAAGCCTCATATGGACTCACTGATTTGATACAACGCCAGGGAACTTTTGCGACTGAAGCCTTGTACTAACCCCCGAAGCCAATATCAAGTACGGAGTAGTCTGGGTAATATCAAAATACCTATGTATTGAAGTATACGAACAACAACAGTCTATGGAGGGCGGTATTTCTTCTAAATAAATCGCTACTTCATTCATCTCACCAGTCTCAACGCCCTCTCGCTTTTTTCTAGACGTCTTCAATATTCAGAGATGGAGCATAGCTCCAACAAACGGCGTCTGCCTTTTGTGGTAACTGTGGTTTTATGGGAGTTATTTAGAACATCTTGTCCTCATACTACTATGTAGTAGTTGGGTGGTATTTTAAAGACAGAAGGAAGGAATAGAAGACAGAAGGACTGCCTTCCTGGAGTCTGTAAGCATGGCTAATAACAGCAAGAAAAGAGAGGATGAGCTGAAGCGCACTGTCAACAGTGAGAAATTACCACAATAGCCCTCTGAGGTGGAGAGAGCTAGTGGCCAGGATATATCAGGGCCCCCCAAATCCCCCCGTGACAGCTTAGCCCCAACCCAACCCGCAAGTCCATACTCCAGCATGGAGAATCAGAGCTTCACAAAACATAAAGACAGACGCACTAAGGAAATTGAATTAAGACATGTGAAACCGGAGTCATCTTCAAAGTGAGGCTATATAGTGAGATGAACGCTATTTGGTATTATCTATAGTGCAAGGTCTTAGTAGATGCGATGGTATCATGTTCCCTGTTTGGTGTATGTCAGAACGTTGGCTAGAGGATTAAGTTTTGTGTGATAACCTATGATCCACCCTTCAGGTTTGAATTTGCATGGTTACTATCCCAGGCAATGTGCTTGTTACGGCCTACACATGCACTATTGCAATTATATGTAAATCGTCGAGATTGGATGGCCACTGGGGGGGGTGTTCAGCTTCTGCTTTTGGTTATGCCTATTTTTTTTTTACCACACATTTTTTACTTTTTTCTGGATGTTACCCTGAGGTCATGAAATTGTTACGCTGAAGAACGTAATGGGGTAATCAAATCGAAAGTTATTTCATGCACAAGGTTTTCAAGTGTCACACCTTGGCACTTGGCGAACACCATTATTGGCCAACCTCCATGGTGGCGTCATTTGAAGTTGGTTAATCCGAAGTAAGTTGTAACTGCAAGAAATCTTGCGAGCAACTAAAGATAGTTAGTACTAACAGCGACTCAAACTTTGTCTGCAATCCCTCTAAGTATAATCTCTACACACAGACACAATGAGACATGACATAAATACATAACATGGCACGAAATGTGGACCCAGCCATAGTAAAACATCGAGATTCGTCCATTATCTCCAGCTTCTGTCCACCCTAGTAAGGTAGCTTCTGTAATAACAATTTCTTGTCTATTAGTGACTATATAATTATTTGGGGAGGGAGGCCCGGGGGGAGGGTATGTTCGTTCAGATGCTACTCCGAACTTGCTTCTGGGTTCGATAGTCGCATGGTCACACGGTAGTCCAGGTTAGCAATGGTGGGGGATGGAGTGACGACATTTTTGTATTAGGTAGAACAAAAAAAACCAGTTCACTTACTGTACCAAGCCCAGCTCACATTTTGTATTCCACATGCTCTTCACTAGATTGTCGAGATGGGCAGTTTTTGTGGTTGTTAATAAGATGAATCTACTGGTGCGATAACGAAGGATTTCGTTGGTGTCTACTCGAGTTTGTTTCACATCTCCAGGGACCATACATCTCTCTCCGTACCGGCCGTGCAGCTTAACTTGTACTGTACGTCATGAGTCTAGTGCGATGCGCACGAGTACTGAGTTTTTTCAAGCTATCCTGACCTGAGACTCTCAAGCCAATCTCTCAGAAAAAAATAGGGTTATTGTACCTCCGTACTCCCAAGATTTATTCTGTCCACCGGGAAACTAGTCAGGTTATGGGGAAACTAACCAGACTATGGGGAAACACTTATTCAGCGGCTCCATTGAGATTACCTAGATTAGTTTAGCGTTAGTTTAGACTTATAAACTACCGCACTTTGCACACTACGACACACATTCTAGAACAAATAAACAATGCCCTAGTTCTTATACCCTATACACACATGCGAATAAACAAGATCACTTGATGGGTATGCGTGCACCAAAACATTTCGACAACCGAACAAAGTTAGAAGGGCACAAGGTATAGAAATCGCAATTGATAGCACCATAATACCACGAAAGGACAAAAAAAGAAAAAAAAAACTACCCGACGGTATCCTGTTAAAAAAACCAATGAAGAAACTCCTATCTCTTCCATCTCATTCAATCATTCCCACTTACATACCCCGCATCCCCACTCCCTTCGTCCCCATCAACTTGTTCCATCCCAGCCATCCGAGTCGCTAACCTCGTGCAGAAACTACCCAACTTCATTCTCACTGCCTTCCCAATACCAGCTTGCTCCGCCACTGCGTGACCACTCCACCTCCTCAGCGTTCCGGCTGCCATCTCCACCGACTCCTGTGACTGGTGACGAAGTGACTTATCAGAGGCTATCAGTCTAAGGGTCTTCCACGAGACCACGAAGCCAAGGAGGCCAAGTTGGGATACAGGAATGGTAGGTTTCTTGGTTGGCGGGAGAGGAACAGGAGTAGCCGAGGAGGAGACGGCATTGGATATAGCTGAATTATTGACTACTATGGACATTGCACTGAAGCCGTCCTGCTGGCCCATGCTCCAGTCGAAGTCACTGAACAGCCTCATACCACCGAGGCGACCCTTCTCCGACCCCTGCTTGATCAAAGTCAGAGCCATAGCACACCTCAAAGCAATTTTAATATCCGGAGTGACGGTGACCATTCTATGTTGCTGAAGACCAGTTTCCTCGCCCCAGGTGCCTGTAGAAACACGCTCTGCAGCTGCAAAGTCGTCTTTGAAAATCCCAAGCAGCGTTTGTAGGTCTTTGCCTTCAGTTGAACACATCAGAACAGCTCGGCTTGCCAATACACGCAGCTGAGCACCGGATGTTGGAGGGGCGGTCTTCAATGAGATATCAAGATCCGCCTCGATACGGGTGCTATCCAATTCGTTTGATTTACTCTTCAAGCTAGTGAGGAAAGCACGGTGAAGAATAAGCGAGCTGTACCAAGCACCCACGGCGTCGAGAGGTGAGCGGATAGCTTGGTCTTCGACAACAGAGTTTATGCCTTCGTCGCGGTATGTTTCCGTATCGTTGAATTCAGTGGGATGGTTGTAGCAAAGATTGTATGCCCTTTGGATGATGCGGTCGTTGAGAACATTCAATGGCTCAAGATCGAGAAGGCGAGCCAGATGCTCGGGAAGAGGTTCCGAGTTCGCTTGTAAAGGGGCCTTCTGAAGTTTGCGTGCTTCGCTCCAGTAATAAGCAGAAAGCCTTTTAGCCAACCCCTCGAATCCTAGGTGAATTTCCCAAAATAAAAAGTGAAAGTGAAGATCCCAAAAGAAAACGCGAAGGTGAAGAGCATTAATCATAAGCCGCGATGGGGTAGCAGGAAGAGTGAATGATGCTAATAAAGAAAGTAAAAGACGGGCATGGGAAACATGCTGATCACCACCTGCCAACTGAGCGTCCAATGCAATTGTCCAGGCTTTGACCCTAGCAGCTTCCTGCTCAACTGTCATACCAGTGAGCCAAGAGTATCCATCCCATCCGACACATTGCCTGATGCCCAATTTCATGAACTTCAATACCAATGCTGCTAGTTCGAGCCAGAAACTCTGGGGAACTGAGACAGTTTGGATAGCTGTCAACCAAGCTCTGCTTCGTACCTCAACAGGTGACGCAAGGGAAGGAACAGCTGATAATACAGGCTGCACGGGCTCCGCCTTAGCCTCCTTTGGCTTGGAATCAAAAAAGCCAGGTGAAAAGACATATAGGACTGCGGTGAAGAACAGCAAAACCTCCAAAACGAGGAGGAAACTGTAGTGAGAAGAAGGAGCTGACTGTGTCACACCCATATCAAAGGGCATAGCGAACGGTAGTGGGATAGCAAACAATCCTCTGCTATTCCCTTCTTGCTCTTGCAGGCCGTTCGCAACCATCAATCCTGCCAAACTCCCAACCATTAACCTTGACATCAAACCGCCGCCTGGTCCTGTGCTTGCTGTCCTGCCAGGTCCGGCCATTACTCCACCCATGGTTGCCAACTTCTCGAAGGCACTTAATCGATTCTTCAAATGCTCGTTCTCCTCCTGTAATTTCTTCGATCTCTTCTCCAAATGCCTAATATATTCGGTAGCCTTAGCAAGCACAGTAGCTTTATTAAGCTTATGCGCAGGTGTCAACCCTTCAAGATCTTCTTCTTCATCGTCGTCCCCAAGCTTCGATGTGCCAGCCATTACCCGTAGAGAAGGTACCGAGTCACGAAGCGCAGCAATTTTATCGTTAAGATTTGTTCGATAACGTTTCTCGATCATATTGTGTGCGGTTTTCTTGGGCTGCTGCTTCCTGCCAGCGCTTATCTGGTTGTGGCTGGGTGGAGACTGATTAGGCTCGGGGCTATCACTGGTCTTTCGCTTTTTACTCCGAGGAACAGCTTCATCTAGAGAATCATGGTGGTTTGACTCCGGACTACTTGACGAATGTGGTGATGAATTACTTCGAAACATAGATGTCTGTTGTGATGCCGGTTGACGTTGCTGTTGCTGTTGTTGCTGTTGCTGTTGCTGTTGCTGTTGTTGCTGTTGCTGTTGCTGTTGCTGTTGCTGTTGCTGTTGCTGTTGCTGTTGCTGTTGCTGTTGCTGTTGCTGTTGCTGAAGTCGAGCTTGCTGCTGCTGCTGCTGCTGCTGTTGCTGTTGAAGCTGTTGTTGCTGAAGCTGTTGTTGCTGAAGCTGTTGTTGAAGCTGTTGTTGCTGAAGTTGCTGCTGTTGCTGCTGTTGCTGCTGCTGTTGTTGTTGATGAGGCTGAGACTGAGGCTGTTGTTGCCAATTGATAGGTGTAAACTCGTCTTCCATCACCTCCGGGTTCCTCCAAGTAGAGTCGGGTTGCTTTGGCTGCTGCCGTCCAAAGCCGCTATTACTACCGTTGAAGGCAAACAAAGAATCCCCTTCCCTATATGGGAAGTCAGATCCTTCGTATGCCGTCGATACATTGGGGTCCAGGAGGGAACTTCGAGGAGATATAGTCATTGGTTGTCCATTGAAGTAACCTTGTGTGTTGCTATTCTCCTCGGTCTTGATATTGTAATCGCTCATGCCAGGTGAGACCACATCACGTTGCTTCTGCTGTGGTTGCACCTGCTGTTGACCCTGGGGCTGCATGAATGAGTCCCAATTGTTAGCCAGGTATGGGTCGTTGTATGACGTGGGAAAGTCGGTCCACAGCTGATTGATGTTATCGTTGTTGTAAACAAAGCTAAAGGATTCGGGTGATAATGAGGTCGTAGACGAGAAGCCAGGAGGCGATGATGAGACGGGTGATACTGAGGATGTTGAGGGTGCGCCCGCAGAAAGTGGATTCTCAGCGTCAGCGTCCAGCCGAGCTAGGATTTGTGCACAGATGTTGTAGTCTAGGCTGTCCATGACCATAAAAGTAGCAGGAAACGTGGGAAGAGAAGAAACAGCGTGTTTAAACTGAGGAGATGAGGGAACCGTAAGCCAAATTGACACCACTGAAATTGAGTGGACTGATTTGTCGGGCAATTGCTCGATGTAACTATCGGACCAGGGGTGACAGGGGGGGAATGGTGGGGAGGGGAGGGTTAATCGTAATGATGGTATGAGGAAACTGCATGCAATATGGCCCCGGGAGTCGATGAGCCACAGGCCTCAAGCACCAACAAATAGATAAGTAAGTTGAGTTAATCCCGGCGATATTGATACTGAAAGCATACGACTACACCTCTTCCACAGATGGGTGCCCTCGTTCTGCTCCTTGTTGCCAGGCTACTGTACTGCTCCTTTCGTTCCTTCTGCTTTCTTTCAGGGCGGTCAAGTAGACGTTGCTCAAAATAGCTAGGTGTCTAATGGTAGCTCATGGTGATCGAGAACGGCACGGCGAAGGAAACTGAGACGATGGGGTAAAGAATAAACTGTGGTTGCTATTTTTCGGGGGTGAGGATGACAGGGCAGGGCAGGCTCCTTCAGCGTATGAGAAAGTGGGCTGATGGTGGTTCGAAGGATCGAATGTTCAAAGGTGGTGTGCATCTTGCTGCAAGGCTATCCCCACCCAAGCTTAGCGGCATAAGACTCCCCTGCTACCATGGCCTACAGTAGGTTGTGGCCTTCACGATACTGGTATAAAAATGCATTCGCAAGTGGTATCCGCAGTCGAAGGCTGGCCAGGCCTCTTGTGAGGTATCTTGTTAGTCTCGAAAACACTTGGCTCCATGTTATTAACATCATTGACAAGTGGTATAGATACAAGTTGTTACAAGCAAAGCAAATGGGTATATATACAACTCCACGGTTTCCACAATGAATCTGGTGTCGTGTTCTGGTACGTCAGAATCATATAAACATCATACCACTTTTTCGGGCTGTGATTGAATTATGTCGCTTGGCGCTCCCGACTAACGCCGAGTCGACGTACGACCGCCGAAACTTTTTTGTACCAGCATGAGAGCGCTCCGCCGTCAGCTAAAATTCTCAATATCCCTGGTAAACAGCATCAACCTCCTTATGCCATACCTGTAGAAACCGGTCGATCGGGAAAACATTAACATCCTTTGGACAAATCTTAAATCAGTCTGCTAGACCTTCCCTGCTCAAATCCCAGGCCCTTGAACCTTAGTTCAACGGTATATGTGGACCGACCGTACCTTTAACGTCCGCTAAAACTGCTGATTTGACAATACTTATGTAGTTAAGCATCCTTCTAGGGTACTCCACTCATAAAGTCTCAATGAGCCTAGCAGATACCGTGTGCTCGCCCCTGCATGATTAGCTTTGGGTTCTCGATTTCCTGCGGCGTGGTAGGATTATAGCTATTTCAGTTATCGCATTATGCTAGATTCTGATCTTTTCAAATGGCTTTTGTTCCTGGATATCTGTCAGAGTACCTGTTAATCTTAGGGCACTCACGGTCACCCGATTTTTATACTTTCAGTAAATAATACAAATTTAATTAACCAAAAATATTTTTCCTCTCAGGTCTCAGTGGTTGAAAGAGTCGGCATGCACTGATAGGCTGAGCCCTCCTGAAGGCTTATAGTAAGCTCTGAAGTGGCAATTGTTATGAATAAACACGCTCGTATCAGCTAGACTGGTGGAAAAATTCCTTTGCAGCTCTGCATTTGAGTATGAGATGCATACAGACGTGGCCTCGATAAGCTTCAAGAGCAATGGAAGCCACTCACTACACTTCCTTCGCATATAGCAATATGTCTTTCCCTCAGCCCAGCCAGCACTATAGTGTGGGCCTTAGGTGACAGTTGAGTCCTTAACATGGACAGGGTCACTTCAAACAATAAATGGCTGAGGCACAGTGTCGTGTTGTCAGTTCCGCGTTGATCTGATTGAACCGGGTGTTGATGCTACCGAGGCACTCATGCCTTTGCATCCGGCCTGTGACACCCTGCGTATGTGCGCATCAGTAGATTGATGATCAGCCTTTTTCTCGGCCCATATCGAACCATAGTCATCGAACCATATCATCTCTTCCCTTCCCCTCTTCTACCCCTTCGGATCCACATAATCGAATGGCAGGCTCGGTGAGGGACCCCTGTACAGCCTACACTCTTTGTGCAGGCAATATGAGAAGGCATATCTATGCAAAATACTTAGGATGGGCCTGTGGTTAGTTTCCCAGAAACGAAGCGGGGGTGTCCACACGCCTGTGGCCTATCGATCACTACGTTCCTCGACTTTTCCACTACTTGAATAGTCTCAGCATAGTAGTCCAGCGATAAATATGAAGTGTTTGCCTTCTGTAATCAATATATGACCCTGGAGGCCCAGGACCCTTTTGAAATTTGCTGACCTCAAATCTTTCTTGGGAGCCCAGCTTTAAATAATGGTTCTGCTGCGAGCAAAAGGGGGAACGCAGTCCATTGGTCACACCTACCCAGACTAGTCACACCTGAGCAAATTAAATCTAGAACCGAATTTCGGCTTCCAGAGCCTTATTCTCAATCCAAGAGCAATTTCCCTCAAGTTGGCTTCCTTCAAGCGTCTTTGGCTGCCCCAATTGAGGGTAAGACCCAACATGACTCACAACTTTACCATAACACTGTCCTCTTATTTTCATGTGTAGAAACAACTCCCGTTATCTCATTTTGATGAGAATGGGCATTCTGATGTTGCAATAGTGTGCTGCTACAATTTCAGTCTTTTCCATCTGCTCATCCCAGGGAGCGATCGCCAGACTGTGGCTCGTGAGATTTGCTAAATGACGGAAGGGCTTCTAGCCTTCGTAGTACCCAGAAAATCTGGATTCCCACTCCGTCGCTCTGAATTCTTCTCCTCCGAGCAACAGCAACGTGTGGAACTGAAATAGAACAAGGTCGATGGGCCGATCAGGTCTGACTACCAATGGGAGGTACTGACTGTCATGATATCGTGCTCCAGAGAAGCAATTGCTACAGTCCCTAAATTAGTGATGAGTACTCGACCCTCTTTTCGAAGCACGATTCACTCTGTGCAACTCACTCGACAAATTCAAACCTCCAAACTTACTAACGTCGGAGCCCATTTGTCCCGTATCAGGACTATTTTGCAGCCTTCAATCCCTCCAGATAGCAAAGAGGAGCTGTCAGGGCGTTTTTTTTTTTTTCCGGAAGTGTGCTAGGCTGGCTCCTCTAGGTAAGAAGTGAAAAGTTCAGGGTAAGCGTCAATCCCCAAATTGATAACAAAAGATTATAGGAAATTGTTTTCCCATTCCTCGTTATCCTTATCAGAGACCAGCACAGCGACATGAGCCGAATAATCGCACATAAATCGCGAAAGTTGTGAACTATTCTGTCGCTGCTCAACTAGAGGCCTCTACCTAGTCCATGATATTGAAAAGGATCTCCAGTCCTTACCAATATTGCATGGCCTACTTAAGACTGGGCCCAGAAACTGCAACCGGTCGTCAATTGCATTGAAATATTATTTAGTTCTCGGACGGCGCAGACTCACCAAATACTAGTCTTGCATAATCTCCATGGTCACGGCTCATTCGAAATCAGCCTTATCTGATCCTATCCCGCGGAACTCATTGCGCAATTTCCCCAAGACAAATGTCACGCTCCCTGCTGGCAGCTAATGCAAGGGATCCAATTGTGTTAAATTACCGGATAACAACCTCGTTGCCCTAGCCTTTCTTATCTTTCCTGAGCCCTGAGCTTCTAAGCCAAGGATCGACCAACAACGGCTCTCTGGGGAATCCTGAGGTTTCGCGGGATCGCCAGGAGCCATGGGCCCTGATGGGGAAGGTTACCTAACATCTCGAAGGGCGTTAGTACGATCTATTCATATGATGGCTTCCGTTTTACCCTATAGGACCTTCAATATTTCCCTCGACATCTTAACCAACCAGGATCTCTCCAACCCACCTCAGCCCAGCATGGATGTCAGAAATTCATGCTACACAGACTTTGCCCGTGTCACTAAGTAACCTCCTCATTCCTTCGCCCTCGCATTCTCTTGGATAAAATGAAGTTCTGATTTATAATCTTGCAGAAGTAAACCATAATCAGAAGATGTATTCATTCCAAAAACTGTTACTTTTGTTTCAAACCAGTGGGGTTAATCTCAAGTATTTGTTAATATAAATTCATCTCAACCTCTGTACTCAATTTCTCTCTGACCAAACTACAATACATGTCTCGCGTTAATTGAAATAACCCTGGTCGTTCGGAGATTCCCTTAACAGCATAGTTAGGTATGTACATATGTACCCCACAGTGTCCAGAACCTGCAAGTTGGACCCTGAACCTATGCATGCCAGTACATTGACTCGGACAGTTCGGGCTATAAATGCATCAAGTGTTGTAAGGATGCAACTATCCATGGTCAGACCCTGGTTATATTAATGCCATTCGCCATTAGATTTATGTTTCCATGCCCCAGTTCATTCGTCAGCCACCTCGTCACTTAAGATTTCATCTAGGTAATGGCGGCACGGCGTTTGCGGATCCCCGGTTGGAAGGGCTCGGGTATGAAGCGATATGAAGCGGTATGAAGCGAGACATCCAAGTTTCCAGTGGTACTAACTAACAAAATCATACTTTTCATGCACTTTCTGGCATAAAGACAGTTTAATGAGGACAGTATGCGCATAGCTGGTGAGCTGAGCAGGTTCAGAGCTGACCAGTGGGGTATCGATTCATCTGCCATGAATATCCTTGTTGCTCTAGAGTGGCCCTTTCTAATGCCTCGTGTACTGTGGTTGATAATTCATGTACGATATCCCGTTCTCGCAGGTTGTTGTCCGTGCAATTGCAGGGTGATGGACGATCACTACTTTCTTTGGGCGGGTGTTCTATATGTGGCTAATCATGAGGCTTTCGCCTGCCAAACCCAACATATAGGTACACGCATGGATCTACAAGCTTCCCCACAAATTTCTGCAACCCATTCTATGTTACTAACAAACTTTGGAAAGTCTTTGATAACCTCCACGTCCCTGCAAATTTAAAATCCACCCGCCGTGAAAATTTACTAGCCCCCCCTTCGCCGGCGAATGTCTTATAAAGAGCTTGGTTTGAGATCTTGGGACATGGTTGTCTCTATGCCCGATCCAGCGGGTTGCAGTGTTATGTGCCTCCAAGGAGTTCATCTGAAGATGTGATAGGGCATGACGGTTCTTTTGCCAACTGGTGGTGGTCGACAATTCACCTTCCTTGCCTGTATGGATGGCAAATTCTTCCACAATGGTGTTTCTGAGCTTAAAATCTGGGGTAATCTTGGCCTGGCAAAACTCCATACACCTGGTTGTGTAAAATGCATGTGCAGTAATATGTGAGTCTCACCTGCGACCATTATTACAATTCCTAACCTATCTCCATGGATCGGATAGTGGATAGCGTGCTGAGGTCACTGGAGGACAAGAATTTATCGCAATCTGTGTAGGATACTGAAATGATTGGTAGCCGAGTGGCACAAGCCTCTTATGGGAACCGATTTCTCAAACCCCTTGTTGTTGAGTTTTAAGGATATATAAATGCGATATGCTGTCGCCGAGGACTTCGGAAGCAACGTGCGAGCTCCTCCAGTAGGTATCCAATGCCGTCACCACCGTCTGGAAGCGTTTCCAACGATCCCTGTCAAAACAACCGGCAACAAAGAACCAGGACAAAGTGAAAAAAATGGATAAAAAGCACAGACTGAGGAGATTCTTGGAATGTCATAGAGTAGAAGCAAATTGCAAAAAGTAAAGTAAGCAAGAGACTTGTGCAGCAATTTGATAACGCACCAGAAATCAGACTCGGAAGGAGCTTCCTGCAGGGCAATGCAGCCTTCTGAAGGAGTGGACGAGCGCCTGGACCCGTCAATGACTTCCTAATTATTTCCAGTCGACTCGGGTTGACAAATCCTCCTCTCCACTACCCAGTATCAGCCGCGATGGCAAAGTGGGGCATGTTGGGTAACACCCAGTTGCGAAGCCAGGTTTGCAATTTCTCTTTTCTCTCTGATGTCGCAAAAACCGTATCTAAGGGCCGGTGCATGTTGATGTCCTGGCTGCAAAGGGGTAATGGTCACGAGCTACCCCACACTTTCTTTCGACAGTTCCCTGGCATGGCTTACCTAGCCGGGCGATGCAGATACGGTTTCCTGAGCCCGCTTTTGTATCTCGGGATAAGAGAACGAGGGAAACGGGGCCAGGTGCAGGGTGCAGCTGCATGCTTGGGGCTGATGCTATGGTCATGATGACAGTACCGGTAGTAGAGACGTGATTGATGTTATTGTGCAGTACCTATCGTCATATATCATTTTTGTTTTAGAGTACAATGGGCCGTAAATTCTCCCCTCAGCACTGCATGCCCCCAAACCGCACATGGACTAAGCACAAGACGAGTTTAGAGTACGCCGTTGTGCGAAGCGACTACATACTCCAGTACATGCCAGAGAGCTCAGGTTCCCCGACCTGCACACCCTTTCCAAGGCGAAGATATGTTGCACTTGAGCATCATCCCCACCAGGGTCTCTCATAACGAAAAATTGCCCCAGAATAGTCTGGTCTACATACTGCATACTGGTATCCGTGTCTGGCTGTTTCTACTGGCTATCCTTGCCCTAGTCCCTTCGAGGATACCTCCGCCCACACCACTCATTCCAATCAGATATAAACGCACCCCCATCCGCACCTCCGCCGCCGAAAAAAAAGATGCTACACTCTCCTACCTTGCACATCTCCACGCACGCTCTGCAGCTAGAGGACGACGACTTGCATACCCAATCAACTTCCACTAGTCTCCCCTCTCCCGCGTCCTCTGAAGATCGTCGTACCCCCTCGGAGCCGAAAGCCTCGACTATATCTCAGGGTCCTCCCCTCCCACAGATTTCCCGTTCCCGCTCCCAGGAACCCTCATCCTCTCTAGCTGCACCAACCTTTGCAATCGACACTCGACAACGGCTCATTACCCAGCAGCAAGGAGCCTCGCACACACGTTCTCAGTCTTTGTGCTCACGGCCCACCTCAATATCCTCGAGCATCGTCCGAAACGGCAAGTCGGAGACTTACCTGTACGGTCTTATTGAAAACTCATCCTACACCTTAAATCCGAACACTCAGCTCAGGATGTTGGCTGCCGAAGGCACCCCTGCTACCTGCTTCACCCTCACCTCACCATTACTTCCTCCTTCTCTTGCAAGTACCTCTGCTACTGCACCACCTCCATCAAGCAGCTCGAACTCCCGAAAGAAGCCAAAAACCAGGTTGACCCTCAATGCTCTCCCACGGTTCTCCCAACCGCCATCTCACACTCAGTCACATATGAACACTGGCTTAAGTAGCTCAATGAATACTCATTACCAGTACAACGTCCAACCTACTTACCAGTACACCCAACACAGCTTTGCTCAACAGCAATCAAGCTACCTTTCGGCCCAGCAGCAGCTTCAGATACATCAAAAGGACCTCATTCAGCAAGCTACACGGGGCACTCTCCCATCACACCACCTATTTCCTTCGTCGCCACGGTTAATTCCAATGGGTAGCCCCGGACCAGTCACCCCCTTAACACTTGAGGAGGCACAAGGTGGATATCTTTTCGCAGGGTCGCCATCTAATACCTCCAGCATGCCATTCATGCAGCAACGAGACATAGACAAACTAACTGCAATTGCTGCCTCTCAAAATTAATAATATTTACTGCAAGTTTAGTTACAGAGGGCCAGTCCGGGCATTTCATTAGAGTCTGCATTTCCACTTCTTTTTCTAACGGGACGGAGTTTGTCCATCGAACTATGGAGCTTATCCTCGTTTCTGTGCATTCATATTACCAGGTGGTTGCAGGATCGGGTTTTCCCCCGTGATCATCGAATTTCGCAGCCCTCTTCCTTGCATGCAGCATGCGATCTACAGTTTATCTTGGTTGACTGCTCCGATTGATTTCTCCTACGAGGGGTTTTCATTTTACTTCCCTATCTTGTGGGTGAACCCTGGAACGGCCTATCCTATCTGCAGGAGAATCTTATCGAGGCAACGTCCCCTTTATCTTTCGACACGAATTGTGTGTGCATAGGCTACTCACCACACATGAGGAGTGTCAAACTTCATTCAGGCGTTTCCCAAAATTGTTTCCATCGATTTGTTAATGGCGTTTCGTCTTGTCATAATTTAAAAAGGTCACCCTTACCACTCGGTTTGGTTGCTCTACTAACCAATTCATATTCACATCACGTCCACGTCACTCACCACTCTGTTCAGCTTTTTTTTTAATGGGCGTTTTTCATTACTATACGGAGCGGGGGAATAGGGGTTCAGTTAATTTCTTTTTTCAACTGGGTATTTCGGGGACTGTTTCACCTTTCTATGGTTTTTCTTAGCAATAGCTTAGGGAAGATTTGGGGCGGCTGTCGGATATTGGAATATTGGGGTTTCTCATTTGTCATTAACTTTGTGTTTTGTTTTGTTATGTTTTGCGCGTCGGTGTTTTTGCAATTTGTTTTTTAGGTGGTTGTTTGTGCTTTGCTTTTTCTTAGTGCGAGTGCTTGTGTCAGGGGTTTTAGGTGGAAGGGGCGATGTGGTGCATAGTGGTGTGGTGTTGGAAAACATGGGCAATTCATATACTTTACCTACTACCAGTACCTTATTTACCTTACATATTGTGCCATGAAGCATGCATATCTTATCACTATTGCAATTGTTCAGACGTGCATGAATATTTATCCCTTGTGCTGTCTACCAAGTATGTCCATTGGCGGAATCCTGTTCGTCTTTGTGCTTGTGCTTTGTGTTTACGGTGTTGTGTTAACGCCTCTCGACATCGGAGACTCGGTTTGGTTATTTCGTGAAGCACTTTCCTTCATGGTGGTTAATCGCTGCAGGCCGGCTGGTGCACATCACTGGCCGTATACGGGCTTGTGAGATGAAGTGGTCGAGTATATGGACACTAGTCTATGATATTCTACTCTGTGTGTTCATCTTGAGGTAGCCTCACCTCAAATCTCGGGCAAGTGGTATGACTTCAGGAAGTATTTTCTGCTAATAACTTGCCCTTCCTTACATGTACCACAGCCTCAGTTTGACTGCAGCGTGTACGAAAGTGTCTGCATGCAGAAGCCATGGCAAGCAGGTTGGGTTTGTAATGAGAGCACAGAATTTCATGGGTGTGATCGAGTGAGAGTAAAGTACCTCTCCTAGTACATGTACTTACATTCAAAGCCTAATACATGTATGTACCTACTTAAGTAGGTCGGGCGAATGGCAAATGCGCAACGGCATTTAAGTGTTTCTAAATCCGAAGGTAGAGAGACTTGATTGTTGGTGGATTGGTGGGTGGACGGAGTGGGGTACCCAGGTAATTGATCAAGAAGAGACTGCGGGATAGAGGGGGGGCGGAATTAGTCTGGTTGGTGGAATGGCGGGATGATTCGGAGCGGGCTTGGAGCTGAGACTCGGGACTGTGGAGCTCCCTCAGCTCACGATGCGGTTGTTGAATCCACTGTATGGGGGGAATAACTGCCAGTGGCGAGATGTTGGGGTGAAGTAGAATGAGCTACAGAATGAGTTTTTATAATTACATCATGACTCTATGAAACATATTCTATTGAGATCATCATTGCCCGTTTTCCACGTGTTCTGGCTGGCTGTCAATTTTCATTTTCCGCGGCCGGAAGCCTATAGGTATGTATCGGGAAGTCGAGAGCTTCAACCGCATTCTCTGCTGGACCTTCGGGCTTTTTTTTTGCGACATCCCATGTCGGCATGATCCATGACCACGCCTATGCACCCCCCCATGACAGGCCCGATATTCAAAAATCTCCTTGGATTAATAGTACTGGCTCGATCTACAGTGTCCATCCAAAATTAGCCCACTCAGAAATGCGTGAGATTGCGAACCAGACTACCCCCCAACTATGTACCCTGAAATATGTAAAACCCACTCACATAAACACGCATTACCTCATGTGGTGGAAATTCAAACTGAGCTAAACTTTCCAATACGAGAACAATTTCGAATTTCCCCACTCCTCCCCCACACACCCAATCGTCCCCCCTCCCCCCACTGTGCATGAGAGTAGGGATGATCATGACGAGGGACAGTCCGCTGTCACAGCCGGTGGCCAGTTGTTTGTTTGGACGTATACATATGCCGAGTGGCGGTTGATATGCACAAACGGGGTAACTTAGCCGTTTGATCTGTCAATCATCAGTTCCTTGTAAAAGTTGTAAAAGCAAAGAATCGAGTGTCCAGCAGAGAAGCAAACCTATCCCCCCGGGCAAAAACAGTAAACACAGACTGTTTTGTAATTCCGTCTATATGCGCAACCACAACTGGGCTGGAATGAAACGAACCCGTCAACCCTGCGTCGAGCTTGAGCTCTACATTTTTTCTATTAGAAAGTATCACCTATCAAGCTTTTCGTATATATAAAAATAAGATGCAACCCCTATAATTAACCTAGTCCTCCTCCGCATGAGTGCACCGCCGCAGTGAATCTCGATCTCGAGCTTTTTCTTCGATTTTTTATATTTGGTATAATATTTCAGCTAAAAGAAAAAGAGATTCTTGCATATATGACAGTCACATATCAGGATTTGCTATATGATCATCCCTGTCTGCGCTCAACACTTGATAATATTCATGGCAACAATTTTCTTTGAGTATCATCTCACCGACCCCGTCGAGATGCATATTATATGTTAATACCCCTCCCTTTCTACCAAAATTGGAGAGACCCTTATGGTCAAGCCGGGGATATTGGTGGGAAGGAATTATTTCATGGAACATTCAATATAGCTCATTATTGACTCGTAACAAAAAGTATATCAAAAGCATTTCCCCGCACACCTATCGTTATCTGACTGGATGGAATCCAATAGATCTGTATCTTGCATCTGAGTTGGGTCAGGAGGGTCCGCCACATCGCCTTCGCCTTCGCCCTAAGCGTAAGGAGACCCGAACCCATGGTCCCAACGGCTTTTCCCCAGAATATTCAATCACATGAACTGCATATTATTCAGTCTGGTTGGCACAAGCCGCTCAAAGAGCATTATTATCAGTGCTAAGAAGCCAAATCCGGACGCCTAGATGTCACACCAATATTTCGCGCACATCATGGTTGCGTTCATCGACTGTAGCAAGTTCATGTGAGCTTTTAACATACGATCATAGATTCGAATTCTCAATATCACATTGATGCCGAAGGCGCATTATTGATAATGCTGTGTCATACTTCCTCGTCGTCCACGAGGAAAGCGTACAATGATGTCTATCCCCTGCTAACATTCCCAACCTGTGATCCAACAAGAAGATCATTCTGAAGAAGAGGCTGATAATATTCTTACCTGCGTGTGTTTTCGGTCGGTTAAAATTTTCGACGAGGACGTATCATCATCGTGCGTTGTAATGCTTGGCTCCAGATCCAGCTAACCTAATCCCACCTCGGCGTGCGCCATGCATGGCCCAACCCAATACTAGTGGCTCCAGCCGAGTGAAGCACCATACAACAACGTCATCTGCTCGAGTTCACCATCACGTAGTCTGGCTTAACCATCACGAGTCTGGTAGCAACGCTTCTCGTAGAGACAAATTTGGCGGGTACAGCCAAAGTCTTTTCCTCTCACCGAGATACCTAGCCCTGTGGGCTTCCCATCGCGTGCGTCAAATCTTGCTTTTTCCTCAGCGGGAAAAGCTTAGTTCTGCGATCTTATGCTTAATGACCGATTCCCGCAATCACAATGACTTCCCAAATGATATGCGGCGGATGGGTCTAACTCTCCCATGCGATATGGAGGCCAAACAAGCGCCATCTTCTCTGGCAGCAAGTAGTTGATGCTGACTGTAGCCCGCGTGCTTCAGAGTCGTTAGTTGTCAGATTTGTCAAGAGATAACGAAATAATTTGAAGCCTCGAGGACAGACAGGGGTCTAATGGCCAAGTTGCTTTTTCAAAAGTTGCACATGTTGAGCTTGAGCTTGCGATTTGCTGCGGCTTTGGCTGTTCTGGACTCTAGCCCAAAAGAATGCGTCTTAAGCATCAAGAATCTTACTATGAAGATACTGTACCTAATGAGGATTTCTCGAACGATATGATGTCATAGCAAGCTTCTCATTCTATCATTTTTCCCTACCGATTGGTTCGGGTTCGGGTTTTGATTTCCTGGAAACTTTGGCTCGAGATATGTAACTTTGTCACTGAGCTGGCTTGATGCTTCGAAATTTCTAAGATTTTTAAGATCCAAGTCAACAACTGGTTGAATTCCTTACTTACTACTCGGCACGAGGGTCTATGCGGAAAGTCAAGCCACGAGGCATCCCGCGGTATATATGCGGTAACACGGCATTATTGAGGGTGGGAGATCTATCTAGGTATTATACATATGAGATTCTTGATGAACTGCGTCTCGAAAATCCAGATCTGCTCTCATGCCCAGTATCTCTTGTCCCCCTGCCTCTAGGCACGGGAAAATTTTTAATTCTGCAACCTCATACCCAAGATTACGTCAAATGGTGAAGCAGAAACAAGGTACGGGAGAAGCCTATCCGGCAATGAACAGGTATGGTGACAATCACTCTTTCCTGATCTCAGCATCCAGGTGACATGCGTTTTGTGCAGCATACGAAAAAATGCAGGGAAAAGCCAGTCGACTGGGTTTGAGTGCTTTGTTGCGGCTGTAAGCAAACAACTTAATAGATGCATATCTGTATTCTGCATGTGCCGTCCATGCAAGCATGAATTACACACGCAGCATCACTTAAGTACCTACTGCAGCCCCGTGACCTTACTGTACCTTTCCCTGTTCGATTAAAAAGAACAAAGTTAGCAGGGCCCTAACAACTTTGATTCGCTCTGGGTTTTGCGGTCATGGCAGCATCAGTCCCATACTTGGTGTGTGGGGAAGATTGGGCAGACCATAGCAGGGATCCAGCGGAAAGAGAACTAAATACCAATCGTTGGAGATGACAATCAATCCCATCAATCATCGCCCAAAAGGCTGCATGCAGAAAGCGAGAGGCTCCTTGAGCAGTTTTGGTCACGCGTAATATGATTCCAGGCTCTGGGGGAATACGCGTTGTTGGCCATGGGAGGATATCGAGTGTAAGTGCCAGCCGCATGTTCTATTTGATGGGATGGGGATCAAAGTTGGCTTCATAGCCGCCATGGCACATCAAAACACCGCTACTGATATCCCAACTAGGCAGGATACGTTATCAAAACCAAGACCCCATAGAATGAGCGGCAAAGCTTGCCATTGACAATTGCAGATATCGTATATGCCCCAGTGACATTGCAGAATACCCGCTAATTAAATGTTTCGCCTTATACTCCGGTCATAGGTATCTGTGCAAGCCATGATTCATGACCTCAAAGAGTGGATTACCAGGCAAAAAACGAGTAATCATGCCTAGCGAGAAATACGTGGCACATTCCATCCAAAGCCATCTGCAAGGGGTGCATCATATCACCTAGTGGGTTTCATTGTGTTGGCACGGGAGACCGTGCCGCGAGCCCCATTTGGAGAACAGTGGTGCTTTGAGCAAAGAATCTTTGGTCAAGAAAACAAAAATAAATTCTAACAATGAAGACCAGCATATCACCAATGAGCAAGCTGGTTAGGGATATGGCCATTTAGCTCCCCCAAAAAAGCAGTTGAGGGTAAATATATTGGTTTCCCAGGATATCTTTGACATCGTTACCAAGTTTTACGGCAAGACAGCAAACATTTCATTAATGAATGCATGGATATCACCTAGAAATGCGTCTTGTCATGCAAGAATATTCTCGAAACGATTCTACGTTTGGGCACGCCGCCGTTTTGGCAATTGCTATTCGCTGCGATGAGGACCCGCCTATCACACGTCAGCGGTTTAATTTCTCCACAATTTCTTCAGTTGGGTGAAGCGTTGGAAAACATCCATGCACTAAGTGGGACGCCTTGCTCCCAGAATTCCCCTGTGCTTTCACCCGCAATTGGTGATTCGAGTATATGCTGATGTTCTGTATGCTCATCCCGCGTTAGATTCCGTTGCTAGTGTATTATGCTGTTTTACCTCGATAACGGCACTGTACTCTAGTTGGATGAGATCTCTGGAAATTGAGGGGTTTTGATGGCCTGCGCAAGCCATAAACGCAGGGCAAGTGACACTAGATCCTGAAAGAGATAAAGTGTTGATATCATGCCGGATCAATTTCCAATCCGTGTGGCCGTGGGGGCCAAAAGAAGATCTGGCAAGCCTGCATCTCTCGTTACCAGGATATCGATCACCATACGCGCATCCCAGTGGTCGCACAAGTGTGATGGCTTCGTTGACAAAGGGCCCTGAAGTCTAGATTAGTGGGGCCACTAATGATGATACTTTAGACAATTTTTGCTATTCGGATTGCACAAAATGTCTACTGTTATAGCAGGATCCATTCCAGGTTTTACTCCTAGTACAAGTTCTTTGCCTGAGAGTCATACCTAAAAATCTTGTTCCCCACAAGCAGCTTCCTCTGTGGTGTGTGTGGTGAAGCCAAATACACAAGATCCACTCGTGTGCAAGTTTTCGGATTCTAGTTTAGGTCACGACACTCTCCGATCTCTCTTCTTGATCATGCGTGGTTGTTCTATATCTTCATTCACTGATGGTCTATATAGAAACATTAAACCCGGTTATACTGACAGTTAATAGTGGCCGGGGAAAGGTATAACAATGTTCTTGATGGCCATGACTCAAACTATGCCCATGTCCAATTACATCATATACTAGATACCAGTGAGTGACAGTACCTGACCATAAGATGAAGCTGCAAGCATCAAGCTCAATTGGGATTCTAGTTACAATCCTTCCGTGCAGAAGACTGCAGCCGTGCCGGTCGATTGCAACCAATTACATGCAAGTCACTCATTCCAATTCAAAACGACTTGGTGATAACTTGCAATTGAGCCAGGTAGTCCTAAGAGATATATAGGTACTTAATCTTGATAAACTGCCAAACAGTGTACATGTTGTTTATAAATGGTGACTTTCTCGAATCCTAATCGAAAGTGGCCAGTCCGCTACCCAGATCTTGTGGGGTATCCACAACGCAAGAAACATTAGCTAAATCCATACATATCTATCTACTTTAGGTATTTAGTATGTAATATATTTCCTAAGTATGTTCAGCCCCAAAAATTTCAATGTGGTCTGTCAGACTACAGCAAAGACCTGCAGGTTTCCAGATTGGTAAGTATTCATCACGATCTGGAGCGGGCACCTCAAAGGGGCACCGACTTCCCAATCGGGTAGTCGATATATTCCTGTTAGTGCTTAGTCTCAAGCCGCTAATGCTAGACTGGCCACGAGACTATGCTAGAGTTGGTAATGAGGCACGTGCTTAACCCTCCAAACCTTAAATTCATCAAATTCGGAAGTTACACTTGATTTGATTGCCTCTGAAATGGTTAAAACCTCCGTTATTACTGAAATTAGTAAAGTAAAAGTAGGTTACTGGCGATATCATTAGAAGCCCTGTCTGACGCAACCAAACCATTACCAAAGATTACCCTGAATTTGTGAGGAATATACAGTATGATAAGACAGGTAATGTATATAGCATCCAGTTTTTTCTTCCACTCAGATACATGTGTTTTTCACCTGCATCCCGCCCAGGATCATGATATTGAGCATCAAGAACCTAACTGCGTATACAATTTACCGCTTAGTCGCACACGCTAACGCTATTGCAAGGGTTGTAACAACAGCAAACATGGGCCCTGAAAACCATCTCATAATATGGACCTTCAGCTATCAACCCAGATAGGTTTAGCTGTCCAAACTGAGGAGTAAGTCAGCTGTAGAGTACTTAGATATATATATATGTTCTGGTCCGTTACGGTATGGCTGGATATCGCAACGGACCAGGCCGTTGCGGGATTAAATTGTTCAATGTCACGGATAGCAACAAGGATTTACCACAACACCACAGCGGCCACAGCAACATTAAAATTACTAAATAGGGACATATCCGATATGAAGGTTATTTTGTAGCAACATTTGGTCAAAGAACATCGGAGATAACATAGGCGACCTATCCAAAAAAATACTCAGTAGAGGTATACCCGAAATGAAAGTTATTATGTAGAGAAATGTTCTGGTCCGTTACGGAATTGAAACCTTTAGTTCGTGAGAATTTTCTTCAATGCAACACACTTGTTCAACGTAACATATTGTGGTGCCAACCAGACTAGTGCACACTGACATTACCAGAGCACACCTCGGAATTACCAACATACCACGACATTCCCGCCCTTACCATAATGTCAGTTGGTCAGAAGATAATGGTGCTATTGATTTGGATCAGTTTCACCCCCTAGGTTTCACTTGATCTCGAAGCGCAATTATTGAAGTAACAGGTGACCTTTGAGAAGTAATTCCTTAATATCCAATTCAAGTACATGGTGACTAACAAGAACTACCTAGGTATCGCAGAATTAAAGAATACCTGCGAGACCCAAATAACTGCAATGGAAGGAAAGTAATAATGGGAAACAAGTAGCTTTGGAGCATGATATAACATGTTCGTGATACTTTCCTGCATGCAGAAAAGAACAACACCTATAGTACTATGAACGAGAGGTATCATGAAATTACTCGTAGTGGAGTTTGAGCTTTTGTTATGTATAAAATATAATAGACCCGGTTTCCACTCAATTTGCCTTCGTTCATCGCTCAGAGTGTAGATATATGCCTTCCCGGAACGGCCCGGCAATCTCGCAACGGCCCAGTCCATACCGGTATGGACTGAATCCCGGAACGGACCAGAACATATATATATATTAGGCTACTTGTGGATATCTAGATTAGGCCCCCGCCACAACACCAATACCTAGTATACTTTGACAATGAACGAATACATGAATGGGGACGTTCCTAGGACAGCATGATATCAGGAAGCTTGATAAAATCTCATACTATGAAAAGCAAAGGGGAAAAAAAAAAAGGCAAGGGAAGGAGCTGTGAGCACCTCAAACGTTTCGAACAAATCAACTCTTTAACACAAGTGAGCTACCTCATAAACCTAGATCGTGTTCAAGTTTCAAAAGGCTGACTTGCTGTCAACAAATATGCTAAGTATCACTAAAAACTGCAGCCAGATTACTGCTAAGCTGGCTGAGAACAAAAGCTAGTCATGGAGGTAAGGTATTTGGTATGACAACGATTTGGTTCACGGTTTTCGCATTTCATCAGCCCTTGATAATACATGTAGTAAGAAACTCCACAATTTTTTCCCGCATAGAGAACGTACATGCAGGTGGTGTGTCATCTCAGCTGGGGGCTACCTAGTTTTCAAAGTGCTTTAGCAACTTCGCCGTGGTACAGCCTCCACCAGCACTAATTAACTGCAGGAGGGAGTAGGACGTCATGATCTCACAGCCAGGGAAAAAAATAGCACATCATCTTTCTAGAAGAAGATATGAAATTGTGGGAGAAAGTTGGAAAGGCATCGACCCATTACCCTGAGCCACATACACACTAAAAAAATTCCAAAAGCGCATTGCATACCCGACACAGCCGCTCCCAACTTCTTAATTATGGAAAATTAATAACCACACTCCACAGCCCAGGTCACGGAGTTTTAATTTTTTAGGATGCGAAAATCTGCAAACCCCTGAACACGCTGATTCATATATGACGTCCGTCCCGCTTGTGCTCTGCATGACCCTTATTTGGGATCTGTAATATATCAAATCGCTGATGCACTTAAATTAAAATTAATTATCATATTGATGTTACTATCGCTGTCGATCATTTTAATTGCCTCGAAAATGAGCCCCCTAACCAGCTGAATGTTTGTTAAGACAGGAGCCATGGATCGAAGTTCGAAATCTCCAGTTTTACTGAACCAAGTCGTCACAACCGCTCACGCAATTATTTGTTAACCTAATCCATCAATACTTCTAGCACGTGATCTCCATGGCCCAATCACGTGTTCGATAAATTTCACGTCAACTTGCTCACACCTACACGTCACATAAGCTTCCCTTTCCCGCCACCCGCCCGCCCTTCCCGCAGTACTGTATGTTTCATGCACATTGCAGGCCACCTAACCCAATATGTGCGCTCCAGTCGGGCATATACCGTAGTACACATAGGACTTGCTGACTACCTCTCATCATGGATTCGTGCCGCAATATATGTTTCGTTTCAGAGACTTTGGTTTGAACAAATCTTGAGTCTCCGGAGGGTTGAACTCCTGATATGGGCAAATAATGTGAATTCGAGTCGACATAGATTACATCCAAGTAGGTACCGATTCCGATAGAGCTTAGTACTGCTGCAGGGGAGATAAAAGTAAAAGTTCCATCTTGATACGAGGGCGTTGTATCATAAATATATAGTTGTACGAACGGGTGGGATAAGATAGGAAAAGAGAGCAGCCGGTTCCCACAACCCATAAGGTTGGTTACACGTAGTTGGTAGAGTATTTGGTGTTGAGTTACCTAATAATATAAGTTCACGATACCAAATTGCGGGGCACCCCTTGCCAAGATTCTTGCAAGAAACTATTCTGGTGGAATGCACATTTCACTACGTACGTGCGATCAAATGCAAGAACCACCGAATGTCAATTGTGTTCACTCCTTTTTAATCAGATAATTCTGAAAAGCAGGAACTTTCCAATCAAAGCACTTTAGAGATATAGAAACACGAGAAACGATAACATCCCCAAAACTCGACCAAAACCTCCTGCAAAAGCGAACGAAACCGTCTTGAATTCATTATCTTCAGACGGAATGCCTCCAAAACCTGAGCCCATCGGACCAACGTCTTGTATGCATTAATACCCAATATGTTATATCCCATTCAAATAACCCATGCAATGTTGTAACAGCACTAAGAACGAATGCGGAATGAACAATAAACAATAGAACTCCCTTAACAAAAGCCAAAAAAGAAAACCGAGAAAAACAAACAATTTTTGAAAACCCCAATCTAGGGCAGAAGTGAAACGGATGTTGGTGCCGCTGTATATGCTACACAAGGTGCGGTTACATTGACAATATCTGATTCATTGATCTCCTTGCTCTATAATTCGGCTAATTAGCCTATCTGTGTCGGAATATTTGAATTTAGAGACTTACCTTGTTAACTTTTCGCCAGAAATTGGCTTTAGGGTTATATTGCACCGGCTTGCCTTGTCCCTTGGTATCCCTCTGGTCGTCCCTGATGATCTTCCTAATTTCCCTCTGAATATCTGCGAAGGTGGCAAAGGGGATATATGGAATTCTGTTCTCAATGCAATATTCCTCGAGTCTTAAACCTTGTCGAGCGAAGAGAACGTCTGCCTCTCGAGCAGCTGCGAGGTCTGAAACACCATCTCCAACGAAAACGACGAGGGGGCACGACCCATCTACACTTTCAGAGGAAGCAGTGGTTCGGTATTCCTGGATAGAAGCGGCCTTATCGTGACCTAGAGGTGTATCATGGAGCCAGATTGGCTTCCACTGTGACCCATCAGGGGTGATTGAGGCATCGTTGGCAATGATGTCGATGTGCCGAGATGCTTTTTTGCCGAGGAACTCATCGAGGACAGCTCGAAGCACTGGCTTGAGACCAGCTGATATAACGTTGAATGGAATGTTTCGGTCGATGCAGAATTCGTGGAATTCCCGGAAGTCTGGGTCAATCTCCAAAACGGACTTCATGATTTCAAACCCATCACCGAATGGGACGTTGAGGCTGCCCCACATCTCTTCAGACACATCTCGGAAAGATCGTACACCGTTTTTGATCTCCTCATCTAGCTCCTCTCTTCGTTGAGGACCACAGCCATGGTTATCGAAAAGGATATGTCCGGTATCTTGCATGAAGATAGTTCCATCGAAGTCTAGTCACCTGTTAGCTTTGTACAACAGTATCGAGTGGTTAGGTATTCACGGGTTGGGATTCTCACCAGAGAAAATTATGATATCTCTTTTGGCGGAGATCTTGTCTCCATTATCGTTGCTAATGCTTGAAAGGGGTACTCGGAGGTCCTGTTTGATAAACTCCCTCAGAACTGTGGGACCGTTTTGTTCAAGCAACTGTCTGGTTGCAACGGGCTCGGAAACGATGATGGAAGGCATAATTGTGGTGGTTTGTATTACTGGTATGGCAGAGGATGTTTTCGTTGTGAAAACAGAGGGTGCGTTGGACGGGGCGATTGACAGTGCCTTTTGTTGTGATTGTTACTCAAGAGCTGTGGATATCAGAATGTATCCGAGAAGGTTTAGCTATAGAAGTAGGTATTGATGTGATAGGAGAAGATGGCTTGAAGATAGACGGAAAGGGAAGGAAATGGCCTCCATTTTATAAACTGACTGCTCCTGCCCACTTGAGCATGATGAAGCCGAGTCCCACGGTGAAGGCTCGATTGCAGTCTTGGGCACGGGTTTCTGGGCTGAGTAGCTCTCAGTATGCAGGGTTTGGGATAGTCAGGTTCAGGACCCGCCCATGAATGGCCTAATAGCAATCCTGGAGGGCTATGGCTGGAGGGGTGTTGACGGTTAGGAAGCTCACGTCAGGGTCCTGCTGATCATATTCTTGCATATTACTATTCTGAAAGAAAAAGGAATGAAGGTTAACATTTGAGGAAATCCTGTTCTGAGGAATATTATCATCAATGATCGTGCATTTTCGAGAGCTGTTCGCAGATATGAACGATCGTGAGATGTAAATCGAGAGCTTAATCGGGCTAGTATCTCCCACACTTGGAGCTGGTCAAAGAAATCTTACCATCCTGCTCCGTAACAGCACTATCGTCAAATACCTACTAGCAAGTACATGGATACAATACAATCTGAAACTTGAAGCCCTTTAATGTGCCGTCTGCTGAAGAACTAACACATTAGAGTTTTTGTGACAGCTGGAGCCAACCTACCGGCCATTTTCAGAGGCACGAATACAAAAAAGAAAATTAGGGCATTTCTATACATGCCACAAAGGTTGGTATTGCAGACTGGACTTGCACACCCAAACTTCAGAATCAACGTGATCTAACTGTTCATCACGAGGGGCCGAATATTTTTTTAACAGGTTACCTTGCTTGGTCCCCCACTCTATGTGAGTAAGCCAGTATCTTGAAGGGAGCAGAATCTGAAAAGCAAAAATTGGCGTGATCCGCGACCGGTCGGCTTTGGTTCCTGTGGTGTATGGATTGCCGAAATAAGACGATCGGCTAAGTTATCGGGAGTCCCTGAGCAAGGGCCGGGTGCCGAGCGATCACTGCGAGTAAAATACCGCAAGGTGAGACGATTGGCAGGGTTCACAACTTGCCCAGCACCGCTGTCAACGAGAAGGACCTCCCTTGCCAAGTCTTCTAAAATATCTTTTGCTTTTATTTTTCTGTTCTGGGCATTGGAATTGACGGAATGACAACATTGTGCGCCGACCTTGAACGCCATTAAAAGGCCTTACGGGTGATGTTAACCAGACTAGGGTGATGTCATGAACGGGTAAAGCCACTTGAGGGCTTAATCGACCCTTATTTTGCAATTCAAGCAGCTGGTGCTAAGACTAGTCTGGTTGGCACGACCCCTCCTGTGACTAAGACTACTACCCAATATGTTCTAACGGTGTTGATCATTGATAAGTAACCTTGGTTATCTTTTGAAGAATCAGAGGATCCTTTCTTTATTGAGATTTAATAGCGAAAAGTAGTGATAAGCGCAGAAGAACAGTCATGGAAACAACATCTCCTACCCCGGCACCTTGCGGAACTATGGCCCAGACCACTAGTAGTGCAAGAATGGCTAACCCACATTTGATATCGAACCAAGTAGTTGACTCTAGTCTCGATCGAGACTAGTATACTCTAGTGATCCACAGGCAAAACTAAACTATAAATAACAGTATTTTGGTTAGTAATAGTATATCACGCGGTTATCTTCGCAGCATATTTGGCAGCCGCCCTGTCGAACAATTCACTCTTTTGTTCGAGGTCAGTGAGTAAAGGATGGTCTGGCATCGTGTTTCTGAGCAGGCTGTGGTATTGTCAGCTATGGAACGGAGCTTGCTCCGCACGTGAGGCCACTATACCTGAGTTGGTCACTGTTATCTTTGCCCGCAAGGACAGACAACACAATTGCATTTGCCAAAGCTTGCGCATGCTTCGGGTCTTTTGCCAGTGCCTGTTGCAAAGCAACCTCTGCCTCTTCAAGCCTGCCAAGATGAATTTCTGCAACTGCTTGGCCAACAAGTGTAGGTGCAGTGGATGTGGAAGGCGCCTGAGCCAGCTCCTCGAAGACATAATATGCCTGCTGATATTTCTCACCCCCCTTCACGCAATGTGAGGTTAGAACATAACCCTTATCTCCGGCTAGGGTTGTCTTCGAACTCACCACCCTTAACCCCACCCATGACTCAGCTAAATTGACCAACAAGCTGTCTTGTGCCCATCTCTTGGCTGCCTGGACCTCCTTCAGGGCTAAGTCTGTACGGTTTTGACACAAACGGATTTGAACTATCAATGAGACACTACAAATGCAATTTAATCAGCATCAGCTAGTATATTGGGACATCGAGAACTCACGCCTCAAGGTTTCCTTGGTGCTCGCTGAGGAGGGCAACGGCATCGTCACTCTTGCCCTCCAAGTGCAATATGATGCCTCCAATTACTTGGACCGTTCCATTTTTCGATGAAGATGATATCACTTTTGCGATGTCGGCGGCTGCAATCGATGTATTACCAGTAGTGTACGCTGCAAGAGCTTTCACCGCAGCCAGTTCTGGGGAATCCTCTCCTTCGAGCTCGGCGCTTACTTCTTCGGCCTCCCCTAGAGCAATACGTGCTCGATACTTGTAGACTTGTGCCTTTATAACATTCTCTGGCGCAAGTGCCGATGAGTTGTGCTCTATGACGGTGGTGAGCTGGCCTTGGTGGAAGGCATTGTGGATGCTCAGGAGCTCTATACAAGGTCAGCATGACTGATCGTGACCTGGAGTTTACTAATATTCACCTCCTTCAGAAGAAAATGGATCCATTGTAGTCTCAGTTGTGTGTTTATAGTCGAACGCTGCTAAATCTATCCTGCCGCAAGGTTGCAATTGGAGGCTCAACTGAACTGAAGACGGTCACGATATGGTGTGCTTGGAGCTTGGCGCTGAAAACAAGCTCTATGGCAACCAAGGCAAACCAGAAAACTACTAGGCTGCCTTACTCTGTTAACTCGCCATGTATTCCAGCTACCTATAACATATTCCTTACCAGCAAGCAAGCCGGTGTTACGATGTCCTACTCCAATTATTTATTCGTGCAAAAGTGGAGAATTCGAGCAATGAGAACAAACCCCGTGCTCAGTATGGCTCCTTACCTTAATGCAGTTACTTTCACGAAGATAACCAACTACGCATGATCTATACGCCTCCATTCTCAAACAAATGCTCCTCACTGACATACCCTTCCGAATCTATTAAGGTGCAGCTATGTAGCCGACCATTGCATCTGGCGCCACTCCACCATCCCGGCTCGCTCAGCTCCCCCCAACTAGACTAAGGCCACCCCATACCGGAGATGGTGACAACCAGACTACCCGAGCTGCAGGAGAATCTGCTGCATTCCTTTCGACTAACGGTGAGTTTGCAAGTACAGTAGGGCATTGCCCTCCGAATTCAGCAACCCTGCTTTCTTCGAATTCGCTTCTGGATTGGGTCAGGAGTTCCAAGTGATAAACTGTTTTGCCGTAAACCCAAATGCAAGGGATCGAAGGACCGCCAGGGGCTCTGCCGGAATGCGAAAATATCGTTAGTTCTTCGCCCCTATTACCCCCAACTATGTTGGCAAGACTCCAGACCAGTTTACATGTGAAATATTCCTTTGGTTTATACAGAGGACGTTGCGGTATGTGACTGGTGATTGATAGTGGGTAAACGGCCGGAACCTGGTGATTCACCGGCACTTGTATTGCTAGTCGATCTAGGTGGAGATTGAGATCTCTATCAAAAGTATATTATTGGAGAGAGCCATTGTATGTCGGAAGGAACCCGACTAGTTGGGAGGCCATTCATACCTTTTTCTTTTCGATTTGACTGCTACAGTACTTGTTATGGAAGTGTGTGCAAATTTCACCAATTGTATTATGACAACACTGGGGCGTCATGTCAATCATGTTCGAGATGTGAACACGCATACGGGACATCACATGTTCTGCTGCAAATGCCTCAGAACCCAAAAGAAGAGAAGATGTTGGAATTAACCCGAGACCAACCTATTCAAAACTAGACCCGACTATCTAAGATTGGAATCAATTCTTGGCGATCCTTTATTTCCCAAATAGGCACCATTGACGTCTTGGCCGTTGAGGGTAACTAACCCCACCGGTATCTGGAGATGGGCAAGATCTGCGCCGAGATATTTACCAGCATTGGCGGTGCCACGAATCGTGAATGCAGCCAGTAACATTGACCTAGGTTGTCAACGTGGAGTTCAAAACTGAACGAGAATTCTGCGTTTGCAAACAAACCTTCCAATTACAATATTAACATGTCGCATCCATTGCTAACTACATACACTTCAAAAAAACTCAGAATGACCGATAGCTTCAGTGTTTACTTAGTTGAACTCGTTTTCCCGTGACCATCGAATTTCACCCCTTGTATATTCAAAACTCTCAATTGACGATCGAATTAAGCGGAATTACAGAATCTTAACTTCACTGGTTATTATCCCGTTGAGAAAATAGCACTGCTACTACTGTACCGCCTTCCGCGACCTTTGACGGCTCCGCCCGTTATTGCATATTTGTTCTTTGGCTTTGCACCAGAATATACCCTCGTAAATGATTTAATTAACAGGGCTGACTTTAACCTAGGTTCTCGTAATTGCAGTATGTTCTGGGGATTCAGAAAATTAATGGAGATTCTGGGGAAAAGTCGTTGCTCAATCTGGGAACCAACAATCGGACCCGCAATCAGAACTGGTGGTATGGCCGGAATGTGTCTTTTAATTACTGACAGAAATCGTGGAGAAGTACTAAAATCGGAATCCCCGGGGAACCATCAAAACAGTCCCGGCATCTTTGAGGCTTTTTCGCTATGTACCTAGAGATGGAAGCTTCTGTGAAACATAGCGAAGGAGTTCGGTTTGCGAACACCTTTCTCGCGGGTTTTTTTCTAACTTCCTGGGATTTTCCGCTATCACTTTCGCTTACAGTAACGGATATATTAATATATCAATGGTTCGGGACGACAAATACCAATGGTTATTTATTACCTTCGCCACTTCCCCATTGCTGGAAGGGCTCGATCTGAGTATCTGGACTCGATCGACTTTCTCCCCTGATCATGCACGTTCGTTGTTTAACCTGGGACCAGCGGAAACTTTTCATCATGATCTGACTATATTCTGTTGGCTGGAGATAAGGTTCTGCTGAACTTCGGACCGTAAGCTTGAGCGACTGGGATAGACCCTTTCATGCTGGTGGATGTTATACATCACATTAATCTGGTTCAGCTGATATGAGTGCAGTGGAATTCTTTCATGTGTATCAGAGCCTTGTTCTCTTGATATTCAGCTGGGGAACATTTATTTAAAACTGCTTATCGCAGTTAATGAGCCTGTAATCA
Source organism: Terfezia boudieri ATCC MYA-4762 (assembly GCA_003788615.2). NCBI lineage: Eukaryota > Fungi > Ascomycota > Pezizomycetes > Pezizales > Pezizaceae > Terfezia > Terfezia boudieri. Next base: position 378,482 of record ML121550.1, on the reverse strand, counting down.
CCTGACTGTTCTCTTTTAGGAACATTGGTATTATATACCTTTACAGTTCAGGGTAACGGCACTTCAGTTGCCCTAGTCTCCTAATTGGCAACATGGTCTCTTCTAGCGGGACCTGAAATACAACATAGTGGTATGAGCCCTAAAACCTTCTTCCTTTGGTTGGTTTTCTGGTATCCACTATTTCACGTTTAAAGATGCCTTTCCGGAAACAATTTGACTATCAAAGTAAACATAATAGCTAGCATTCTCAAGTTCCCTCGTGAGATTTGTCACAACGAAAATCAAATAACATGAACTAGTCATAAATCTGTCCTCAATCTTCAAATTAAAAAACAACTATCAATACCCCGGCTGTTCCTTCCTATTCGACCCACTCCCACTCCCGCTCCCACCATCGTTCCATTTTCCTCCCCCATTTCCCTCACCCCTCAACTTCTCAAAATACGCCCTAACATCCTCCGCTCCAACCACACCACCTCCTTCCGCAAACGGCTTCAAGAACTCTCTCACCTTCTCTTTCATATGGTTATACGCCATGACTCCCTCAATAGCTTTGACACGGTCCATTGTGCTGAGCACACGCTCGCCCATATCGAGGATACTGTGATGAGAGCCAGTGGGGGAGGCAGAGCGAGAGAGTGGAGGCTCGTAGGAGGGTTCTTCTTCGGTGGAGGTTAGGATTGGGAATGGGGCTAGGAGGGGGAGGTGAATGGGGCAGCGGCAGAAGGTGGTTGGGGGGAGGGTGTGTGGGGGGGAAGTGAGAAAGAGGGAGACGGGGGAAGTAGGTGGGATGGGGGACGGTGCGGGAAAGGTTTCTGGGGTGATTGTGGTTGTTATGGCGGATTTGGTGGTAGTAGGGTGGGAGGAGGAACCGTTGGTGGTGGTTTCTGTAGGCTCGGGGCTGGGATTCTTGTTTACTCGTTTTAAGGCGGGAACGTCGATTATGGAGGAATTAAAGTTTCCGTCATCGGAAGCCTTTCGCTTTTTTGATGGGAGCTGGTCGGAGGAGGGCGATGCATGTTCGTGTTGGGGGGTTATTGTTGTGGATGTTTCGATGGTTGTGGTGATGGTGGTGGTGACAGTAATTGTAGTGGTACTTTCGACAGGAGGCGAGAGTATAGCGTCTTTTTTTACTACGGCAGGAAGGAACCCGGGGGTGCCAGCGTAGTTCCGTAACCAGGGGTTTTTGGCTACACATAGCCAGCAGATGAAGTTGGTGAAGGTGGAGGATGCTGGGAAGCCGGGGGGAGGCTCGTCGTCGTCATATTCGTCTTCTTCATCGCCGGCAAGAGCAGGAGCAGCTTGGCTATCTCTATTGGCGGGGGCTGAAGTGGTACCGTTACTAGTCGCCTCTGTGGTAGTTCCCGCTGTGGCCTCCTTTGTGATGCCGTTGATGACCGAGCCTTCTTCTGTTAAAGTTTCATGCTTCGCATCCTCTATGGGCTTATCTACCTTCACCTCAACTTCTGAAGGGCCAGGAGCGCCGTTCTCCATCTTCACCGGCTCATCCTCTATATCCTCTGGGTACTTCTCTCCTACGATGCATACATCGTGGAACCAATCCTCGTTGCAAGCGTCGCCCAGAAGGCATTGGTACATCGTTCCCGTTTCCTTTGCCACATCATAGTCCCGATCACATGCACAGAATCTCCCTTGATAATTATGGCAATATTTATTTGTCTCCGCCGATGTGTCATTTGTAATATTATTCCGTAGAGTGCAGGGAGAATTGGGGAAACGGACAGTCCCACAATCGCATTGTATGTTGCGCTTGTTGAAGAGCTCAACCAGATCGCAATCGCCGTGGCAGGAGATGGAGCAGGAGTAGCAGAGGGCTCCTCCTTCAGGAGAATGTGCTTTACAGGCGTAGACCTTTGCAAGGAATGGAGCTGGGTTAGCTAGGAGGATGTTCAATTGGAAGAGAGAACATACGGGCTGTCGCAGCGGTCCCATAGAGTACGTGCAGGTTTCAAAACTGTACGGCATGATCTCACGGGCTTCTTTCTCGAGTTCGAGCTGTCGATTGATGTAATCCATAGCTGTGACGGACTGCTCTCCGCCAGAGACAGACGACGCCTCAACGCCCATTGAGTCTGCAGCGGCGGGCATGCTGTTTGGTTTGGATGTTTGGATATATATTCGGGTTGAGGGTGGATGTATCCTGGCTCGGGAGGATTGCCCCAGGTAAACGCGCCCGCTAGAGCAGCGCCCGGCGAAGTTTCCGCCAAGCGGCGACTCAGCGGCCACTTAACGCCCGAGTCTGGTATAGCGGCGGTCACCCCGCCAAGGTCCCCGACGCGTCGCGTTGACAGTTCCTTTTATATTGCCAGAGAATAAAAATTAAGTACCCCTCCATCTGCGCCCCGCATACCCTTCCTTCACCAGTCGCTTTTCGAAATTCCCTGTAGCACAAGGCGTTTATTACAGACTCAATTCATATTCACTGTTTTATTATTTTATTGTTTAGTTATCTGAAGCATTCGAAATGTCGTCCCCACCCGCGCCAATGTCTTCGAGGAGAAAGAGGCCCCATCAGGATGACGATGATATTCCATCGTCCTTTCCCAACCCACCGTCCAGCTGTGAGTGTGCACGCTATCCCATATGGTGGTATCACTGACTTGTTCCTCTAATCTGCAGTACCTCCGTCGTCTCCACCACTTCCTCCCTTGAATGACGATGATGAAGACGAAGAAGTTAGAGAAGACAATGTGGACGACTTGGACGACCTGGATGAGGAGCTCGATGGTGAGGACTTGATGGTAGACATGGAGAGGGACTACAACCGAAACGAGCTGCTCGATGACTACGATAAGGATGGAGTCGACGATGAGGTGTACGAAGAGTTGGACCCTGCAGTCCGCCGAGCAGTTGACCAGCGCCTAAACCAGATGGAGCGGCTGCGTGGGGCACAGAGGCCACCCTATATTGATCTCGAGGATGAGGATGGTTACGAACTTACAAATCAACCGCGGCGTGGCCGTCACCCCTGGGATGAGAATAGGGAAGATGGTGAGATGGAAGATATTATGGACGCAGAGTTATCCCTCGAGACATTGGGTGATATCAAAGCATCTTCTATTGCGGATTGGATCGCCCAACCTGCAGTCCACCGTACTGTCGGGAGAGAGTTTAAAAACTTCCTTCTGGAATATGTCGATGATGCGGGAAATTCGGTTTATGGAAACAGAATCAAGCACTTGGGAGAGGTTAATGCTGAGTCATTGGACGTTTCGTACAACCACCTCGCTCAATCGAAGGCTATTCTTGCCTATTTCTTGGCCAATGCTCCAACCGAAGTATTGCAGATTTTTGATACTGTAGCAATGGAGGCCACTCTTTTGCATTATCGAGACTATGAACGTATCCAGTCAGAAATTCATGTTCGTATCTCAGATTTGCCTACGTCTTATACCCTCCGTGAGCTTCGACAGTCACATCTCAACTCCCTAGTCCGCGTTAGTGGCGTGGTCACGCGGAGAACAGGTGTCTTCCCCCAGCTCAAGTACGTCAAATTCGACTGTGTCAAGTGCGGTATCACACTTGGTCCTTTCCAGCAGGAGTCCAACGTAGAAGTCAAGATCTCCTTTTGTCAGAACTGTCAGTCGCGTGGACCATTTAACCTCAACACTGAGAAGACAATTTATAGGAACTATCAGAAACTCACTCTGCAAGAATCCCCTGGGACGGTTCCTGCAGGACGTCTTCCTCGACATAGAGAAGTCATCTTGCTCTGGGATCTTATTGATTCAGCTAAGCCAGGAGAGGAGGTTGAAATTACCGGAATCTACAGAAATAACTACGACGCACAACTCAACAATAAGAACGGATTCCCTGTATTTGCTACAATACTTGAAGCTAACCACGTTGTTAAGTCACACGATCAGCTTGCTGGGTTCCGCCTAACTGAGGATGACGAAAAGGCAATTCGAGGCTTGTCAAGAGACGAAGATGTTATCGATAAAATCATCGATTCTATCGCACCGTCTATTTACGGACATAGAGATATCAAGACCGCTGTTGCCTGCTCTCTGTTTGGTGGTATGTCCAAGAACCCCCAGGGTAAGCATCAAATCAGAGGTGATATCAACGTCCTCCTTCTCGGTGACCCTGGAACAGCGAAGTCTCAAGTGTTGAAGTATGTTGAGAAGACTGCGCATCGTGCTGTTTTTGCTACTGGTCAGGGTGCTTCCGCCGTCGGTCTCACCGCGTCTGTCCGCAAAGATCCCATCACTAGGGAATGGACTCTCGAGGGAGGTGCATTGGTCCTTGCAGATAAGGGTACATGTTTGATAGATGAGTTCGACAAGATGAACGACCAGGATCGTACTTCGATTCACGAAGCCATGGAACAGCAGTCGATTTCCATTTCGAAAGCTGGTATCGTTACATCCCTCCAGGCCCGATGTGCTATCATTGCAGCAGCAAATCCGATTGGGGGACGGTATAACTCTACTATCCCATTCGCACAGAATGTGGAACTCACGGAACCAATTTTATCCCGTTTCGACATCTTGTGCGTGGTGAGGGACACGGTTGATCCAGAGGTGGATGAGAAGCTAGCAAAATTCGTCGTTCAATCTCATTCTAGATCACATCCGCTATATAAGAAATCCCAAGAAGATGCTCAGAACGCAGGTCTCAACAACCCCACAACTTCAGGCTACCCAAGTACCCCTGGGTTGCCAGGGTATCCCGCCACACCATACGCCCCCACTCCTGCCCCACCTTCTACCGACCCTAACTCTACAACAACCTCTTTCGAGTCTATTTCGCCCATATCGCAAGACCTGTTGAGGAAGTATATCCTTTATGCACGCACACATATTACTCCAAAACTTCACCGTATGGACAACGACAAGGTTGCAAAATTGTTCGTGGATCTAAGAAGGGAGTCACTAGCTACTGGGTCCTTCCCGATTACTGTGCGTCACTTGGAATCCATTATCCGAATTAGTGAGGCGTTTGCGAAGATGAGGTTGGGAGAGTATGTTACGCAGAAGGACATAGATCGTGCCATTGCCGTGACGGTAGAAAGTTTTGTGGGCACACAGAAGGTTAGCGTGAAGAGGGGTTTGGCGAGAGCGTTTGCGAAGTATGCCCTTCCTTCTATGAGATTTCGTAAGCGGTGATATTGAGGCTAACATTTTTTTTGTAGGTACACACTGCTAAAGAGCAAGCCGCAGAAGGTTGGCAGGTATTTGGGGAGGGCAGGGAGTGCTTTAGCTGGGGAGGTCAGGGCCTAGGCTCGGTTTGGATATATGGTTGGTTTGTAATTTTGCGATGAGGTTTATCCTTTGCATACGAATGCTACATGTGTCATGAACTCCGACTACACGACTATCAAATTCATTGGTATAGGTTTAACTCTAGACCCTTGGTAACACGCTCCCTATAAAGAACCTTTGGGTTACTCTGGACATGGTACAATTAGAATCGGCCCAATGCATCTAGTTTAATTATAGATGTAACTTGATAGTCCTGCATACTACTAGGTAGCGTAAGCTCTAGAGCATCCCTTTTTCAAACCTCACTTCCTTCATCCTTGCGACTCCCTCGCGATTCTCAGGACTTGACACCTGTCTCAGGCTCATCTCACGCAACTCCTGGCACATGAAAACAATTAACTTCTGGTGATCTCGCAGCCGATCCCAGTAAATTCATATTAAGGTGTGGTGGTCCTTGCGCTTCCTTGCCTCTACTTATAGCTTCAACAGCCTATTTTCTGTGTGGTAGCACTGCATAGGCTATGTTGACATTCAAGAGTTACATGGACTTATATTCTGAGGCCGCTGGCTGATATATCCCGTTGCTTTTTGCTATTGTCAGAGATTTAGTATTGAGAAACTATCTCTGTCACTGTGAGTTGTCTAAAAAACCTTGGACCTGTGAGGGTCGGTCACGTGACCAGACCCTCTCGACTACCCAATTTGGTAACCCCTCACTACATCCAAAATCATCGAGAACAAAAAAACCTCTAGATCTCCAAAGCCGTCCCCGTCAATCCCTCCCTATCCCTACTCATTCTTTGCATAGATGCAGGAGAATATTTCTTCATAAGGCTCATTTCATATGGCTATCCCTTCATCAAACGTTAAATCTCTGATAAGAAGATTTGAGATACTGGCGTCCTACTCGAGTGTACCGAACGTGAGGAGTGAGTTTCTAGTGAGTCCAACATATCAGGTTCAACGACAGCAGCAAGGGAGGCCACATACACAGCTTGGCGATATTCAAGAGCTCGAGGGGGTAGAGGGAAGGAATAATTCAGAGATACACAGGAGAGAAAGGACTTTAGGACAGAAACAGATAAGAAGGAGTAGTTCTGAAGTGGGACTAATGTCTACCTCGGGGTACTTGGGGCTCCCGAGTCTGCGGCCCCAGGGGATGGTTGGAAATGGGTCTGCATTACAGCCACCAGCGGGCTCAGCGGTGAAGCCACGGAGTCTATACAATACCCTCACACGAGCGGACACTTTCTTACCAGGTGACACCAAGGGGTCACATAATGGGCCTGCTAAACTCACTGCCGGAATGGGAGACGATTCAGTGAATAAAGCAGATTGTAGCTCAGCTATGCACTGTACTTCCGCTTCACGGCTTGCTCTTCGTCGGCTAGGACAGAGTGTCAAACGGAAAGCGTCCTTCTTCATTGAGCAAAGCCTGAAGCAGGATAATCTTCCAATCAGGAAAAGTCCTCCACCAAAACGGCTGTTTGGGGTTAGTGGGGAGAATATGGGGAGGAACGTAAGTAGAAAGGTGATGGGAAAGTTAGAGGGTGTGAGGAGGGTCAGTGAAGATGGAAGGAGAAGTCTGGTATTGCTTAGTCGATCAGAGTCGAACCGGGAGGGGGAGAAGAGGTCGAGTGGGGATGGTACGGACGATAATACTCTCACTGGAACTGTGACTGAAGAAGTGATGCTGTCATTGGCAAGAGAAAGGAGTTTAGCAACAGAGACAGAGAGGGAGTGGGTGGGGACAGAGCTGTCGTCAAGTTGGAGTAGTACCAGTTATCCACTTATTAGACCTACAACACCACCAGTCATGAGGGAGATGCCGTCGAAATTTATTCATAGTCTGTTAAGGCGGTCACTAAAGCCACCTGCTGCTATCGATGGGCCGGCAGCTAGTGGTGGGAATGTTGCGTACAAAGGTGGACCTCGAAGGGCTCCGGAAATTAAACAAGTCCCGACTATTTTAAAGCGGGGGAATAGCTCGACTGCCACATTTCTAGCCGTGGGGGGATCGAAGCCAGGGTCAATTGCAGAGCAGGGGTCGCCTAGACATAAAAAGTCGAGGAAACCGTGGAGGAATTGGTCTGGAGCGAGCCGGAAGGGGATGGATGGAGCTGGGGAGGTGGATGACATGTATGGGAGTGGAACAATTAGGAAAAAGAGGATTACTCCACCAAAGGTTAGTGTCAGGAGCTTGATTGCAAGATTCAGGCAGGCAGAGAGCGTTGGTAAAACGGGAGAAAGTGACTTAGGAGTATACAAGCTGCTGAATAGAGAATCTGGTAAGAGTGTTGAGGTGCAGTTCGATGAGGAGAATGACGAAGATTGGGGTGGAGGGTCTGAGAGAGAGGGCAATAAGAGAGAGAATGGAAGTTTCAGGAAGAAACCGAAGAGGAGTGTTTCGATTAGAACATTCCTGGGAGCTTCATCTGGTGCTCGTGAACAGCAAACGAGGAGTGCGACATTCACATTTTTGTCGGAGCAAGCAACGGGGGATAAATTCGGTACACACACGGAGCATTCCGGTCACTCTCGGCATGACCAAAAACAACCGAAACCTTATTTGCATCCCGGAAACGGTACAAAGTCGTTTATGCTAAAGATTGCACCAAAAAATGAGGAACTTGGGGAGACGAGCGAAGAAGCGGAAGACATTAGCAATTACAATGAAAGAAAAAGCTCTGAACGGGGGAATATTGGTGCGATGACAGGGCCACAAAGCGGTACCGACGGAAGCAAGCGGAAGAGTGGTGAAGAAAGTTCTAAGCCGGAATTCAGCCTTCCTTCACTTACCTCAACTGATACAATAGTCACGACAAAGAACTCATCGGCACGAAGGCAGTCTTACACATCTACATCGGATGATGAAATGAGCCAGGAGAACGGAGGCACAAGAGGGTATCACACGACTGCGAATAAGCAACTATGGTCGAGAAGTTCGGGGGAAATCAACTATGGTTATATCTCTAGTTCGGAAAGTGGAAGATGGTACAAAATCCCAGAACATCTGGGTCCAGCCGTAGAGGGTCCAATGAGCATGGCAAGTATGGGTGCTCCTATAAGACAAGGCCTACAGCAATTGATACAGCCGGTCTATCGATATCAGGCCTACCAGCCACCTAAACCACTTCAGCCAATAGTGGTGTATGATGTGGACGTCCAGGGGCAGATTGGTAACAGCAATATGGGAAGGGCAGGCAGGAGCAAATATTTGGAGGCATATAGAGGCACACCTGCGCCGGAGGGATTCATATCGCGGAGAAGAACGGGGAAGAGGCAAGAATTGAGTGAAGAAGAGGAAAGTGGAAGTTTTGGAAGCGAGATGAGTGGCGAAGGGATGTCACAGGATGGGAAGCTAGAAGATGATGAAAGGGACTCATCCCCTGCAACTGATGAGCTAGGGTATGTGTATGTGGATGACGATGAAGTTAATGGGCAAGGAACAGATGGGGAGCTGTCTAATAGCGACAGCGATCACTACACGGAGGTAGGATCTATTGAGGAATACGAGGAGCGGGAGGAAGAAACAAGTGATCATGAAGAGTGTACCGCTGCCGGAGAGACTGCACTAACTTCCACCACGAGAGAAATGACATTATCAGCCCAGAGAACATCTCTTCCTTGTGGCGGCGATACATCTTCAGAACTCGAACTCACCCCGCCTCTTGTCCTGAATAACTATGCGAACACAAAATATCACCATCATAAGAGACATCTAGGATCTACGTCACAGCAAGCCAATGGTGTTGTCACCAGGCCTCTACAGCCGGTGCATGGTGATCCAGAACCACCACGAACTGCGAGTGCAGCCCGAAGAATGATGAGGCAGCATGAGGCAGCAATGAAGGTTGTTGGCACGATTTTATTTGATGGAGTGAATATGTTAAACCAGCTGGATGATATTGAGGTGATGGGGTTTGGGTATGGAAGCTCGAGTAGGGGGGAGGGGTTGGATAAAGGGAGGGAGTGGGAGGAGTTAATGGAAGAGGAAGAGAGTGAGGAGGTGGTTAGAGTGAAGTTGCCGGTAAAAGGAATTCCGATTAGTGGAAGGGTGGTGCAACCAAAGGCGAAGAATTATGTGATGAGGGTGGCGATTGAGAAGTTTGTATTGGCGAGTGGTTAAGAGGTGAAATGAGGAAGTGTACTAGTGGTGGTGCTCCAGGGAGTTGTGTCATTGAAATTTTCTATATCTTGGTTTCCAGCTTTGGCTACTGGCGTTGCTTATTGGGGTTATGTTATAAGTGGTTATTGTCTCAAATTCATGTCTGGATGCCTGCCTTTTGTGGGACTGTTCTATTTCTTATACCTCATACCAAGTTTCCTTCGTTGCAGGTGTCGCTGTTGTGGGTGTGGGGAAAAGAAGGATACATCAGTGCCATGATGAAAATTACCATTACTAATATTTGCGTATCTGAGTGCTTGAGTAGTGGAAGCCTGTATGAGACTGCCACATTACTTTCAAGTTATCGTGAGGTGGTTATTGCCCATATTCTGGCTCAATGTACCCTTTGAGGGCTTTTACATTCTAAAATATTCCAACGAACGATACTTACATGCATTACCCTCAATAGGTTTTATTAATCATTGATACACTACAAGCTCAGACCACAGTAATTTACTCTCTCTAGTGAGTAGTTTATTGCAGTATTGTTAAATCAAATCCGCCGCCTTCTCCTTGCTAACTAATTTCTCATAATATAACACACCAATATGCAAAGAAAGAACTTATATATATACTAAGTAATCTATAGAAGAAGCCAACCACGAAAAGAAAACAATATCCTTACTTGGTGTATATACATACATAATGTATGTTCACATCCTCTCAACTTCTAACGCCAATCCAAAAAAAAAAACCCTTAATGCCCTTTACCTGCTTCTCCCCCCCTCTTCCTTCCCTGGCCCCCCTGCTCCCCTTACCACCGCCCACCTGCTTATTTTTATTTTTTTCTACTTTCTGTTCCACTTCTTTGCCCCACCTTCGCCCCCTTCTCAAACCATTCCCGAACCCTACCCGCTTTCTCCCCGCCGCTCCACCAGGCCCCTGCGGTAGTGCCGAGGCCTTTTCGGGGCGAGACGTATTCCCCGGAGAGCCAGAGGGGAAGAGAGCTCCACCCCTCCTCCACCTCCTCCACCTCTACTTCTCCTCCTTCATCCCTGCCGCCGGCCTCATGGGGATGGGGTTTACCGCCGAGGTTTCGGAGTATGTGCACGTCGGATTCCGAGTCTTCTGCATGCGTGGGGAAGTATATGTATGAGCCGTAGCCGGAGAAGGGGGAGGTGGTGTGTGTGGTGTGAATTATTTGGGTGGGGGTGGGGGTGCGGGTGTAGGTTGGTGTTGTTGCTTGGCTTTGGTTTCCTGGGGGTTGGATGAGGGAGTGGTGTAGGCGGGCAAGGTATGGGTGGAAGAAGGTCGTTAAGAGGGTGAATTGTGGGGAGTTTGGGGGAGGTGAAATTATATTGGTTGCCGGGTCTGATGGAATCGAAGTAGAAGAAAGGGAATGAAGAGCTCTGATTAAGGCAGCTGAGGTTTCCCCGTAGAGGTAGAAGAGGAGAGTTGGTTGGGCGTGGGGAGGAGGGAGGCAGGAGAGGGATACTAAGGTCATTTGCGTTTGGGGTGGGATATTTGTGGGATTCGAGGTAGTGGTAGAAGCTTCTTTGATGTTTCCGTCTTCGAGGAACATAATTATCCTTGCGCCATGAGGCCACCATGCGCGCTCGAAGCGTAAATAGACTTTTTCCAGGCGGCCGTATCCGAGGCTGTTAATTGCGGAGAGGGCGCGCGGGGGGAGGGAGAGAGGGGAGGGGGAGAGGGGAAAGAGGGTGCGGTGGGAGTGTTTAAGAACGCCGAGGGGGAGGCAAAAGAGGGTGGCGGAGAAGGTGGAGGTATAGATTGCCGAGGGGTTGGAGGATGTGGGTGAAGTGGTGATGGCAATCAGTGGCGGAGACTGATCATTCGAGGCAAGGTCGATATGTGTGACCTGCGTGTTGAGACGGAGGGTTGCTTTCCCCTCCGAAATCCCTGAGAAGAGTGGTTTTGAGAGGAGGTCGAGGACAGGCGCGTAGGTGCTGGCAAGGAAGTGTTGGTCTGCGTATCGTGCCCGAGTGATACGTTAGCCTCTGGTGACGGATATTCTCCCTTGAGTATGTTGCGATACTCACGGCCCTCCATACCCTCCTCCATGATGAACCATCGTAGGCTCTGCTTCCCAAGCGGCTCGCCGACCCACGCTCCCCAAAATTCAGCCATTTGCATGAAAACTCTGGCTTTCTCCTCTGGTGACAGTGGAGTATCCATATCCCGACTGCAGCCATCCCTACTCCCCCGCTCCCCCTCCCCACCCCCAGGCCCAACAAGAATGTTCTCCACCGGCCCTTCATTCCCATCCTCTACCATAAACCTGCTCTCAAACTCACCCACCCTCTCCCTTTCCCTTTCCCACTCTCCATCCCCGTGCTCCGCCCCCAGGCCTCTCGGTACACTGACACCATACTTCACCGCCGCCGCTACCCCAAGATAATCCCCCAAACTCCACCTCCCATCCACGGTCCTCCCAAACCTCCGACTATACTCCTCTGCCCTCGCAACGGCCAACATCAACTGCGTAAAAATCTCATCCACGACATCTTTCGCTAGTGGTTTTGGGCCCCCCGGGGCAGGGATATGCAGCATCCCCGCCCCGGACTCGTATGGGTCGAAGGCGACGCTAGGGGGTGTGGTGAGTGGGAGGAGGGAGACGAGGGGGTTCTCCTGGATGCCATGAATCCAGTTTGGGCCCCTACCCATCCACATTCTAATTAGCAAGATTCAAACAAATATTTGTGTTTGGGGGGGAAGGCCAGATGCTATACAAATCCACCGCCTTCCCAACCCCACTCCACCCCTCAATTCCATCACTTGTCACTACCCGACCACCGATTCTGCCCTGTGCTTCGAATACGGTGACATGATACTCCACATTTGCATCACCATTCTCCTTGTTGGCATTGAGTAGAACCTCTGCCGCCCGTAGTCCCGCGACTCCGGCGCCGACGATTGCGACGGTGACTTTTTGCCGGGGGAGCTGTGTGTCTATAGACATTTTACGAAAGCTGCGGGCGCTGCGGAGCCGAGGGTATAAGTTTAAGCACCATTTCACAGCAGCACGTGGCAAGGCGGTCTGTATTATAAGAGGAAACATATCTGCATATTATTATTATGACTGAAAGCTCGCAATACGGATTAGTCAGAGGGCTTAGGTCAGCGAGTAGGCTAGAGTCAACTTAACTCTCATGATGAGGATGAGAACAGAGAAATGAGATTAAGTCACTTTGGCTTCTATGAACGAGGTTAGAGTCTATATGTGAAACTATAGAGCCACGCTCACCCGGCAGAAGGAAAGCGATCTTTCGAGTCAGTCTTCATAGATTCTGGGAAGGGGAAGGGGAAGGGGAAGGGGGGGGGTTTGATGTTTGCTGCATATGTGGAATCCTTTCAATAACTTATTACTGAGGGGTCGTCGAAAGGGCGAGAGAGGGTACTTAACAAACATACCAATCCGTGACTTTAGGACCGGCAGAAGTATTTGGGAGATAGATAGCCTTGTAAAAATTTGGGGAGAGTTAAGTATCGCAGGTCGTTCGTTTTATTTTTTTTTCGTTCTGTTTTCATTCAGTCCCCCCCACCCAGCTCGAAAACCGGAAGAATTTAGATAAAAGAGGGCACCACTGGTGAGTCAAACCAAAACATTCTCGCGTGCCAGTTGCTTTTACCCTGAACTGAGAAAGGAAAGAGCATTCACTCCAAAGCCACACAAACTCTTAACCACACAAACTTCCTCCCCCCACCTTCTCGCCCCTTTCCCTCCCATCCTTCTCCCCTCCCCCACAGCTACTTCTTGAGTATATATCATCCTCGCACCTCTCTCAACAACTAGCATTCATTCATTTCTGCTACAATCCACTTCCACTACCACAACTAAAGAAACCATATAAAGTAACCATAGCAATCTCAAGTGTACCAGGAAAAATAAGAAAGCAAAAAAGTATACATCCCACGTAGTCCCACGCCAACGCCAGACCATATTATACAAGGAAAGCAAAGATGGAATCAAAAGTTGAAAGCAAAAAGAAAGTAGAAACAAAAGCAACCGGCTCAATAAGTGTGTAGCAGGAACAATAAATAAAGGTAGTTTCATGTAAAGGATTGAATCGAGGGACGGAAGAAAACACGAGATAGAAGAATTAGCAGCACTGGGGGCATCAGGGGGGGATAAAATCACCACAAGTACTACAACAACCACAATAACAACACGACCGCAACACCACCATTATCACTATCAGGGGGAGTTGATCTTGGAGACCGCCGACCCACCGCCCCACAGACATATAAAGGGGCAATCAGCCTCTCACCCCCCCCCAAAACAAACACACCACAGCACTACCAAATCAACTCCCCCCTCTGCATACCCTTCCCCGCATGCCCTCCTCATCCCTCCAACCTCTCATGCTTATTAACTATCCTCTTCCCCTTTTTCAGTATTGCGGGAACAGGTTCAGAAACTGGTACAGGCACAGGAGGTGAAGTAACAGTATTAGTATTAGTACTACTATTCGTCCTACGATGCCCAACATCAACATTCGCATTAGCATCACCGGGCAGCCTTTGTTTTTGCAATTGTAGTTGGGGCAGGTGTAGCTCTCCTGGATACCGTAGTAGGTTTTGATTCAGCTTTGAGGTTACCTGCAGCAGACCCTAGCCCTGTTTGCGAACGTAGAGTTCCACATTGAGTAGCATCTCTGCCTCTGGTTGTAAATGTCTCTCCTCTACCACGAATTCCTTCTGTAGGCCTTGCTCTGCCCCTACCGGGCAATCCCCTTTTACTCACATCCCCACCTGTTGCTATCGTTTTCCCCTTCTCCCTATTAACCTCTTTCTTCCTCCCCGGCCCCACCTTCCCCTCCTCAATCTTCTCTGGAACCCTAACCCTAATCGTATTCTTGAGATTGTGGTCATCCCCCCCAGTGGGACTCCAACGACTGTCCTTATCCAGGCCATGGGTGCGACGACTCTACCGCCCCCCCACATCCAGTACCAACCTCCTCTCCACCTCCGTCTCCTTGCCCACCTCCTCCTCCCCCTCAAACTTCAACCTACAAGTTCCATCCCGCTTCGTCCCCATGACTTCCGCCCTATAGAACATAGTCGTCTCAGGATACATCGCCAGAACCTGCTTCCCTACGGGGTAGGATGGTAGTCCAATACTATCTTTCGGAATAGGAATAAGCGAATTCGCAGTGGCTTTATACACAAGACCGAGGCCACCTGCTTCGTCTGGTTCTGGGTCTTGAATTGTGTATCGCCGTTTGCCGCCTTCGCCGGTGATGTCGATAATGATGCATTGGATGAACTCGCCTTCTTGGCCCCCGCCTTTTTGCTTGGGAAGTCGGTATGCGACTTCGGATCTAAGCGTGAGGAGAGACTCGTCACCGAGGTTGGCTGGGTCGGATTTCTTGCCGTTCCGCGCTGAGCGGGGGGCGGAGATAGGGGCGGTGTTGTCGTCGCGGTCGCCGCCGCCAGGACCAACGGAGGATGCGACAGAAGAGGCGCCACCTGCGCGGTCGTTGGCAATAGAGTCTCGGTCGCCGCCGCGGTCTGGTTTAGAGGGGTTAGGGAGGGTGTTGGCGTTGGGGGCGGCGGAGTTGGAGCGTGCCATTTTTGTGCGCGAGTACATAGGGGTTGGGGGGTTGTCGTCGTCGAGTTTGCGCTTTTTGCGTTTGGTTTCGGCTAGGGAGGGGGTTTGGGGTTAGATGGAGGGTCATGAATATGGGAATGTGGGGGGTACAGTGGAACGTACTTGCGCGATCCCCGCCCTCAGTGGCGGTACGTAGGGCAAGTAGTAAGATAGTATCTTCGGAAGTAGAGGACAGCTGCTTCTCAAGTGACTCGACGAGCTCGAGGAGGTCAGAGTATTGTGCAAGGAGACGGGAGAGTTCTTGACTGGTGGGGTCTATGGGGCAATTCGTCAGTCCGAGCTTTGCTCCCCATGCCCGGCATCGCACGTAATAGGACACATGTACACACCTTCTGCATTCCTCTCCTCCTGTGTGATCTTTGCCTCCGCATTATCCACCTTGATACTCAACGTATGCAAGTTCTTCAGCTCGTTAACAATCTTGGTCCAGATGATGCTCTCTTCGTGGGAATCGGCATCGTCCTTTTGCACGCCCGCGCGTGGGCGATTACGGCCGCCCATCCCGCCGGGTTTGTTTGAGTGCGGCGGAATCGTGCCGGTTGTGGGGTGGGAGGTGTGTTTTGTAGGTGCCTGAGCTCCTGTTGTGGATGGAAAGGAAGGTAGAGAAAGGATTGACTTGTTTGTAGGAGGTTGGATGTGATAGGCGGTTGGAGCCGAGAGAAGTTTGACTGGAGGGGCCGAGAAGTCGCTCGTACTGCACAGTGAAGTACAGGAGGCGCGCAGAGTCGCGAGTTTCTCGTTTCTGGGGGGGGAGAGGGGGAAGGGGAGGTCTGCTCGGCAGGCGCAGCAGTGTGGGAGGGGGGTTTGCTGTCGAAGTATCTCCGGCGAGACCAGCTGGCGGGGGTAACGAGGGAGGCGGCTGTCCGTCAATGATCGTCCCGCGGCATGCGTGCATACGCTCTGCATACGCGCTGCATACACCACGCGCATTACAGCTTACTCAGCCATTGAAGATCATAGAGTACAGTAGGTACACACAAACAAATACGGGTCTTGGCATGAGACTAAAACAAATATGCTATAGCACAGTTCCCCCTGCTCCTCAGGAGCCGATCCATACAGTATCAACGGACTTCAAAGCCTACCCATTATCAAACACCTATTCCCGAGAGTTATGTGCACGGGAGGAGGCATGGCGCCGTTTACTCCACAAGGAGCCCCTGTGCCAAACAGGCCCAGACAAACAATCTCGCAGAAGGGTGTGGGCCCACATATATAATTCCCCCTCCGAGCCTACCCCAGGGGCGCACTGTCGTACACCTTAAACATGCTATACTACAAAGATACCTCATGAAGACCCACAGTGTATCATCTTACTCTCAGCTGGAAGCCTATTGGTATACCTTCCAGGTTGGCAACTCTGAAGTCGCCAGAAGAGGGTCTATAATCATATGACATACGACTCAAACTCCGCGTGAAACAGGTGAAAGCCAGCAGAGCCCCCTCCTGTTCCGACATTTCGATCGAAACAGGGGTAGTACAGACACTTTTCAGGGTAACTACCAAATCCACCCTCCCGTCCTCCCCCATTCTGGGTTACGTAGCCACTAAATGAAGATTGATTTATTTCATTTCCATAGAGAACAATTCTGTAGCTGTATACTACTGGGAGCTGTTCTACCCTATCCATAAAGAACGACATGTTGCCAGATTGGTGATAGAGGTTCTTGTGGCTGCATACATAGAGGCTTGTGAGGAATACGTGCAAATGGAAGATCCCAACAATGTTTTTCGCATTGGAGACAAGCAAGACCCAATCCCGATGTATGGCAGCCGAGATTGAGTTAACTATGCCCCTCAGTGGGTGACGAAGGCTGAGGTCTCGAACTGAGACCCTATACAGTTATCACATATTTCAAAATATATGGTTAACCCCATACTCAATACCAAACCCCTCTTATTGGATATACAGGGGCCAGTGTGCCATTCAATTAAAGGGAGGATATCCAGTAAAGGGCGGGCAGAAGCACATACCTTCCGAGTTTGGGGATCCGGTGAGGTTCGACTGTAGTTGCAATGAGCTACAAAAAATACTGACTGATCTGTACCATCAGCATAACATGCCGCGGCTTTCCGCGCCGCCCAGCCCCGGCACCCAGCCCGATCAGTGGAGTAGCAACTGGCAGTTTGTGGCAAATCAGGCCCTCTGTACGGCTTGGGGCCCTGTACATTGTGGCTCGGAATACCTGTGCCTCCCGGGGGGATCGTGGTAACTATGATCTATTGGCATGTGTATATCTTGTTATACTATGGAAGGGAATTGGCGGTTGTGGATCCAGAAAGTGAGGTTTGGGAGAGGAGGCTTAAGGATTTGACTGGGTGGGATGATTGAGAGAGTTTCTACCTCCCATGTACAAGAAAGCAGAGAAAGTCCGTGGCTGGGCGATGGGCAATGAGGGTGAGGAAGGAATTCTTAACAAGCTGTATCCTATCACAAGGTGCATATTCAGCTCTTGCTTCGTCTGCTTTCTGTCTTGCCACATGATTTTTACTAGCCTCGCGGCGATCCCTATCTTCCCGTCTCTCGATGTTACTTTTTTCTTTCCTCATTATTCATCATCTCCTACGTGACTCTATACACCGTTGCAAGAGGCAAACCGTATATCCCTTGCTCTAACCTCCCCTTCAGTTACATCCAGTAATGCAGTCGAACCTCTCATATTGGATACCCTTTTACTGGATACCCCCATATTGGACTGACATTCCTACCCAAGCATATCCAATATGAGAGGTTCGATGGTAAGCCATTATGAATCAATGGAATGGACAGCCAAGAATGCCTGCCACTAAAAATGTTACACTTAGTATGAGATGCTTCCTTTCCCCCACCTTTGTATAGAAAGCTAATACTGTTCCTTCAGCTTCAAGTTGCTGCCTCTCCAACCCACTGGCCGACATCTCTGTGATGTGATTTATAAGTAATTTACATACCAAGACATAGATGGGAATTGTGGAATGGGTCATATGGTCTTCAATCCCAATCTTACCAAGAGGGTCTCCAGGAGGTGCCAGGGCCACAGCCAGGTGATATTTCAGTGGTTCCCAAAGAACTTAGAGCGCCCGAGACTAGTCCGAAGTCGGCCATTATATACGCCAATTTGGACTTACAAGCAGCAAAACAAAATAATTGGGGTTAGTATCATGAGTATCATATGAATGCACTTTACAGGTTCTATCCAATTGGGTTATGTCAAAGGTACCAAAACTCGAGGTATCCGTCCACATGAAGAAGAGCACCTCTATCAAAGTATGACTGAGTCCAACTATTCCCACTGTATCATTATGGTGCACTGACTACCAATATCTATCACTAAGGCCTTCACCTCACAAGGTCAATGGAAAGAACACATGGAGCACGAGATTGTATACCTCTTCTCTACCTTGTGCGAATATACTGTAGAGGTGGGGCTTTATTGCTAATAAAGTCAGAAAGCCTGCTGTGGGCTCGAAGGAAGGAAACAAAACTGAAATGGATACAGCCATATGCTTATTATCAACAACCTAGAGTCCAACTTCATTTTCCAAATCAAGGCCTGTCATATCAACCCCCTTGATTTTTGAAAACACTAGGTACCCGGTGGAACTATCAATGCCTTTGAACTTCTTTAAGTGACACTTGCAGGAGTTTGACGTCAGGCTTCTGCCGAACACAAGCAGCTTGCTAGGGCAATGTAAAGCGGGCAAGCGATCATGGCGATTGGGGCAGGAGACGAATCTTACTCTAACGATGACCAACGCTTGACGACAAGGACAAATCAACTACACCAATATATTTCTTTAACTTGGGGGCTGGTAGCGGATAGTCGCGTTACGGTAATAAATATGACAAGACAGCCTACCGATGCTTGAATAAAGAGAATGGTCACTCGCCGATGGGGATTAGAATACTCTCCCATCTCCTCCACTATGATCCCGACTACCAAAAACTAGAACTTGCTCGCAGCAAGTTCTCCCCAGCTTCTCTATACAGTCACTGGACTGGCAGGTAGTGACGGCGAAAACCGATGGGAACGGGAAAGTTATTATGTCTGTTACGCCCGAGAGACTGCTGTGGCTCACCCGAAGCGACGGTTGATACAGAAACATTAACTCCTCCATGGGGTTCGGGAATACCCTCTCTTTTCAACCTGTTCCCTCATCAAGTGCTGCTCCACTATCCCCGTCCCCACATCGAAGACAAGGAATCTCGGGCTACGTAACAATTTTTTTCAATTTGCATGGAACTTGTAACCAAGCATGAAGGCAAGCCAATGTCACAGTCGCAGGTGCTCCCTTCATTAATGCGTTTATTCACCAATAAAATTGGTGCTGATATAGAATTAGGTCTCGCAACTGTACGTCCATCTACAAGTGAAGCAAGTATTGGATTCCCATATATAAGCCCCTATTTATGTATATCAACTCAAGAAAAGTATATGACTGCTGGTAGATTAAACCAGACTAAGTGAATTGTACTTAGTTACCCTGAATCCTGCTAGAACCACAACCTCAACCACACTACTATCTGACCCCAACCTAAACTGTGTACAATATATCCCAGAAACTATTCACTCTTTGCAACCGTAAACTGATCCCCCTTCCTCCCTCCCAGTTGCAACCGCTATCGCTACCGTCAACCCCTGTTCTTAGCCAAAACAAACCTCTCGACTAGGGAGGGACATGCATCCCATCTTAAGTTGTTGTTCCCCCAAAAAAAGACGGAAGATAGGATTGCACACCTCCCTTCCCTCTCACTTGTGCATCTGAGAGCTTTCGAAAGAGGAGATAGATAGATCTTTTGTAGATAAGAAATACCCATCCCTTACTTATCTGTTTTTGATTCCCACCCCCCAATTTACCACCACCAAAACTGCCCCCCCCCCCAAAAAAAAAAAAAATAAAATAAAAAAGGTATTGCAAAGATGCTATACCAGTTTCCCTCTGACATATTATTTGTCTCTCAAAAAAAAAAAAAAAGATATTTTGCGTATCTGTATTATAGAGAGCTATCTAGCTAAAAAAACGTTGGAAAGGGCGAGCACAGCGTTTTGTCGACACAACCTTTGGCCATTTTTTCGGTGGCCTAGAAACTATACGTTGGTGCGCCGCATATTATCAGTAGTTTAATATCATCTCTCCTCCATAATTGTAATATATTATTGAATACTGTTTCCCCCGTTCCCCCTCCTCTCCTCCCCTAAACCAACAACAACAACACCACCACATACATATTGGACGACCGACACCCAGCCCCAAGCGTATCCATTCGACTGCAAGCAGATGAAATGAGTAGTCCAATCTCAGTGGCAGAAGAATGGTATTCAAGACGCAACGGTGAATATGTAACCAAAAAGTCAGTGTCTAAAAATGCTTACACCTGTGTAGGCTGACTTCGATGTGCTTAAGCTAAGCTAACTGGATTATGAATCCGCCGGAAGACTATGACTAAGCCGTCCGAGCCGCTCTAATAGCTGCAAAGTGGTACAGCTTAAGAGACAGGCGAATGATTTCGAGGGTTTGTGCCAACCAGACTAGCGAATGACACAACCCGCTTCGGAGCTCCTTTCCAACGTAATACTAAGTATACTACTAGTCTGGTTAAGTGCTAGTGCGAAGCCAATTAAGCAGAACTGGGGCTTCAGGGTAATAAACTCAGATCCCCTATCCAAACAACAATAGATACCACAAAGCAAAAAACGCCCAACTAATGCCCTAACCATACACCACCATCTCAATCTACACCTCGAATATCTCCCCCACCCTCCCTACCCACTCCACCCCGCCGTCCCCGGCACCATCGTCAAATCCAGCCTATAACCCCTCCACTTCTCCAACCCCTTCTTCAAGTCCAACAGCCTCTCATCTCTTCTCCTCCACTCCACCTCCTGTGCCTCCTGCCCTGCCCTCCTTTCATCATCCGTACTTGGTAGAAAATCCTCATCATCTTCAATACTCGGAAAATTGCCCAAAAACTGTACTTCCTGGAACCCTGCCTTCTCGGACATCATCCTGCTATGACCCTTCTTTGGCTCCTTCGATTCCTCCAACCGCGTTTCCAGCTCTCTCACTCATCACTTAAGTTCTTGGCATTCGTCGTCCTCAAGGGTGTCGAAGATGTCGTCACCAGCTTGCATTGAACCTGTTCCCCGGCGGATAGATTGATCGCAGAGGTCCTGGATTTGCTTCTTTAGCTCTGTATTCTCTATTTTTAGGGAGGTAAATTTCCTCTGTGCAGTCTGAGAGAGGATATTTGTTCCTTTGCGCTATGGTCTTTCTCCCACCCAGCAACCTGCGCTTCAAATTTCTTCACCGTTGTCTCAAGTTTTTTCCCCTAACCTTTTCCTCGGCAGACTCCCGAGCTACGCCTTCAGTAACGTGCCGCTCAGTGGCTCTCTCAAATTTAGATTTCAATTCCTCGGCTTGTGTGATGAGGGAGGCTGTGTTAGTCTCGGACGCGGCTAGCTGTGTTTCTAGAGTGGTTATGCAGGTCGGAGAGGGTCTTACTGGATTTATCTATGTCGAGACGGAGTTTGGATATTTCCATTTCCATAAACTCGACGAGGTCTTCTTTTGATTTGAGGAGGTCGGCAGTATCCTCTGCTGGGGAGTAGTTTGGGGATGCGGTGGAGCGGAGCTCTGAGATGGTTTTGTCTTTGGAGGAGATTTGGGAATTGAGGAGGTCGACTTGCAATTTAGCTGTCTCTAGTTCGGAACTCTAGAAATAGGTAATTAGCATACAGCATTTTGAGCCATGGGTAAGGGGCTGTTCTTGTACACACCAACTTCTCCAATTCCGCACCTTTCTCCTCCTTTTCTTTCTCCATCTCATCTGTCTTCCGCCTTAGCTCCTCCATGGCACCTTTTAATTCTTCCATTTCCTCTACAATTTCCTCCTTCTTGACAAGCTCCACACCTAGCTTCTCTCCATGCTCCCGTAATGCCTTCACCTCAGCTTCCAGCTTCTCATTGGCTTCGATCAGCATTGAGATGGTTTCCGCCTGTTCCCTGTAGATGTCAGGGGCCATTTCCCCAGGTGATAGAGGATTGGGTGAGCGTGCTGCACCGGAAGATCGTAGCAGCTCGGCTGATGAGATCAACGGCCGGCCAAAGGCCTGCTTTAGGTCTCGGTTGGCACTGAAGGAGGCGGCTCGGGAATGAGATGCTCTAGCTGCGGAGATCATGGGACGTGGAGGTTCCGCCTGGGGAGTGGTTGGTGCTTCTTCGGGGACGGTAGGCATATCCCTATTGATCTCCCAGGGTCAGTCAATAATTCATGGTATAAATGGGAAGGGCGGGTTGTACTTTTTGTCTTCCTTTGCCCCTTCCTTCAGCCCTTCAACCCTTGGCTCCTCGTCTTTCATTTCGTCCTGCCTCTCCTTAAGGGCCTCTGTAGCTTCAACATCCGGCGTAGGTTCCGACTCTGGGGCAGCAGGAGTGGGAGCAGTCGTCTCTTCGTCCTCATTCTGAGGCTCTGGTGTGGCACCGACACTCTCTCCAACAGTCTCCTCGGCTTTCTTCTTGCCCGTCTTTTCCTTTTTGCCTTCAGAGCCTTCAACCTTGTCCCTCCTCTTTTCTCCGGCCTTCTCCTTCTGCTTCTTCAGTTGTTCTACCTAGTGCAAGAGAACAGGCGTCAGTCTGCGATTCCGGAGGTGGAGAGTATATTGACATATGGATTTACATACCCGCCTCCGAGCTGCAGCAAGCTTATCTGCCTTTTCTTTGCCCTCGTCCGCCATGGTATCTGGTATCTGCGACTCGAGCTTCTAACCATTGTGGGAGTGAAGGTCATAAGCGAAGCACGCTCCACATGTGACCTCAGTGGACTCCCGGAACGCCAAGGCCCGCCGGCCACCATCGCGGGTTCAAAAATGGCGGAATAATCTTGTGCACAATTATTTACTAGGGCGGAGTGCTAACAATTCACCCCGAAGTCTATTGTAGATATTATTTAAGGTGGCGAGGTCCGAAAAAGTTGGTATACAAACACTGCCTCCCCTTCTGGCGGCGATGGGGTTCGATGCAGTCTGGTTGGGTCAATGGGCAACTTATCCACACTGACTTTACTCATTAGGGTCAATATAGCAGAGCTCAAAGTTAACCAGACTACTCAAGATTCCATATCTGTAGTGGGGCCCAGCAGTGCGGAGACTGAGGTGTGCTAGAGTTAGGCTGGGAAAATGAAGCGTTTCGAATTGCAAAAAAGCATCGTGGGCATTTGAAGCTCAGCACGTCCACTAACGAGGCTGTCACTTCCGCGGAACCCCGCGGAGGTGTAGAGAGACCTATGAGGGGTAGCGGAGATGGGTTATGAGATGGGTTATGCACCCGGGGTCTAGATGCCTGATACGAGAAGAAGAAGCCCTCTTATTAGCAATATCATGCTTAATAGCACGGCGGAGCGGGCCTTTCTAAGTGTTTTGAACACCCGACTGGTTCTAGCCCTGCGAACTGGACATTCGCTTGTAAGCGTGAGACTGTGGCCGCCGGCTTCTGGTGGGGGGCCCATCATAATTTTTTCCTTTTGTCCAGCAAGCTTCAGGTGGGAAACAGTTCCGATTACACGCCCCCACCCCTCAACAGTTCTGGCCCCTCTCACTTTTTCACCCCACCATCCAAAACAACTTACTTCTTAAGTACTTAGCCTCCGTCCCTCTCGTTCCAACGTTCCTCCTTCTCTCCGCCCTTTACTTATTTACCTGCAGTCACTCTTCAAGCTGATTTTGAAAGTTCTTGAGAGAACGTTATTCCCATTACCTTCTCAGACGTATCCCAGGGCTCGACATATATTCACAATGGCATACGGAGATATCGATCAATTGGCCATCAACACCATCCGTGTGTTGGCGGTAAGTGGACCCACTTGAATGCTGCAGAGTAGGAGAGGACTAATTGGCTGAATACAGATCGATGCCACCAGCAAGGCAAACAGTGGACACCCAGGTGAGAAGCTTCATGACCGCTCGATGCGTCAATTGCAATGGTTCGTCACGCAATAGCTAACGCAGGCTGCACGAAGGTGCTCCCATGGGATTGGCACCTGTCTCTCACGTCCTATTCAACAAGCACATGACCTTCAACCCTGCCAAC
The DNA here is from genome assembly GCA_003788615.2 of Terfezia boudieri ATCC MYA-4762. Lineage (NCBI taxonomy): Eukaryota > Fungi > Ascomycota > Pezizomycetes > Pezizales > Pezizaceae > Terfezia > Terfezia boudieri. The sequence continues at coordinate 354,448 of ML121550.1, read as the reverse complement.
CCCAAATGGGTAAATAGGGATCGATTCGTTCTCTCGTAAGTAGAGTTGTTCCCCAGAGAGTTGAGGTGGGGTTGCATGCACGTTGGGAGTCTCAGAACTTCAACTTTTGCCTTATCCTTATCGCCGTCTTGCATATTTCTGCAGGGGTCATGACGCAAGCTAACTGAGGCCTTTTTGATACAGCAACGGCCATGGTTGTATGCTCCAGTATGCTCTGCTTCACCTTTTCGGCTACAAGGTCACATTAGATGATCTTAAGAGCTTCCGGGTATGTTGCACTACCCACGACTTGAGTTTCAAATAAACTGACAAAACTCCCCCAATTCAGCAACTTGGAAGCATCACTCCTGGACATCCTGAGGCAGTAAGTGAAATTGAGAATTCTATACCTCAAGCCTTGTAACTAAGTATCTCTAGCACGATACACCTGGTGTGGAAGTCACAACCGGCCCTCTTGGTCAGGGATTTGCCAACGCTGTTGGTCTTGCCATCGCTGAGAAACACACCGCCGCTGTCTTCAACAAGCCTGGATATGAGCTTATTGACAACTACACTTTTGTAATCTTTGGTGATGGGTGCGCTATGGAGGGTGTTGCATCTGAGGCTGCTTCCCAGGCTGGTCATCTTCAACTTGGTAACCTCATTGCCATCTACGATGACAACAAGATCAGTATGTCTTGGATATGCTCGTTATGAATGATAAATGCTAATTACCCCCTAGGCATCGACGGTGATACCGCTTGTGCATTCACTGAGGACGTCTTGAAGCGGTTTGAGGCGTACGGATGGCATACTTTGGAGGTTAAGGATGGCGACCACGACCTTGGGGCGATTGAGCAGGCTATTGCTATTGCAAAGGGAGTCAAGGACAAGCCAACCGTTATCAAACTTACCACCACCATTGGATATGGTTCTAAGCTTGCCGGTACCGGAGGTGTCCACGGATCTCCCCTAAAGGCCGATGATGCTGCCCAAGTCAAGGAGAAATTTGGATTTGACCCAACCAAGTCCTTTGATGTTCCTCAACAGGTCTATGACCTCTACGCAAAGACCGCCGCCCGTGGTGCCACTGCTGAGGAGTCTTGGAACCAGCTTTTCACTAAGTACAAGGGGGAGTACCCAGAGCTCCACGCCGACTTGGCCCGACGATTAGCTGGCCAGCTCCCTGAGGGATGGCAGAAGCATCTCCCAGAGTGAGTTCGAAATATTCATTTGGGGGCATGTATAAGCAGAGCTAACAGAATACAGGTACAAGCCAACTGACCCCGCTATTGCGTCCCGAACACTCTCCCAGACTGTTCTCAACAAGTTGATCGATGTCATCCCAGAACTCATTGGTGGTTCCGCCGACCTTACTGGATCCAACTTGACTAGGGCAAAGAACGCTGTTGACTTCCAACCCCCATCAACTGGCCTTGGTGACTGGACCGGACGATATCTCCGATATGGTGTCCGCGAACATGGTATGGGTGCCATCATGAACGGTCTGGCCGCTTATGGAACTATCATCCCATACTCTGGTACCTTCTTGAACTTCGTCTCCTATGCTGCCGGTGCTGTCAGGCTTTCCGCATTGTCCCACCACCAAGTTATCTGGGTCGCCACCCACGACTCCATTGGATTGGGAGAGGATGGACCAACCCATCAGCCCGTTGAGACCCTTGCCCACTTCCGTGCCCTCCCTAACTGCATGGTCTGGCGCCCTGCAGACGGTAATGAGACCTCCGCCGCCTACTACATCGCCCTTGTTTCCAGGCACACTCCATCCATCATTGCCTTGTCTAGGCAGAATCTTCCTCAGTTGGAGGGCTCTACCATTGAGAAGGCTATCAAGGGTGGTTACGTCTGCGTTGAGGCTGAGAACGCCAGCGTTACCCTCATTTCCACTGGATCGGAAGTCGGTATTGCCGTTGATGCTGCTAAGAACTTGAAGGAGAAACACAATGTCGTCGCTCGAGTTGTCTCACTGCCATGCTGGGAGGTGTTTGACTCCCAGCCTAAGGAGTACAAGCTCTCTGTCCTTCCAGATGGTATTCCAAGCTTGAGCATTGAGGTTATGACTACCCTTGGTTGGGAAAAGTACTCTCATGAGCAATTCGGTCTCAACAGGTTTGGTGCTTCTGGCCCATACAAGGAGGTGTATAACAGGTTTGAATTCAACGCCGAGGGAATCACCAAGAGTAAGTTCCCACATATCTTAGATGTTACGCAAGCGTGGAATTCGGATGAGCTGACAAAGTTGTAATAGGGGCTCTTGCTACCATCGACTTCTGGAAGGATGTTAAGCCAATCAGGTCTCCCATCAACAGGGCTTTCCAGCAATTAATTTAAGCGTGTAAAATAGATCTGTATTATGTGATGGATACTTGGTGGACGGACATATTCATAGATGGCACTCAGTGCCGGCCATGGGAACTGGGTGATGAGGATGGGTACTGATATCATGGATTCGATCTGAAGTGGGATATATCCAAGCCGAGTTGTTTTTTTGTATAAGCTAGCCTGCAATGTTTTTTTTATACATATGGGATTTGGGGTGGGAATGGTTTTAAAAATCAAGAGTTTGATACAATTGGGCATTGAGTGCAAAATGCTGTGAGTCAGACTGGTTGCTACATAAGGGCGAGGAGCCCCCTTTGTGAATGTTGGTCACAACCTCAGCGAAATACTGAACAGACTCGATTCAACGCTTGCCGTCCACAACGAGACTAGCCGGTCAGCTACATGCACTATCGAATCGGCAGCTTCCAGCTCCGTAGCTGTACTCCATTATATTACCCCAGCCAGTATCTGACCCACGTGCGGGGTGTCAATAAAACTAGACGCCGAAATGTTTATCGCTTACGAACAAGCAGACTAACGCAAATAACGCCATATGGTACGGTGTACGGTTCAACCAGACTATGGTACGGCTTGTACGGCTGCGAGGGGTAGTGCAACCAGACTAGGCACATATCCTTGATCGAGCTTCTACCCGATGATATCACATCACCTTGTACTGTACTGGTGCTGATTAGGAGCTTGGCAGTGGCGGCTTAGCCAGGAGAAGGGAGGGGAAGATCTTTTTATTGGAAATACAGGCCAGACAAAGCCAGACTAATACAGACAGGCGCACTCCGAAAGAGGTGATGGGTGGAGAGGTCAAGTACTGCCGGGTAGGTACTTGCTTCATAGCCCTACCGATAGATATGTACATACTGACATATGTATGTAGGTACTTTATTTACGGGCGAGGGCCAGATCGGACATGGGAGGGAAGAGGAGGGATTCAAAGGGAAATGTATGGAAGGGAGAGCTGGTGCATGGAATTCATGCGGGCATGGGGATACGGCAGGGTGGGCAGCTGGTTTGGAGGGCGGCCTGGCTGGGGATTGTGGAGTGAGCTGCAGGTGGGTTGCTTTGGCAGCTGCTGGGAGAGCCGAGATGTATCTGGAGTATACCTATTGCCTAGTCTGGTTGCCTTTGTCGACGGGCCACTCCTCACTTTTCACTCTCTCTTTGCCTCTTTGTTTTGCTCTTTGCTCTTTGCTCTTTGCTGGTGCTGGAGATAGAGATACAGCAGCTGTCGGCAGCTGTTTCCAACCCGACTACAGCCGTGCTGCGCTATCCACACCTCTCCGACACCATTCCACAATTCCATTCCTGCTTAAGTGCGCCCCCCCTCCCCAATACCCGATACCCAATACCTATACCTACTTCCACCCGCTCCCTCCCTCCAGCCCGACATCATACATCCAATGAACGCGTCCATGCGCATCCAGAAGCGAGCCTAGAGCTTACAGTCAGCTCTGTTCATTCAAAGATCTATGTAGTCATCATCAACAATCCTCCTTGGGTGCTTGCGTTCCCCCTTTCCACAAAGCCCACGTTGTCGTTGTCGACTCGCGAGAGGTGCTGTCTACTACTTGACCTAAGATCCACTGGGATCGTCACCAACCCTCCTGCCAGTTGATAAAGAGACCTGCCCCCCCCCTCCTCCCCTGGCACACTCTGCAAAGCTTTCAGAAGTCATCGCCCGCAGCTTCCTTCCTACTTGCCTACTTGGCCTCTGCCCACATTCACCTACCTGTAGCTTGAGTGGCTATAGACATCCGATTGCATCATCAAGGCATTCGAATCCTGTCATTATGAAGGTGCATCTACCTCCTCGTTGCGTACTTGCAACCCCCTCCTCCTACCTGGAGTACTGTGCGCAATTCCGCGCTCAGTCTCAAGCTCACACATGTACTTGATACAATATAAAATTAAATTAAATAACATCAAAAGATACAATATTAAGGCTTCGTATCGCAATGGTACTAACACACTCCAGTTCCTTCCAATACGCGAACTCGAGCAAGTCAACCGCTTCCTGAATTTCGACACATCCGACTGTCATGTCGAAGGCGGTTGTGACATCTACACCACCAAAGCGGCTGGTGTAGATAAAAAGTTATACAAGTCCATTGAAAAGGACCTGGAGACTCGACATGAAGCGGATTTGCGCTTATCAGCATCGCTCTCACCACCTCACGATTCCTCCGCGCTGTTGACGCGAAATAGTCCATTTGGCCCGCTGGACCAGCCAGCTTCTAGACGAACGTTCGCATACCTGATCGCTACGCTGAATGCTTCACACCCAGACTATGATTTTAGTGGTATCCTCCGCCCGTCTGACTTTCGAAGAGAGCGCTCCCTCCGCACGGCGTTATCTGCGATTGACACGACGCTTTTCAACTTGTCAAGGCCGGTACCAAGACTGTGGGAAACGATTGATAAGGAGATGTCGTTGAAAGAGTGTTATATTTATCAGTATAGCCCCGAGGATGGTGATATTTATAATGAGGATGGTGTGGTTTGGAGCACGAATTATTTCTTCTACAACAAATTGAGGAAGAGGGTGTGTTATTTATATCTGAGGGGCGTGAGTACCTTGGGACATTCGTGGTGCACTATGCAGACCGCAGGAGAGAAAATGATTGGAGGTAAAGCTCAGGGAGATGGTAGGTGGCAGAGGGGAATGAGTGAGGATGATAGTAGTAGTTGGGACGACATGGATTACGATGATGAAGACGAGTGGGTAGGAAGTATGGAGTTTTAGGCGGTGGTGAGAAGAAGGTGGTTTCTATGATTTGGGTACAACTGAGCATGAGCCCCGACGGGTGGAGGGAGTCTGGTAACCTTCTTTTACTCTCATTCAATTTTAACCCTTCGTTTTTGCAGTTTTGACCTGAACCCCCACTCTTGCCGCTTTTTTTGCTACTAATTCATCTATGCTACATTTTTTCTGCTTGATTCTGGATTCTAGGGTAGCGTTTGCCCTCGGTTTATTTGTTTGATGTCTTTTCGAGGGCGTTTACTTGCTATGGATGTTTGGTGGCTATTCGTTTGGGCGTTTTTGTGTGTGTTGTCTCCTCCTGGCTTACCAGCAGTGAGAGCGCAGGTTCTAGGACTCTTGAACGGGGAACTTGACGCACGCCGGGGAAGAGGACGAGGGCGTTCGATAATTGGGTTGGTATTGGATGGGTTGAGTTTGGGATGGCGTTTTAATTGGGTTTCTTGTTTTCTGTGTGGCACATCCGGTGAGAGCGGATGGGAAAGCGAGAAATTTGGATGAGGATCGAGTGGGTAGAGACGGGTTTTAATATGCTAATTTTTCGCTTGACGAGGTTTGTAACGTTTACTTTTAATATTTGGTTTCTGTACTTGCTGGTGCATTTTGATGCTGTATATCCCTTATTACGTAGTAAATTAATCTAATTAATCACTGAACGTGGAGATGTTCCGCTCAAATATTTCTGTCTGACTGTGAACTCACGTGCAAGGAGAGCTTGTCTTGGCGGGGCATATGGAGCAGCTAAATCCAGCTATTGAACGAACACCCAACATCAATCCTACACAGAGCTCGAGAAACTGCGACGGAAGAAATGACCGTACGGTTAGTTTCTCCCACCTCCCTGGGATGCAATGAATGGATGGCTTTGTGTTCTTTGGCTGACAGAGGTGGTATTTAGGTATTTGATCCTCCTCTCCCGGCAGGGCAAAGTGGTGCGTATTCCAATCATCCCGCTTACAATCTACATCTTAGGGGAGCTACGGATGGTATTGAGTAATTAACTATTGGGGCGACACAATAGCGTCTCGCAAAATGGTTCACTACGCTCTCCCCCAAAGAAAAAGCCAAAGTCGTCAAGGACGTCACTCAACTCGTTCTCAGTCGCCGCACCCGCATGTGCAACTTCATCGAATACAAGGACTCGAAAGTGATCTACCGACGCTATGCTTCGCTGTTCTTCATTGCTGGAATCGATCCAGACGATAATGAGCTTATTACGCTGGAGGTGGTGCATCGCTATGTCGAACAGATGGATAAGTATTATGGGAATGTGTGCGAGTTGGATATCATTTTCAATTTCCAGAAGGCGTATTTTATCCTCGATGAGTTGCTGCTGGCGGGGGAGATGCAGGAGAGTAGTAAGAAGAACGTGTTGAGGTGTATTGTAAGTGGGTTTTTTGTCCCTATTGATGCTGGGGGGTTGATGGTGGGGGTTGGGGAGGGGAGAAGAAGGTAGTGGGAAGAACTGGGATAATACGGAGTGTACAGTGGGATGGGGGGCTAATACATCTATTCCCGGTATAAACAGTCGCAGCAAGATGCACTGGAAGATATTGATGTAAGTCGAATATTTCCCACTCCTTTTCCTTCTCCCTCCTAGACCCCCTCGGTTACTGTGCAAGTATGCCTTTCCCGCCTCCTGTGTTGTATGCATTACGTCCTAGTATATATATCATCCTGTTCGAATCCCTGGCTCTGGGAGTCTGAATTGTTCTATTATGCCTTACCTTTTTTCCCCATCTTATACATATGTGGTCTTTCGCAGGTCATCATGTTCCTCGAAGAGTATGGCTACCTGTAGGTAGTCGTAGTACATCAGGCCTTGCGAGTAGGTAGGGCGGGGCTCGGCGATTGGTTATCGGAGGGGATTGCCGCCAGGGATATATTTACTCTATATTCTTTCTTCTTTTTCATTTCTTCTGTTTTTTTTTTTTTTTTTTTTTTTTTGGGGGGGGGGGGGCTGCAAAAATGGAATACTGAACACGATATCCTTAGGTCGATGAAAATGGTATCTCGCGAATGCTGGCATGATCTATCTCGAGGAGGGTATACTATGATCGTAGATGGAGCCTCAGCGGACATGGGGGTGGAGGGAGATGGAGTGGACTTTATGACTTTGCTTGAAAAACTATATCAAGCAAAAACATTTTCAACTATGGGATGGGCGTGGGTAGGAGAGCGGAGTGATACCTGGGGGGCCGCTGCCGATGCATTAAGTTGGTCTTGTAGAGGGGTTTATTGCTTTCTTTTACGATTGACTTACAAGACATGATATGCTGGTCATGGTGTGAACTTTTTTTTTTTCCTCATCCGTGTTATTGCATGGTGCTGATGGGATAAATGTACTGGGAGGGGTGTTTAAAAACAAAGTTTTATTTTATCTCACTCTGTCCGATCTGTGGAATGGTTGATTCAATTGGACATTAATGATTGCCGATGACAGTTGAAGGCTTCAACATTTCCCTTGACCGAAGTGATTTGAACCTCATACCTCTTTTCCATAATTTATTAGCACTACTAGTCTACAGATTCAAAAACAGCGGGGGGGGGGGGAAACAACAACCCACCAAAAAATCAAATCTTGCACAGACAATTTAGGTAGGTAGGTAGGTTACTAGTAGTGGGGGGGGGGCGCCCGTGGTTTGGCCAAAGAGATATTTTACTTTTTTTATTTTATTTTGAAGTCCGAACCAAAAAACGTTTTGATTGCTGTTTTTTTTTTTTTTTTTTGGGGGGGGGGGGGGGGGGAGGGGGGGGGAGGAGATAAACTGGTGAAAAAAGAGAAGCCTAATTTGGCATCGATGGTGTTCGTAGGGGGTTTGGAGGTTGTTATGATTATTTGTTATTATTATTAATATATGAGTTGCGCCAACCCACCCCCCCCCCCCCCCCCAAAAAAAAAAAATTCTCTAATAACAAGGCCAAGCCATCATATCATAAGCCATCATAAACCAAACCAAAACATCGTAGCCCAGTTTTATTTTGGGGGGTGGGGGGTGGGGGGTGGGGAATAAGGGACGATTTCAGGGTAACAGCAATTTACTGTAAAAAAAAAAAAAAAAAAAAACATTATGTACAAGTTACAGTATGTACAGTCCAAAAGTACCCCTAAAAAAAAAACAAGGCTCTCAATGTAACTAACGTGTTTTAATCTTAAGAAAAAAAACATCTAAAATCTCTCTCTCTACTACTAGAAAAATAAAGTTAAAGTTACATTACTTAAGTAAGAATCTTGTTTTGTTTATTTATTTGTAATTTTTCTTCTTTTCTAAGCACTTCCCCGGTGGGGGGAAGGCGGGCGGGGGCGCAGGAGGTAGAGAAGAATTGGGTTTTCTGGCTAATGACGATGTTTGTAATTATTCTTGCCCTGTTTAGTGTACTAATGCGCCTGGTGGAATACTACAAGGCAGTTAGTTAAGTTACAAGTTACTCTGATCCTTCTGCAAGCATTAATCTCACAATACAAAATCACCTCAAGACGTAACAAGCGGTACTTTTTAACTTCACACTCGTAAACAATTAGATCTGATTTCTGATATTCCTCTTTCATTCCTCTTCCTATTCCTTATCCTCATCCTCCATCTCCTTCATATTCCTCCTAAAAAAACAAAATTAAAAGAAAAAAAGTCAATGGCAAATCCCATAGCACCTCGCAAATCAAGAAAAAAAAGGAAAAGCTCCGCAGTAGTATATCAAACAGTAAAACACTATCAGAATGGGGGAAAGAAAAGGAGGCGAAAACGGGCCTCAAGCTTATACATATTAAATACGCAGAGGCTCTACCCGTCACGCAAGAAGAAAACACAAGATGGATCATCCTATCCTCCCATCTGATACATCCCCCGGCATCAACATTTCCATCAAATTAGCCCCATCCAGAAAATACAAGCAAAAACACACAAGAACAATATTCCTGCATGTATCCTGCGTTTGAAGTCATCCTCATGGCCCGTCCCAAGTTTCATGATGGTCCGTCAGTGCCCAGATATAAAACAAAACACAATTAAAAAAAAAGCAATCGGCCAATATCTCTTCTCGGTCAAATCCTTCGTTCTAATTCACACGCCTTGACATGTGTAACACAGGACTACTTTCCATCTTTTTGCCATTTCTCATCAGGTGCAGGATCACGTATAGTGAGCGTTGTCGAGGAATATAATAATAAAAACAACAGTAATAATAGGTAACCGTAACCATAGCTAGGCTAGGCTATACGAAATAAGAAAAAAGAACCAGACGCAAAGGAGTGGTCGTATGACTCAAAAGAATGGATGTCTCCCTGTCTCCTAGAACAGAGCACTCCTCCTTTTCTCCGCCGCGTCAAAAACCAATTGAGCGGTCCTGAGTGCAGCCGACTCCTTAACCTCGACAAGCCTCCCACCAAGTGCACCTTCATCACCACTGAGGCTAGAAGCACTGTATACTGGTGGAGAATCAAGACCCCCACGCAGACTTTGCAGACTTTGCCTCCCAGACAGCGAAGAAGTTACGCTTTCGCCATCTTCAAACGTGAAGCCCCCATCATTCTCAGAAACGGGCGTCATGGTGCAACCAGTGGTACTGCGGTTACCCCTTCTCTCCAAACCAGCAGTGATCAACCTAAAAACTGCCTTTCTACGCTGCCTTGTAGCAAAGTTCTTGCTCCCCTCGTGTTTTGTGGTGGGCTTGGCCTTGATCTCTTCAAAGTTTGGCGGGCCCCTTGGCTGCCTGACCGGATGAGTTCCACTTGCGTGCCCAGGAGCGAAGGTAGCGGTCTGGGGAGTAGCAGGCAACATGGAGAATTTTGGTACGGATGTCTTTGGAGCTTCCTCAATCTCAACATTGTTGGCATTGACGCAGCTCGACAAAGAACTTGCCTTCCTATGACCCTTACGGAAACTAGAGTTGCTCAACCCGGAGGTGGGCTCACGAGGCTGGCTGACGGGAAGCTTGGGGGGAGACCTTGACCGGCTGCTAGTGCGGCTAGAGCTCAAAGACGCAGAACCAGAGGGTGCATGAAGCTGTTGCTGTTGTTGCTGCTGCATTGGAGGAGAGACAGACCTTTGCTGAGTAGGAAGCTGCTGGTAAGCAAGGCTCATTTGCTGGTAAGCAGGGCTCATCTGCTGCATATGCTGTTGCTGTGGAGATTGCTGCTGCTGCTGCTGCTGCTGCTGCTGCTGTTGTTGTTGAGGCTGGACATAGTAGTTGAACTGACCAGTCACTGGATTGTAGATTTGATACATCCCACCGTTCGCAGTTTGCATTGATGCACTAGTCGGGTTACCACCATACATTCCCATCCCAGGACTAACAGGCGGGGTATTAAACTGCTGAGGCTGAAGCTGTAGGCCGGCAAGCTGCTGCTGGAGCTGCTGGGCCAACAACAACTGCTGCATCTGTTGCTGACGCTGAGCGAGGATGTAGTTGGTTTGAGCCAACATATCAGCATACGCTTGGGCCTCCGCAAGATTGTGCTGATCATAAAGCATCTCTCCATTCATCGCGATAGCAGGAGACGACTGTGGAGGAGTCGGGAGAGCCGGGGAGGAGAACTGCAAGTTTTGCTCGGGAAACCCCAACCCACGAGCAGTCTTGGGAGCAAATGCTGCAGATCTCGGCATGCTCGCGTACTTGCTTGCCTCAAGCCCATTTGACATGTGTTCAGCAAAATTACCAGTAGCTGGTGTGGTCGTTGGAGTCTTTGGCTGAGTACGAAGGCCAGCAAGAAGCTGACCACGCGCCGTTCGCGGAGTAGTGACTGAGGGTTGGTCCTGCGGGCCTGGAACAGGAACGGAGATGTTGCGAATATTGTGGTTCTTGCCCCTGGACGCGAATCCACTGTTAGGAACACCAAGGGTGCTTTGGCCAACCTGGCCCCTTTGCTGATTGTAAGAATTGTAAGCCATGATTCCGCCTGCGTCCATGTCTGTCGTATAAACTGGTTGGATCCGAGGCTGGATTGTTCGAGAAGCGCCTATTATGACTAGATCGAAAAAGGAGTGTTCAAATCACGCCAAAACCAGCGAAACACTTGAGAGGTGTCCTTGTTCGAATAAACTAATCAACCAGAATATAAAATGCAAAAAAATAAAGGAATAGAGAGTATTAGGTTAGAGATTTAAGAAGCAGTGTGCTGATATCGACAAGTGAGCGAAGCTTGGAGGAGTGGCGGTTCGAAAGAGTCGAAAAAGGAGACAAGAAGATCTGCAGGCGCCGGGTTGGTTACAGCAACAGGATTGGGGAAAAACTCGCTCCCTTGAAGGTACTAAAAGTGTATAATAAAAAGGTAAATTGAGACTGAGTCGAGGAGATAAACAAACTAAAAAATCGACCGGTGATTTCTAGAGAGGTGAGCTGGTAAAAGCTGCTCGTTGGAGATGATGAGTGTTTCGCGCCGGGTCAGGTGTTCAAGGTGTTACGTGCTCAGCACGAGAGGAACGAGTATACCCAGACAGGTGAGACAGGCTTCAAATCCCTAGCTGTAGCCGTTTGGTTCGAAAGGCAGGAGGGCAAGCAAGCAAGCAAGTAAGCAAAGCAGGCAAGTTGATTTTTTTCTTTTCTATTCCTTTTGTCTGTCAAGAAGAATCTAGCAGGATCGAAGGCAACAAGACCACAATGGATGATTCGATGATGATGAGGAGGAGGATGATGATGATGATGATGATGATGGTGGTGATGATGATGATGACGGGAAAAACGATAAGAATGGAAAGATTGCTTTTTTGCTAATGCTGTTTGCCGTGTGCTTCTTCGGAGCGACAGGCTGACTTGATGCTCTCTAGTGAAAGAGGGAGGGAGGATGAAAGAAAGGAAAGATGGAAAGGAGCAGAGTTGCGGAGGACGGTGGGGGGGGGGGGGGGGGGGTTGTTGGAGGGGAGCAGAACAATAATATAGAGAACGGCAGTCAAGGCAGGAGTGGGAACGGGTCAACTACAACGGGAGGGCAACGGAGCGTCGATTACTGGCGACAGGCCAGGGATTAGTTGGGTGAAATGCGAGGGTGAGATTGGGGGGGGGTGGGAAAGTGGAGGGTTGTGGGCAACAAAAGGGTTGCTGGTGTCGGGTTGGGCAGGGAGGGGTGCTGGCCGGGCGAGCGAGGCCTCTTTTTTTCCTTCTTTCGCTCAGAAAGGAGCGCGAGAAACGTTCACACATCGCCCAGGCGGGTCTAGCAGTGTGCAGTGTGTTTACGCAATCCAATCAGATGGGCGAATCTTATTTAAGGACCGGGCTGATCTGGCACATTTCACCTGTATGAAGCTTCACGTTCGCCCGGGAGTTTCAGCAGGCCCAGCTTAAGCTCTTCTCTCCATCACGGCGAGAGCGTCTTGCTGCACTTTGCCGCAACACAGCCGGCACGCGATACGGACAGGGCACCAGGCAGGGTCACAGTAACTTCTGTGGCCAGACGGTCTCATATTTGGGCTGGTGTAGGTACAGTACACAATGAACCTTGAGCCGAGCCCTAGGTAGCCTTCCTTCCCCTTCCCTCCAGGCACCCCGGACTTTAGGGTTTGATTGCCAGATCCTGATCATGGAGGTACCGGTACTGCTTCCCAGATCTCAAACATCATCGAAGATTCCCCAAACTCGCTGCTTAGAAACACTCCAGCATGTGCTGCCACGACCCCAGACGCTGATGGGCTATTTTGGAATCTCCCACCGAGCATATGGAGTCATAGCACCGAGAAACAAATGTTCTACAGTAATATAACATTCAGATGTGTAACTCTATACCTAATCCAACCCCCTAGGCCTCCCACGCACATGGCATTCGCCACTCAAATCTTGTATCTATGAAAGCATCCAATTCCCTCCCACCCCAATGGCCAGCAGTCCAACAATTTCCCCGCCCCGTGAAAGCTCGTGATCAAAGGGCATCTCGCTATCTCTTTGAGTCGCCCAGACAGTCTAGCTCACTCACAACCATTTTCCTTATTTTCCTTCGATATCCATATTACTAAATAAAGTACAATACTGCTCATGCTGCCTGCTGCCATCATCCAACCCGCGCTTAACGTTGAGATTGGAACTATTTGTACCTATATGCAGCTAGCAGGTCCACAAAAGAAAAGGGAAGCTTCACCGCCTCAGCGCCTAATACCTTACATTCTGATGTATGTAGGTAGGTACTGTACATACATATGTATAACTGTCGACTAATTATATCTGAAAAATTCTATATCTTGATGCATCTCCGGTAAATAGAAAAAGATAAATAATGCCTGAAATAACGACACTCGAACCGACCCCTTCTCACCAAGCCTTCCTCCATAAAACAAACCCCTGCCGACTGTCCCACCAAGTATCGAATTGATTGCTTCAGGGTGATGGTGCAGGGTAGCCGCTCTATCCTAAGAATAGACCTGGTGCATGGACTGTATGTATGTTTTGCATGCGCAAGACAGATCTAGAAAATACTCCCTGCGGGGCAGAAAATACAATAGTATTACTCGATTGCAAAAGCCAGTTTGATAGCTATTGTTGAATAAAAATAATTGGATTGATCTGGACCATCCTTACTTGTAGTAACTATTCTTAGAAACCACAACATCAATAATTGTACTCTCGCCTCCCAGTTAGGTAGGAGGGACCTGGCTTGGTAAGAACAAAGTCTCTAAGAGAGATATTGATGATGACTCAGGAACAGAATTTGGATAGACAAATATGTATGACTTGAAATATATTTCTGTATGCTTGAAATCAGCAACTGGAGATGAATTCTCGAATGGTGATCAAAATTAACGCCAGCATAGGCCCAGGCAAGGCGCAACGTATGTGAATCGATACATGATAGGCCGGCAGGTTCAAGTAGCTGTGCCTTAGGTTAGCCTTCCAGTTAACCGGAGCAGAGTCTGGACGGCTGGGCCAGGGTGAAGCCCGGTTAGTGGCTATACCCTAGATTTCAGCATATAGCACTGGTAGTCCATATCTTGACAAGAACTATAGGTACTTAGTATGTAGATACTAGAGCGAATACGAGCATTGAAGTCCTTACAAAAGGAGATATCATAACCGTGCCGTACATTTAGATCGGCGCCAGGGTCACTCACTCTATGCACGCTCATGATCACACAACCTCATTCAGTAACGATATCAACACTCAGACGTATCAATCAGAATATATACATGAAAGGATACCCCGCACTTCCTTGCCCCGAATCTTGACGGACAGCAGCCGCGAATCAAACCACCCATGTTTCTAGTTCTCTGGGGTATATCAGAAACTCTTCCCCATACTGGGCCACTGGAATTTTCGCAAACCCGATGCAAACCTCATACACGCCAAGAACGAAGGTACCTATCAGAACTCACGTAGAAAATCCGTGTATTCATTAAATTGGGTACCCCATATGCAAATGCCATACCACTCTTGCCTCAGCCAGCGCAGCAGCTGTAACGTCCACTACCTATATCTCCCCCCCATTACCAAGTATAGCAATTGGCCCTGATGGCTTGCCATCCCCAGAACTTTCAATGCTAAACTCACTCTCCTTGGGTAATCCTAACGCCTCCCTCAATGCCGCGTTTTCGTATTTTAACCCTTCTATCACTGTATCTGCATCTACATTATTTGTTTGTGCATCATACGCCTGTCGTAGTAACATTGCCATCGCAGATAATCGTCCTTGGGAATCAGCTTCGTTCTGTCGAAGGATGGCATTGGCTTGCCGTTCATTTGCGAGTTGGGCGGTATAGCTCTGGTGGATATTTATCGTCGTAATCGTATGTTCATGCTGTCCACTCATATACATACATTAGCTGTCATCCATCCAGCTATCATTAGCCCAATAGGCAGTGGGTAAGGGTAGTATAATGGTGACCAACAGCATAAACCCTTAACCCATCAAGAACCTTCTCCAGCGTCGACGCATACTCCATAAGAACATTATTCAGATCCTCGTTATCTGCTCGTAATGCGGCATTTTCTTCCTTGACGGCGGCGAGTTCTCGCTCTAATTCTACTTCCCGAGCTCCTGTTCGTTCCACCACCAAAATGCTCGACTTTAGTATGACACATAAATGCATCCGAGCATGTATGACCCATACCTAAGCCTAGCGATGGGTACTAACCGTTTAACTCCCCATTGACATCACGTAGAAACGAGCCTCCTTCGCCGTTCGCAACTCGGCCCTAATCCTCCTCGATCGATCAACCAATTTATCCACTCCACTTCTCCCAGAGTCCACGTAGCGAGCAAACATACCCGAATCTCATCTGCTCTCCGTACTAGCCCTTGTGCCTGGTCTCTGTTCACTTGTAGGATTGCCGAAAGCTATGTATTGGCAGCACATTAAGTGGTGAGATTAGCCAAGATTCCAAATCGATCGCAAAGGGAATGTACTTCTTGAACTTGGGTCCAGAGGTGGTTGAGGTCTAGCTGATTCCCCGTCATGGTGTCTGGCAATGCAGTGGGGGTGGGGATTGAATGGTAGCTAATACTTTGTGATGAGGTTTTGGAAATACTTGGCGCTTGCTGGATTGAAAACTCAAATGGTTGTCGATCTCAGAATCAGTCATGTGACATGAGTTGTTTATTTAGTATCTGGTGAAGTTGTTTTATGCGGCGGCGGGAGCTTACTATTGGTGACGAGGCGATGAGGAACGGAGGGGCTATTGTACGCAATATCCGCTGGTATCACCTCGTACCTTTTGAAACATGGCTAAATGAATGTGCCCGGGGTATTGTGCAGCTCCTATGGCTCCACTTAGTAAACAGTACCTCGTTGAACTTCAGTCGACCAATTGGCCCACCGGTATATCAAATTTCTTTGCCTTCTAACCTCATCTATATTCTCTCTCACTACTGTTATTATTGGAGGATTGTTGATATTAGAGTAGGTATTCAAGGCTCCATACCTAAGAGCTTCATATCATGCGTACCTCTATCTTCAAACATGCGAACCCTCTAACCCTTTCGAAGTCTTGAAACACCTGAAATTACATTGTAACGTGGCCAGCCAGGCGGGAGCCCGAGGTACAGTACCTAGACAAGGCGGGAGGTGGCGAGAAACATTTCCAGAAAGCAAAACAAATGAAAAGAGATTGACGAACTCATTTTTCATGTCACAAAACAACTGCGGAACGGTGAGACAAAGGCATTGTTGGCAACAGTACAGCTTCATGTGAAATCTGCACACTCTAAGCGTTTCAGACTCTAAAATATGCATATTGACGTGTGCCACATCGTCTCCTGCAGAAATCTAACCTAGGATTGAAGTCTCCTTATCTGTGCGCAGGTTGTCATCGGCCACACGATCTCGGTATTCAAAGTAAGCTGGCTTCATGCAATGGAGACTAGACCACACGAGACGAGCACAGAACTTCATACCTGTACACTGGCAAGTCTAATTGGGAGGTTAAAGCAGCGTCCGGGTAACAAAATCGAGTTTGTAAATGACAATGACTGACCATAAGGATACGTAGTCTGGTTGAAAAATACAACAATGGCATGAAATTAGTACATTACAAGTTTATCGTATTAGATTTTCACGGTAGTTGAACTACATGACAGTTCCTGCAGCACTAAATGCTGATCTCACCTTCTACATACATACAGTACCTGGCCCCTCCCCACCCCCTGGGCCGCTTGCTGACGCTGGCCATTATTTTGTTCTTGAATTCCAGAAGCCTATAGAGCCGCCCTCAAACAAATTCCCGGGTGAGAAAATTCCTATTCGTTAGTACGCAGACATGCATATCTCAGCCCTAGGCTTAATGCCACGCGGTTCAACAACGACCCAGATGTGTGTCCCTGCATTGTTTCAACGTAAAACAAACATGGGCGTGCCAAATTCTCAAATCAAAGAATGTAGTTCATCTGATCAATTAGTTATGTAAAAACCATTGAGTACTAAGGTGGTCCGAGGTAGAAGAAAATATTATTTACACAAAAAGTATCGAGGAACCTCATCCTCGTAAATAAGAAAAGAGAAATTGAAGAAAAGTAGGAAACGGTAGATATGTGACAAAAGAATTAGAGGAATCTCAATTGAAAGGCCCTAAACAAAGGATCTGAATACTTGCTGATACACACGCGCAAGACACACACGCAAGACACAAACACAAAATAGCAATTCCCACAAAAGCAAGATGAAGGGATGACACCAGCAGATATTGAAATTGATAGCTCCAAACCCCAATTCCTAGAAAGCTAACCCCCAGGCTCGGCTCTCCATCGACTAAAGGCAAAATCGATACGAAAACAGTAACACAACTCTCTCACATCATTATACACTTTTTCTCCTCCCCCTTGGTTAAGAAATATTATACATTACATCATCATCATCCTCGTCCTCCTCCTCTCCATTTTACCCATAGGCATGCTTCTTCCAGGTCCTAATCTAGAACGTTGTTGTTGTTGCATAATACGGTGCGCATCGCGTTCACAATATGGTCTTCCATTGATTTCGAAATAGTCGTCTCCAAGCACCCTTCGGCAGTCCTATTTTGTTAATTAGTAACTATAATAAACGAAGTGGTAAGTACTTTGTAGATGTAGAGTTTACCATGCAAGTGAAACAATGCGGGTGGAACCTATCGCTTCTTTCTGTTTCCAAACAAGGCCCCTCGATACCAAGATCACAAGATTTACAAAGGGAGTTGTTTAGTGTGTGGTAATGTCTAGAGCAATACGGAAGATCATCCCACACGTAGAAGGTCGACGTGGCAAAGGGCTCCCTGCACGTTTGGCAAACAAAGCACTCTTTATGATATCGTCCAGTTAATCTACCGTCAGATGAGGTAAGTCCCTTCCCCTTGATAGCTCCCCCACAACCACGACAGTTTGATTTTACGGCTGTTTTCTTATTTGGTGAATCTAGTTTGCCTGCTTTCGGGGACTGTTCATTTGGAGTGGTTGGGCGGTTGATGTGTAGCGGGGAAGGTGGAATACCCGGTGACCGTAATCCGCCTTCATCAGCGACCGGAGATGGGTTGAAATCTTTGATGGAATCCTGTAGGTCCTTCATTAAACTGTCAATATCTCCTAAGTTGAGGCTTCCAGAAGTAGAAATTGGCTTTTGATGACCTGGTATATGAGGGAGTGGTTTAGATGGAGGGGGTATCTGGGGCCGTCTAGTCCTGGGAATAGTGCTTCCGGTCCTCGTGGAACTGGTAGAAAGAGAAGAGAGACTCCTAGAGGCCGAGAGCGGCGAATTTCTATAAGGATTACCCACGGGATCAATTTCATTTCTCCTTGGCCTTCCATCATCGTCATCACGAGTACTTGGTCTGGATGCACTCCTATCCCTGGGGTTTGGTGTTAGTCTATCTAGCCCTCGCTGAGTGGGTCCGCTCCTGTCGTTCATGGGCCCGGGGCCTGGGTACAATTGAGGCAGTAAGCAAGGGTTTCCATTTGTGCTGACATTTGACTGCTGGCGATTGTGGGCTGGACTTGATGGTAATCCAACTGGCAGCCGCTGTGTGCCCTGTAATCGAGGTCCATAGCCCGCCGGAGTTCGGGGACGATCTGGGAAAGTTGGAGAGCGAGGTAGGCGTTGAGGAGGTTGTGGTGGTCTATACGCCTGATAAGATGGAGAAGGTAATGGCTTTTCTATTTCAACTAGCGCTGCCTTAGACTGACTGTTATTTTCTCCGCTGTAAGGTTTCAGTTTCAAACAATCGGGCCTGGGTTCTGATGATGTTGGTGAATCAGATACAGATGATTGTGATCCCCTTGAGGGACTAGATCGGTCAGAACCAGAGGTTGGTGGCCGCTGGTAACCTGCACTGTTCCGGTCCCGCCTTATTTCTAGTTCCGTAGTGCCACTTAGCTTTCTTTCCGTCTGTTCCCTTTGCTTTTCATTCTTAGAAGCAATATCTGACTCCATAGAACTTAAACCGGCATAGCATGGACTTTGGTTGTTTTCTGTGGTCTTGCCTTTTGAAGATGAGGGCCTTTCTCCATATGAAGATGCCAATGGCGGAGGCGAGGAAGCATTCAACGCAAATGGACCAGGTGCAATTGAGGTCAGTTTGGCCATCAGACTACTTCCCGCACTTACTGTTGGCGATGCTGGTGCATAGAGTGCATCGTTTGGAGGTGGGGCAAACAGGTGTTGAGGGCTGACATTAGAATCGCCCGGGGTTCCGGCAGTATACACACTTGACGATGCAGAAAACTGCGGCGCACTACTTTGCCCGAATGGTTGCTGCAGCAGCGGCTGTCCATCCGCTGGCGTAGCAGGTGATATTTCTTGAGACCCCGAACTACTGCTTCTTGGAGTCGGCTCTTCCCGCCTTATAAAAGCCCGATCTGCAGAAAAGTTAGTATACCGAGTTCACCACAAAGACCATGAAAAGAACTCACTTGCAACACCTGGGTCAATCGGAGGTAGCGCATGCTTAGCCTGCCGTGATGAGTCCTGGGATGCGGCTGCTGGTTTCTTCTGTAGCAGAATAGGCTCCTCTTCTGTTTGGCGTTAATATTCTTCCTTCTCCTTTTGTTGAGATGAGTCCCTGACCTTTCTGAGGTGCGCAAACGTGGTCCCCAAGTTCAGCTATATCAACATCAATACCACAAGTGGAACACTTGATCGTGCCCAGAAGACTAAATGTACTCCGCATCTCAATAATTTCCCCCTAAAGGGAAGAAAGCTGCCCTCAAACTGTCAATATCCCTTCGTAAGACAGAGTAGTAATCGTATCCTTTGTGAGTAATCAACTTCCAGCGTCGATACCCGTTTTTTAATTAGTTGAACAGTGTGCGGATTTGAAAATAAGAGTGATCAATCTTTGTCTGCTTCAAAACCTATCTTGTGCCTAGGGAGGGATCTTAAGGAGTGACAAGTTTAATGAGGAATCAATTGGATCTCAAATGAGGCACCAAGGATATTTCTCAGCAAACCACCTCCTATCTTGTATCTTTGACAAAAGCAAATGAAGCAGACGAAATGGGACGAAATACGATATGAGAACGACAGTAAAATCAAATGCCCTCCAGAAAGTGGCGGCAACAGGGGGGAGCTGCTAGTTTAATGGCTGGCCAATGGTGGGGAATAACCAGGGCGTTATTAGACAGCAGCTTTTAACAGGGGTAACCAGGAGATCATGAGTCTAAATAAGGTATGTGCCCTCCGATAGTCGCTACCTCAACTACTTCATCGTGAAACTCTTTGTACTGTAGTTATGTTAAAACAGCGGGGGCTCAAGATTATGGAGTGAGATTCTCGCGTAAGGCCTCGAATACTCTGGAACTGCTTGTCAGCACTCCCCGGCTTCTTTCTATCTGTACTCCCACCTGCCTGAATTCATAACCTCGAGACTACCTCGTTGTGATTTGGTTCATATTCCGAGATGGGTGGACTGACTGTAGTGTTCGTCAGTTGTGATTGCGCGCCCCCCCCCCCTTACAAGTGATGGGTGTCACCAAATTCTTGCAAATATACACTTGACGATGTCCTGTAGAGTAAATGTTCAACTTCGATGTTTCAAGGGCTTCTTGGTAGGGCAACACTGAAGAAGCACAGTTTGGTATTTTGCCATCCTCCGGGCCGCAAATACCATCTTACAGGCCGCACGCCTCGCCTTGGGAGAAGCCTTGATACTTTGTATTCCTTCCCGGTGAATATAGGCAAGACCGTTAGAATCTCAGAATCACGAGGTCACCACCCATGTTTGTTGCCCACCCTCAGCATGCCCTTTCCACCTTTCCAGGAGCTTGAAGCGAGACAGACTGATCAAGGGTAGCTTGGGCATTGCAGCTTTCTGCCCTAACACAGACCAACCAATATTTTGTAATGACTGACTTGCAGGCAATATGGGAAGAATTGCAGCAGTTGAGACGCATTGGGACTAGCCTTATGCAAGGCCTGTGAGGGTAGTCTGGTTGGCATGTGAGTAGGTATGGGCCCAGACAAATATCCATTGGATCGGCATGATGCTCAGGAACCGAAGCCTTGTGGGCTGGACAATCATACCTATCGATACCGCGCCAATTGAGATGGAGATCGACGACTGGCTGGGAGACCTCATTTTTCAATTCCAAATCCGACACTGCATCTGTCTTCCATAATTCCCTTCT
The DNA here is from genome assembly GCA_003788615.2 of Terfezia boudieri ATCC MYA-4762. Classification (NCBI taxonomy): domain Eukaryota; kingdom Fungi; phylum Ascomycota; class Pezizomycetes; order Pezizales; family Pezizaceae; genus Terfezia; species Terfezia boudieri. The sequence goes on along the minus strand of ML121550.1, from coordinate 333,352 downwards.
ATGTACTCTGTTCTTGTCCCCGTTACATAGCGTCCTTTGAACCCTCACGATTAACATCCGTTGAACTTCGCTAAATATCGCCTGCTCAGGGATCGGGCTCAGGTCACGGACATAAGCAATACCACTGCTTTTCGCTGAGATTTGACCCAATACTTAATTTTGAGCAATAATACCTAAAAATACCATCCTCTTCGTGTGGGAGCTTGACGTAGTCAGTTAAGCATGAATTCAGCCCGGAATAGGCAGTATCGTGAAATAGGTACTGGAGCCTGTAGGTGACCCTAGGCCAGTTTAGCCCCTCTGATCTTCAACCCCCTCCTTAATTCCTCTGATCACCGGAATTTGGTACTGCAATTGCTTCTCAAGAAAAAATAAATCGTTCTGGACACGATGCACCAACAAGGGGACTTTTTGGGAGAGACTTAGCTTAGGTTCTCTTATCTTGACGTCTGGATAACCGAGAACTTACATATGTGATATAGATATCGTAGATGGAAATGATCAACGGGTTTTTTTGGGGAAAGCTTGTACTCGCAGTCAGCCCAAGAGGATCGTCGTATGTATGTAGCTGTCGTTCAAATGCACTCAGCCTAAACCACACGATCGAGACTAAAACCAAACAAGCTCACACAAATCCCGATCTGCAGTAGTCTGGTTGGCAGTTCAGTCCCAGGTCTACCGAACGGATAACCTTAGCCTCGAGGTCAGACCCTCGTACCTGAGAATTCTAGATTCCTTCTGTGGTTGCAACCTCAATTCCTCTAGGTAAGGCTGCATCTCGAACCTGTTCCGTACTGCAATGTCGTCTGGCACTGCAATGCAATTCCTCTTATTGTCAGTTGCAGGGTGTTGTCGGCCTTGTGCCGAGCATGCATTGTGTAAGGAAAAGATGCAAGAGCCAGGAGCAAAACTTCACAAAACTGCAGCAACCCAACCCCAGCCTGGAGATGGCATCATGTACTTAGGTTAAGCATAAGTGGCTCTCGACTATGCGACTCCTATTACCTACATGACGATCCTTTCCTTGGGTCTTTCTTCAACAAATTCTTTGCTAGGCTGATGCCAATACATATCCGCGGGATCCGAGATGGCCAAAGAAGGGAAGACGCTGAAAGTTCTGGCCACGACTCGCGAGCTACATCCGCATAAAGTGCTCTCTGCTAGTACTGTTCGAGAATACCGTCGCGGAGCGAGCGAAGATTCTAGCGTTAAGCTTGGGGAAAGGGGTAGTGGGGCGCGCAGTGGGGCGATGGACGATTATTTCTCGGCTCCGGTGGCTGTTGAGTCTATTGGCAGACGTGGGCATTTAAAGAGACGGCATATCCTGCGCTTTTCTTCACAAACACATTTCAACTCCCACTCCTCTGACCGTTTCTCCAACTCTCACCAAAACACAAAACCTAACCTCGCTTTCCCAGAGTCCGACCGCTTCCGCCTCGAAGTGGTCACTTTAATCCGTCAAAACGTTCTCCACACTTTTGAATAGGTAGGAGAAATCTTTCTTGATTCTAGATTCGAGAATTCTTGTCATGATTTTATCGGGGTCACTTTGATGATACCAGACAATTCCCCGTCAGGCCGTTGCTTAGAGGCATGCAATTGCCGAAACGGGCAGTATCTTGTGTTCTGCGGAATTATAGGCGTGAGCAGCCTCTTCCGCAGAGCCTTTTCACTCTGCCCCTCTCAAACCTTTGAGCAGTAGCTTGGCCTCTGGACCATCATCGCCCTTTTGTTATTTGGGCTGTGCTATTCTTGCTTCTGCCGCCGCAGCTTTGTTCTTTTCTATTCTTAATACCAGTACTTTTTTTTCTCTCTTCCTCTCCATTAGCCAGACAGGCTCTGACCTTGCATCCCAACTACAGTGTCCATCACCCCCATCAAGGAGGCAGACGTTGTGCGCCATCTGGAGGGGCGTTTGATCCGGCTTTTACTCTCTAAGAACATCACCAACTACAAACTCGGCTTCACTCTTAGCTATGGCACCACACGCAAATGGCACAAACGGCGTTAATGGCCACACGAATGGATCCTCTGCTACTTCAGGGTCCGACCTCTTCGTGGTGGACTCGCCCAATGTGACTTACACCGATAGCGAGATTAGGTCCACGTACACCTACCGTACCACTAAGGTTACGAAGAGTGCTAATGGGAAATACATGGCCCAACCGGTCTCCACCGTTTACGATTTCAAGACTAATCGTAAGGTGCCGAAAACGGGCCTCATGCTTGTCGGCTGGGGGGGAAACAACGGGTCAACCGTCACTGCTGGTATCATTGCCAACCGTAACAAGTTGTCTTGGGAGTCTCGTGAGGGAAAGAAGCATGCCAACTACTACGGCTCCGTCATCATGGCTTCCACCATCAAGTTGGGTACGGACGAAGATGGAAAGGAAATTTACATCCCGTTCCACGGCATGCTCCCCATGCTCCACCCCAATGATTTGGTCGTTGGTGGTTGGGACATTAGCAACATGAGCCTTGCGGATGCAATGGATCGTGCGGCAGTCCTTGAGCCTGATCTCAAGCGCCAAGTCCGTGAGGAGATGAGCCAGATGCACCCACTCCCAAGTGTCTACTACCCAGACTTTATCGCTGCCAATCAAGGCGACCGTGCCAATAATGTTCTGCCAGGCACTAAGGGCGAGCATATCGAGAAGATCAGAAGTGATATCAGGTGAAATTTTGATGGTTGTTATCATTTGTTATTGAGCGTTACTAACGGGATAATAGAAACTTCAAGGAGGCCAACGGGCTTGACAAGGTCATCGTTCTCTGGACTGCAAACACTGAGCGTTTCGCTGATGTCATCAACGGAGTCAATGACACTGCGGATAACGTCCTCAAGGCAGTTCAGGAGGGCCATGAAGAGGTTGCACCCTCCTCCATTTTCGCCATCGCTTGTATCCAGGAGGGCGTCCCATTCATCAACGGTTCTCCTCAGAACACCTTCGTTCCTGGTGTGATTGAACTTGCTGAACGCCATGGTGCCTTCATTGGAGGTGATGACTTCAAGTCCGGTCAGACCAAGATGAAGTCTGCCCTCGTTGACTTCCTAATCAACGCCGGTATCAAGCTCACCTCTATCGCGAGCTACAACCATCTCGGAAACAACGACGGCCTCAATCTCAACAGCTACAAGCAATTCCGCTCAAAGGAGATTAGTAAGAGTAACGTCGTTGACGACATGGTTGCTGCAAACAGTGTTTTGTACAAGGAAGGCGAGCACCCTGACCATACCGTCGTCATTAAGTACATGCCTGCTGTCGGAGACTCCAAGCGAGCTCTGGATGAGTACTATGGAGAGATCTTCATGGGTGGACATCAGACGATCTCCATGTCGAATGTCTGTGAAGACTCCCTTCTTGCCAGCCCTCTCATCTTGGATTTGACAATCGTTGCCGAGATGATGACCCGCATTAACTGGAAGGCAAGCTCTTCCAACGGCGTTGCTACCAAGTATAAGGGCTTTCACAGCGTTCTCAGCATTCTCTCTTACATGTTAAAGGTGAGCTTGAATCTGATTCTATTTGTGCAAATAAACAATAGCTAACTAATATCAGGCACCTCTTACTCCTCCCGGAACCCCTGTCGTCAACGCCCTTTCCAAGCAGCGCAGTGCTATGTCCAACATTTTCCGTGCCTGCGTTGGTCTTGAGCCGGAGAATGACATGACTCTCGAGCACAAGTTGTTCATGTAAACGTCTTAGGTCAAGAGTTTGATGGATTTTAGTTCATATGACTCAAGGAAAAGGAATGTTATTATGGAAGAATATGAGAATATGGGAGTGTTGTTGGTCATTTGTGTGTTTGTGTGTTCTTGCTATACATCTAAGGTAGTTTCGTCGGTAGTTTTTCTGGCCACACCCTAGTCACTCTTTAGTGCAATAGCAGCCTTTTAATGAAATGGGCATCGGCTATTTTGATGGATCACTTTCGCTTTTATCTTTGGCCTAAATTGTTTGCGATGTTGCGGTCTTTGAGGGAGCTACAGCGCTTCCGTTAACTTTACCATTCTGGGTAATTGAGCACGTAGAAACAAGTTCATGGTAACACTACTGACACTCGCACCTATATATAAATATATATTTTTTTAGAAAAAAAAATCTCAGTACCCAGTGCACCTCCCTTCGGGAAGGTATGACGAACCACCCGAAGGCTAGGGTGGATTGTGGGGCGACCCCGGCCGTGCTGTCTAACAAAAGAACCCATGCTCTCTCAGTGTAACTTTCAGTTGAACAAGAAATTGCCTGCTGGAGAAGTGTTCGAGACCTTTACGCCCGTATAACTCAGGAGCGAACAACAAGCAGTCTAAGTTTTTTTGCAAAGCATTTTTTCCACAGGCCGGTAGCTTATGAACAGATACAGAGGGTTAACAAGTGTCAGAAAAAAATTGATATCAGGTATTGGCAGTCGGAAATTTCTGTAGAGAGCCAGATCTTGCACAAGTAAATCAGTCGTCGCACGCTTAGCCAATTGAGAACCTCTCCTGGAAAAGTAAGAACAGTGCTATAATTGCGCCGAAGCTTGAAGAGTTATGAACAATGACTAGATTCCATACTAAGGTTGTCGTTGGAGGAAGCTTCATTGACCCAGGAAGGCTTTCTCACCCTGCGTGGAAGTTACCCTGAACCTATAACAACTCAGGGGGAAAATAGTAATACCTGAGCATGCCCTCCTCCCCAACTCATGACATGCAAATGCCAAATAGACACAAAGTGTGGCAAGAACAGTTTTATGTAGTTGACGGTTACAGTGTCGTTTACTAGCAATCCCCGTGGTGGGATATCCACTGGCGAAGTTTGGGCCAGCGTAGTATTGGGCTATACATGGAGACATTTAGCTAGCGCCCAGGGTATTTTTATTTTTTTCTTTAAGTATATTCACCTGTAATTAAGTACTTCCTTCACTTTAAGATACAATCTCCCCTGACTCCCGCAACAAGTGTAAATATACCTTCAAGACGCCCACTCCCCCAACAGTAAGCAGCACCAGCCAAACCCCATATGGCAACGATTTCCTTCACCTCTATCCCCATGATTGGTTTCCATCAATCCTCCTACACCACCGAAGCAAAGTAGAATGCGGACACCCTTCCTGAAGCATTTTCTCCCAACTTAATTACTCAAAATCCAGTTTCAATTCCTCAATTCCCTAGTAAATAAGTAGGATAGAAAGTTCGTGCTATGTGTGTTCTTTAAATGGCATCTTTAATATTTACGCGATAATAATCTCCTCTGCCTTTTCGAATCCAACTCAACATATAACCTGTAAGTTTGCTCTGTTTACTATCCCAGGTCCCCAATACATAGATTAAGACTCTTCCCACAAAGAGTCCGTAACATTGATTCCAATTACCTTGACAGACAAGCGCAGAATTTTGAAGTAGCGTGAATGTCATGGGCGCTCCTACGTTCAAGAAATCAGTTGGAGATGGAATCGTTTTGGTGTTCTTTTTCCGTAACATTTTTTTTGCAGGAATAGAGCTTGTACTGGTGAACCTCGTTAGGTAGTGGTGAAGAGTCGAGGCAACCGAGGAATAAGAAGAATAAGAAGGCGCAGATGATGCATCTCGCAAGAAACTTTTGACATTATCTCATGTTAATAGTACTTTGTAAGCAAGAAACTAGCCATTGGATTATGGTAATGTGGTATTGGTGATGAAGTCTGGTGCTAGAGAGCGAGTCTAAAGCGTACAACAGCTGAGGCGCGAATGCTGCGCCAATGAAGACTTTTTTTTCCTCTGTCCTGCCGTTGAATACTTCCGGGTAATAGGTGATAAGTTTTGCCCTCAAATCATACAAGTTTTTTTCTAACCCCCCAAAAAACAGTACTCGTATGCACCCAGAAACGCGGTATGGATTCAGAGTCAAGCAAGTTAACCTGCCACCCGCGCGTGCTGTGTACATAAAGATGCTGTTATGCTAAGAAGTGTCTGGGAAAGAAATGAAAGGTAGGAGAATAAACCAGGAAATCGAACTTCTGCTGAACCTTAGGCGCTGTTGTGTAATAGGTCTTTGGGAAAGTATTGGAAATAGGATAAAAACCAAAGGAAAGGAAATGTTATCTAATCATCCTGTAAAGGGCGGTGAAAAAACCCTCTAATGTATCCCATTTCTCCCCGTCCTGGTCCTGTCTCCATACAGGGTAATCTAGGTCTTTCCATGAAGTCGCTGAGGGGATAAACTGGTGTGAATGGTGATTCTGTATATCTGATGTTGGAAGGCAATATGGGTGCCGTCTTACCTGCCTTCGCTGATGAGGGTCGGTTCTTTCAAATTGGAGGCCCGAGATTGTTGCCATTAACCAATTCCCATGGCCTAAGCAACTAAAAAATGTGTAGTTATTCTCCCCAGACCATCTAATTTCTTGGTGGATGTAAATTGACGTGTCCTAAGATGTATGCTCTAGTGATAGGTGCAGAATTTGATGACTATAGAATGGTGGGCATACCTATTTTCCTCCTGGATGTCCATCACCTGAAATGGCTAACAATAACGTAAGACTTGCTATGACTAAATGACTAAACGAGAGAATCCTCAGACATATAGTAATATTTCCCACACTATTGTGCAAGACCAGGAGTTTTTCGACTGTTACAGTGAAGACATTTGGTCTTCATGAGACGGGGATGTTGCAGCATTGTGAATATGATGTAAATGCCTCGACTATATCAATGACCTTCATTCACCTATGGAGTTGGATCAAAATGTATGAATATTTCCTAGAATAGATTACGAGTTAGCAAATACTCAAGCTGTAGGGATCTACATAAGTAACTGTACCCACCAGTGATTGTTCTCCAGGGCTGTTGATGGCAAGTAGTCAGGTAGTCTAGTCCCTCGTTATATAATAATCCAGTGAAAACAATAGCTCGGGTCCATCAAGCCATGTCCCACGGTCTGTGGTTTGACTATCAATTTAAAGGGACATACTTAGTCTGGTTGATAAGACTAGTCCAGAATACCCTCCACAATGAAGTAGCTCAGTCATTCTTTCCCGACCCAAGTACCGTATTAGTCTGGTTGGCACAACACCCTAACCAGACTAGTACCGTATTATCTCGAGAAATAGCTGGGCAAATGTGAGCTTAAATTCCAGAATTTGCCCAGCTCAGATTGAAATTACGCTAGCGAATTTCTCGTAGGTACTTGAAAGCTTAAGTGATACGGTGTCAACTTATCAGCAATCAATAAACGTAAGATTATCATATTAACTAACCTTCATATATGCATGAAGATTGAATTTCTCGAGTCTAAATGCCACTTCCAATTGGCCTCGGCCATCTCGGAACATGTCTCAGACAATGCTTGTGAATGTATTCATGACAATTACTTTTCTAATCTTCCTACTGAATGCGTTGATTGCATGCAATGGTACTGTTATTCACTGGACTTATGTAGCTACAATGCAAATCATATTTGAAATTACCTGTGGAAACAAGGATAAGTTGGGTAACTGCAGCTGTAACCAACCGACTCAAAAAACAACATAAAATGAGGATACCCCGCTCAGCCCCTGCACGGGCGCGGCCAAAGCGCCATGGTCGATTTATCACAAACTTGCTGTGGAAGAGGAGTCAGCGAATTCAAATCAAAGTATTTAAGGCTAATTGGTTTGCGTGTCATGATACTGTTTAACGGAGGTGCATACTGTTTGACGGAGGTGCCTTGACAAACTTATTTGTGCCAGCAACATGCTACGAAGGGACTAGACTCCTGGGAATGGCATCAGCATATCCTATACGACTGAAGTTGGGCCCCATCCATATACCCATGATTACCCTGAAGCACACATGCCACGCTGACGGTATAGCCAGACCTATGGCTCAATGGAACCTATACCACCGAGTACCAATAGGTATTACCGATCGCGCAATCATATGTATGCAAATATGACGTATGTATCACAGACACAGACAACATAAATCATCAATCATCCAACAACTCAGTCTACCCTAGCGCCTTATCTCAAACATTTCAGACAAACCTCCCGGCCCCCCGGTTGTGTCGTCGTTGGCGAGAACAATACTAAGCAACCGTCGCCAAGACGGCACTTCTTAGTATTGTTCTCCCAGACTATCAATGTCTTCAACGTCTCAATATCACGAGTACGATCCATTCTCAACCCACCATCTTTCTGCACTCCTATCTACTTGGCCATCCTCTCATTCCTTTCAGCTATGGGTTTCAAGCACACATGGGTTGCAATCACACATGAGCTGCAATTTCAGAGAGATACCCGGGCGGAGTTTAATATCATACCCTCACCTATGCACACGACTATTGCATAGGTTTCTTTTCATATCGTACTTAGCATTATCCCGATGATGAGGCAATGGGGAATCGACGATGTGATCTGCATGCTTTGTTCCTGGCAAGCTCTATGATTTTGGTGAACTGCAATTTGGCAGGCGGGTATAAATTCCCCCCAAGGCGTCACTTTTATTGCCTCCTTCGAAAGCAACACGTTCCTGAAGAAATCCGACCTTGAAGCTACAAAATATCAAATTCCCACAGGCCAATCTCACCCTCATTTCTAACTTACTCTCCTTATTCCCTTTCTACGTTCCAACATGAGCACATCAGAAGCAACAGAAAGCTCCGGAATCTCCGGTAGCCCTGCTTCCGTACTTCCACCAGGTTTCAATCCCCATACCCAATCCATCACCCTCCTCTACCCCGACGGTTCTCCCATCACCATCTCCCTCGCGGAAATCGATTCATGGACCCAGTCCTCAATCCGCGTCATCAGCATCTTCAGTACACAGGTCGGTGCCTGTGCAGTCGTCCTGTTCCTCCTCTTCGCACTCACCAAGCCCGAAAAGCGCAAAACTCCACTCTTCATCTTCAACTCTCTCAGCCTGTGCCTCGTCATCATCCGGAGCGTTCTCCAAATCTGTTATTTCACAGGAGGATGGTATGGGTTCTTTACATTTTGGGCGTATTATTTCGAGGATCTGAAAAGGAAAGATTATGATATAAGTATTGCTGCTACGGTTATGGCTTTGCTGCTTCATATTTGCATAATGACCTCCCTGGTCTTGCAGGTTAGGGTAGTGTATGGGCCGAATCCGAGGGTGAATAGGATTATGACGATGTTGGCTACGGTCGTGGCGTTGGCGAGTGTAGGGTTTTTCTTTGCGGTTACCGTACAGGTTTCCATCACGATTATGAGGGCGGAGAGTTATGACAGCAAGTGGGTGTATCCGGCGAGTAGGGGTTTACTGGCTGGGGCGATTAGTTTCTTTAGTGGGGTATTTGTGGCGAAGCTTGGGATGGCGATTCACCAGAGGAAGATTTTGGGGTTGGAGAAGTGGGGCCCGTTGCAGGTGATTTTCGTGGTGGGTTGTCAGACTCTGGTGGTTCCTGGTGAGTTTTACATTTCCCTCCTTCATACTGGATTAACTGTTGTACTGACTTGGCTGGGGTAGCGATCTTCTCAATCCTTGAGAACATCAACTCCGTCTCCTTCGACGGCATGTCCTCACTCACAACCTTCCTCGTAGCAATTTCCCTCCCTATCTCGTCACTATGGGCTTCTGCCTCTGCAGCCGACAAATCTACCATCTCCCCTTCATATAATCGTGGCTCTCATAATTCAGGAGCGACCTCTGGTCTAATGAAGTCTCGGGATACCAACAACATCAATAAGGCCCGGTTTGGTAGTGTGTCGACAGGAAGCCAAACACTAGCTGAGAAGACGGGTAGAGCGAAGCATTATGAAGATGCCGAGGAGAAGACTGAGGGAATTCATGTGGAGAGGTCGATTGATGTGGATTTGTTAGTCGGAGACGAAAGGGTTTAAATATGTGGGGAATCCAAAGGTGTGGCGGTATTATTGTATCCCTACTGTGGGCTTTTGGTTCGGAAATGATGACTTTGGCTTTCTCACCTCATATTCCGAGCTGATATCATATTTTTTCCTACGATTTATCTTGCTTCCTTTGGCAGAATTAATTTTTTATTCTTGTTTTAGAGCTTAATCCTATTCTTACTTTATTTCTCTCTAGAGGCTTACTTATCTTGTCTACACCTTCTGGGACTTTGCTGTGCAAGCGGAGGTGCTTGGCTTACTCATATTGTTTGCTTACCTGTTCATCGATTTTCTCACTCTGAAAATCATGCTTGTATTGGTGCTGAATCTAGAGCTTATCAATGTTACGATCATATGTGGATGTAACACCTCTTGTGCTCAGTTCTTTCTTATAGTTACCCTGAAAATGTTTTTTCCATGTGCCCACGCCAAGATTTCAATCTTAGTCACCTCCCTCCAGGCTAGCCGAACCCAACCTCAGTGAAGTTACCCCTCTACAACTAGGCACGAGACTATTTTTACCACCCTCCTCTCCCGCCAGGCTCTATTGATATTCAATTCCCAGAGACAAAACCGACAAGACTAAAAGGAGAAAATTCTCTGCGGGCATCAAAAAAAGACCACAAAAGGGGAGCAAAAAGAGAAGAAACAAGCTCGCAAATGCACCACTGACCCTGTCCGGGGGGATGTTTCTGATAAGGGAGATTGAGAAGCAGGAGGCGGAGGTCAGGTGAAGAAGGAGAAGAAGGAAATGAAGGTGAAGGATGCTAAAGGAGATACGACTAGTACCATCATGTGAATGACAATGAATCCATCCCTGTGCGCGCGCACACATCAGGATTTCTCCAGAATACGACGGCTGTGCCTTGAGCTCCCGCATCGGGAACCTCATCTTCCGAGTCGGAATCCTCATCAGCATGACCTCTCTTTCATGCTCGTTTGATAGTTGAATTTTTGACTGTCTTCAATTCCTTTTCAGACAATCTTGGAGGAGTGCCTTCAAGGCCTTTTTGTGAAATTCAGCGCCCGACGCCAGACGTTGCTCTACATGAGGCACGAGACACATGAGCATCGTTTTCGGTTTGGCTAGCCACCCCAACTCCGGATTGAAGTGTTGGCCCAATATTTCTTACTGCCATAGTCCGCGTTCAACCCAAGTCGACTTTAGAGTTCTGGATGGGATTTTCCGGAGTCACCATTCTAACTGAATATGTATAAGTACGTCGGATGAGAGCTTCCGGTAACTAGATTTACCTTTCAATATTGCCGTATAGGAAGGATATATCTGCGGTGAATAGTTGGCGGATTGTGAAAGGTTATCAGCAGCTTTATATGATTAGATGAATCCCCTTCATGAAAGAGCAGTGATGGCTTATATACGGGATGGCAAAGGAGCTCACACTACTGATAAGTACTACTCTCGATAGAAATCTACGGGTTACGAACCCTCAAGTCTAACCCAGTCTCCAATCTGATTCATTCATCGAGAACAAAGCTTGGCCGCTGATTTCTAGGGTTGTTTGCATGGTGATAACTGCGCTGATATTTGGACGGTGATTTCTACGGTGATTTCTAGGCCAACCAGACTAGCTTACATTGTACGGTGGTACGTGTGCCACATACGCAATCGCACAAACCGGTTTATGTATATATAGAACGTTGGAACCCCACGGAGGGGTCGTGCAACCAGACTACGTTGGAACACCCGCTCAAAGGGTTAACGAACACACTCAACCCTTACACATACGCACGCACTCATATCTTCATACGCTTATACGTTCATACATACTTTTACCTACATATATTCACGTATATACTCTCACATACGTGGCACTCACGTACAAGCCATTCACATACGCACACACGCTTTACGTACATATCTCAGGCGAAGCGGTCCTTCATTGGCCATTTATCTATCATTCCGTTGCTAGTGTTGCTATACATAACCTGTCATTCGAACAAGTTATGAGCCCGGAGCAGGCTAGTGATAGATATTCCCCGATCAATTCTACTCTACTTCCACATAAAAAAAAAATGCAAAACAACGAAGCTGAAGCAAGCGGCCCCACAAGCAACAACCGATCGGCTCCACAGAAACAACCTTCTTTTTCGATTGGCTCTACAGCGACAACCACACACCCTCTGCGGTAAGGAGGCCTTATACCCTCTCCAAAGATTTTCGTCCGGCCGAAGTCAAGCTCAATAATATTGAGCCGCTTGACGGACTTAGGAATTATGAAGATTGGGCATCACAAATGACAATGGTATTTGATGCCATGAATGTTTTAGATATCGTGGTCATCTCGATCCTAATGCATCCCCAGCTGAGAAGGAGGGGTATCAAGCTCTTTCAAAACACACATTGCTAATCCTGATCCAAGTCATTAGAAGGTCTCTAAGTTTAGATCACCTTATTTCATTTGAAAATACCTTAAAGAGACTTGCTTTAGGGTCACTGCCTTCTCTTTTGTTCACCAGGTTGCTGGCTGCCTTCTCTTTACTAATTTAGATAAAGACAAGACAGTATCCGATTTTATGGATAAATTTGGCGAGCAATGGAACAGGGTCCACGAGATGTCAGGCGGCCCTGACCCATATAGGGCGAAATTCAAAGCTTTCCTGGAAGAAGAGACTTCGCGAAGAGGACTTCTTACTGGCTGCTTTGAGCCATATTTGTCCAAATCCAGTGGATAATCTAACTACAAAGGCGAATCTTACCTATTCAGAGGTAAGACTGTATATTGGGGCTGGCCTCCAACAATCAAAGACTTGTAGCTACTGCAAAAAGCAGGGTGGAACTTCCGTCGGGCACATCTGGCAGGACTGCCGAAAGCTCAAGCGCGATCAGAAGCGCAAGCAGGACAAAACTGCTTGGAATAACCAGCAACAGCAACCTGCTGGAAATAACCAGCAATCCGCTTCTACTAATCAGCAGCAACCTTCTAATTAAGGCCTCATTGCTGCTGCTTTTTTTCTTCCAATCTATCCCAAAACATGGACATAGATCAATCTAATGTCAGTACCTCTTATATCTGGAAATTTGACATATGTGCAACATCTCACATGACATCGGATATAGGGCGATTTGAACACCTTAAACCGAATCACGGAGTTGTGAGCGTAGGAGGAGAAAACTCTCTTTCCGTGGAAGGAATCAGTTCTGTTTTGTTACACGACCCCACCGCAAACATGACCACACCAAACACACGCACCCTTTCATAGTGCTCTTTACATTCATCTTGTTGGGTCTAAATTCAAAGCCGCGAACAGCCAACTGAAGCCCTTGGATACCCATCGCCCTCTTACCTATACCCCCAAAGCACCTCGCAAGAATTGGAAGCCATTCAGGTCATACATGAGATCTTGAGTTCTATACTCAGGCTCCTATCCGACGCAAGAAGTCAGCAAGGTTTCGAGATGGTTTGTTGCGATGAAAAAATACGCAAGTACCTTAGCTCTCTGCCTGGTCAGCGGACTACATGGAAATTGTCATGATCCATGCCATGTCGTCAAACCGATGCCCTATCTGCATTGCTCCCCCCAATGAATTTGGTGAGCTGCTGGATGCACCATATGATATGCGACCACACCCCTGGTATGCCGCCGTCATATCACAATTCTGACGTGCAAGACCTTAGGGTGTCAATATCAACAACGCACCTTGGCATATCCCCCATTGTGAATCCTATACTATAGGTCGAGCCGATATCCTCCACACACTTCCTTCTCCTTGGGATCCTGGTCCATCTTATGAAATGGGTCCAAGACTTCCTAGACTTCGTTGGAAGACTACGTTGGACGTTGGACATATTACCGTATTCGATTACATGTGGTCCAGAATGCTGCCATTCCCGGGGTTCATGAGCCTACCGCACCGTGTCACAATGCCAGACAAAGAAATGCGTAATTTACTCCGCATACTTCTAGTGCTGCACTCAGTCATATATCCGACGCCCTTGCTGTTCCAGCCGACACAAATCATCCTGCCTGTGTGTTCGGTATATAACTGACTTTATTCTCATTGTACAATACCAGGCCCGCACCCCGTGAACCATTCAATCAATGAAGTATTTCTTAGGTTTCGAACAACAAAGCGCCTGAAGACTATGGCAAGGTAGGCTTTCCGCGGAAATCCGGTGGCAGTTGTGCGCCGGAGTGAGAGAATAGCAGCTTGGGGGGGGGGAGTACAGCGGGAGAAGCGCGGGGAGAGGAAGGGGTAGGGGGGTAAGGTCTCGACGAGAGGGAGTTGTGGAAGAGAAAGAGAGAGCGAACTCCGGAGGTTGGGATCCCTGCAAATCAAAAAATGCGTTTTGAGCATGCAGAGGATCACGAATGTGATTCGGAGATCGTTAACTTACTGGAGAAAGCAACTCAAGATGAAATTGATGCCTTAAACGACGAAACTAAGGCAGATAACAGCCCACATGAGGCTACCCTCTACGAGCGCCACAAGGACACGGCGTTCTACATGGACAAGCAGGGGGGTACAGTTATCGAACCCAGACCTTTCCACAGCCCCGAACCGGTGAAACAATAGGTGTTCTGCACTTATTGCAAAAGCCCAACCACAGTATAGACGAGTGCTATACACGCGCCAATGACGCTAAATATCAACGAGCCCAACAGTGAAAGAGGGGAATCTATGAATTGTAAGCCCTCAGACAGCACCGAGGGAAGAGAGGAGGAGGAGGCCCGCATTTCATCAAGAGGAAATACAACACTTACTAGTAGATGATCCTAGTGGAAGAATTGAGAGAAAAAAGAGCGGAATTTGACACTCGCGTAAGCAAAAAGGCAAGAAAGCTCACGCAAGTGATGGGAATGCTTGATTTTGAGAGGACCAAAAGTTAAAAATAGGAGGGTGAAGTGGGGTATAAAATAAAGGTGGGTACAAATAAGAAGTCAGTTTACGGAACACGCCCCAATCTTATCTATCCTTGAACATGAGCACGTGGATCAGAGGGTTGGTGAAGATGGTCGGTCGGGACGCCCTTTAGCAGAGGGGGAGTACTAGTACCGCCGAAAAAGGTTTAATATCGAATCCGATGGCAGGAGTATGGTGCAGAAGATGATACTTGGGCAATACTAGAAGAACTTGCCTGCGAGGAGAAGCTCTGGGAATTTCATTAGAAATACCCTACTAAGCCAGTCGATAAGAGCATTTTACTTCATGCTTATGAGTGTTTGTCCGATGCCGAAAGGCCTCACCCGGAAAGCCATCGGTGGACTTGACGGAAGGGGTTCCCGCCCAATCTGAATACATTGTTCAAATTCTGAGACGTGGCAGCCAACAATACTTATGTACTGGCTTGCTCATGTTTTGCTTATGACCATAGTCGGATCCCCGAATGGTTCTGAAGGGATGGTGCGTGTCGGATTGCCATGGCAGAATCATGTAATAAGGGACTGCGGATATAGAAGGCATGGCCTACCTAATCCCGACCGACCCAAGAAGAGCTTTATCTTGTAAATAACCGCATTGATATACATACGTGGAATGATATTCATGATGGTAACTAGGATGGAGATAGTTAAGGTTGGACCCCAAGAATAAAGATAAATTACACCCTGAACATACGAGTTACTTAACGTCTAGGGACAGACCCTGTTCTTCAGGCACCGAGTTTACGAATTGTGTCATTAGTGGCGTCGGGATTCCGCTGAAGTTTAGCGGGCATCCCGAGAGAACCAGCTTCAAGACGCTTGGTGGCTGTGTCTGGACATCATTATAATCTTGCTGATGAAAGTCGTCAAATCCATCCGCAGATCCCCATCTTCCAGCACCACCTCCGCATTGTCATCCTCGCCGCATACACCTCCCCCATAGAACGTATTTTCACATATCCCCGTTTCTCTGCGAGGGCCACAAACATGCCCTACATTGTTTTATGCATTCCCGCGCCGAACTTGGTCTGGCTGGGGGAAACGAACGCTGCCTAACATTTCGTTGCTATGATGAGTGCCCAACACTTGTGCGTGGTGGGGAAAAGTTCGACGTAAGAGAGGGCAAAAGAGAGTAAGAAGGAGGGGGGCTGAAGCTGGCTGAAGGAGGCATTGGTTAAGGTTGTGAAAGGCATTTACAGTAGAACAAAATTTCTCATATTAATCTAGTAACCTCTACTTCCTCCTTCCTCCCGAGTGCCAGCTACATATTGGATAATTTACATTAAGATCTATCTCACGAAAATTTCCCCTCCAATATTAGTTTCCTTTCTTTTTTTTTTTTAATTTCCTGT
This sequence comes from Terfezia boudieri ATCC MYA-4762, assembly GCA_003788615.2. NCBI lineage: Eukaryota > Fungi > Ascomycota > Pezizomycetes > Pezizales > Pezizaceae > Terfezia > Terfezia boudieri. The sequence goes on along the minus strand of ML121550.1, from coordinate 317,303 downwards.
ATCCTTTGCTCTGTTTCTTGTTCGGGCTCATGGTGTCTACGTTTTTTTTGTTTACTTGAATTTGTTTCCTTCCATGTCATGTGTATTCCTTACGAGATGTAGACAAAAAAAGGGTGTACTTCATTAGGTACCTGAATAAAAGAGTACCTATTTTTTACGTGTACAAGAGCTCTAGCACAGTGTGTTCTACTTTTTGCACATTGTTACTGGCGGTATGAGGTACCAGTAATTTATGATCTAATTACCCTGAACTGTCACGACCTCTTACTGCAACAAAAAAAACTACCTGAATTGAATCGACACTCTATGCCCATTACTCTCACAAAAATTGCATGTTGTTTGCCCCCAAAAATCTATAATCATATACCAAAATTAGGCTAAGTCCAGCTATACCACGGACACCTCCCCCCCCCCCCCCCCCCCCCCCAACTTCTGCACCGCCTTCACCAAAATCACATAATCCTTCCATACTTCCACCCTACTATTTCCTGCTGAACTTTGCACTTTGACATCGTCCCGATTGTCATGGGTGATGCAAGTGTTTCTGTCTTCGAGACCTAAGCCCCTGGTGGGGCTATGAAATTCGATGGGCTCGCTTGTCGGTCGCAAAGAAGCAACCATAGCACTAGCTCTGTCCTGCGTGATAGTACTAGTACGTATATGAATCCCGCCTTCCCGCGACTATGTATCCCCCATACACTCTTTATATCCCCCTCACAAACTCACTAATCCACCCCGCCCCCGTCATCCATTCCCTACTGGCCCTCTTCCCCACTAAATTCAAATAATCACTCAACTCACACCTCGTTTCCGTACAACACTGTATTCGGATAAGCCTCAATGAGAGGGATAAGCCCGATAAAACCCAGGCATGCGCGATGTACACGTATTCATCAACACAATATCCTATGAATCAGCACAGATTGTAAGAGCGAGGAAACAGAGATAGGGATACCTTATCAATCGGTATATAAAGATTCAATCCATGATAAAATCGCCCTAGTCAACAATACAATAAAATTCACATACACCGCATTCTCGAAACCATCAACTGAATCTCCATGCTTCGGAACTCGACCCTCCAGCCAATGCAGTCACCTGGTGGAGGGGGCTTGGACTGCATGTGCTACCAGTTTATCGATTGGATGTTTTCGAATGGTCATTCAGACCCTCAGGAGAGGACTCGAGGGTTTTGAAAGCCTAATAATCACTAAAGGATCTCGAATAGACTGTTGTCAAGAAGCTTTTTTTGCCCTCATTGATCACTAGACTAGGGTCGTTGTATCCAGCGTTCCCTCAGCACTCAGACGGGGGAAAGAAGTCATGGTAATAGAGGCTTCATGTTCACCGAGGTGTTTCATTGACTGGAGGTTGCTTAAACTCATTAGCTATACATGAACCCGAGCTTTATCAATGACCCAAGCTGGGGAACTCACCTTAGTTGAATATTGCTCTCCACGGTCAATAAGCTACTCCAGTTTCCGCCATAAGGTGAATCTACCAAATACTTCGGTGAGATCTCAGACTAGCTAGCTGTACTTAGCCGACCAAATAAGCTTGATATATTTGTCGCAAAACTGCAATGGTCCCTTTCTGCTTCCAAATCTCCTCCTGTCTCAAGAATAGCCGGGTGTTTTTGTTCTTCTCGCAATAAGATACCGTGACTACTAGGTACTCAATCTAACCCAACACCCCACTATAAGCAAGAATGCCAGCTCGGCTTTGGCGCTTGTGTATCCAAGCTCCTTAATGATGCTTGGCAAGAATAAACTGAAAGCATAGAGCGAACCTGCGGCACAATGAGATTCTTAGCACTTTTGAAATGGAATTGGGATCGTACCGTCAACTCCCATATAGATCAGACAACCAGTGTAGGTCTTCCAATCCTTCAAACTATCCCACATGTATGTCATCTTCAGCTCTTCATGACCAGCACTAGCCTGTTGGTCTTCCTTCAAACGCGTGATCACTCGTCGCCTGTCGTCGTCATTGAGGAAAGTGGCGTTATCTGGAAAGTCGACCACCACCTGTGCTCTACCCCAACTTGTAAAATTCCAATAGCACCCACCTCATCTCTTCATAGTAGCATAACCGGTTTATTTCCTCTATATCTCTTCCAGATATATAGTAATCATATCATTTCCAAGTCAGTTATGGACTATGAGAAACATGTACAAATAGACAGTGTACTTGAATTCCCACCTTCCATACTTGATGCATGCCCCTTTGCCCCTTCCCAGTCCATGGGAGTTCCTATAGCTCTGCACCCATCAGCATTCTTCCACATTCTCTCCCAATGATATAACCCCGCAGCTCTACATATTGCCTCCCTCTACTTATGTAGCACCCATCGCGAGGACTCACTATAGACCCATCCGGCGAAACTGAAAATGCAAGCCAAAATATTAGGCCTGGCTACTCCGAACTCCTTGTAAATGCTGCCAGATGAAAATCAATTTGATGAATATCCCCATGCAATGGCGTTTTAAGACGAAAGTCACCGATCTATCGATTCTTTACCCAGATCAAGAACAAGATTCCGCTGATCAGGGTCCACGGCTGAGGAATGCCGAGCGAAATCAAGATCTGCTAATAAGAGTGTCGGTTGTAGTAATGTAATCAAGTCTAGCCTAACCAAGCAAATCCACCTTGAAGGGCCAAAAAAAATACGGAATTTATTCTAGTTCAAGCGACAAACATACCGGTACAGCTATGTATAAACCTTGAGGTTGACCAAGCTGAATTACAAATCGAGCTTACTACCCCGCGTATGTACCTACCCCGCGGGCGGCAATTTTTTTCCCCGTCTGATGAATGTTAACGTTAGCATTGATGCAACAAATCTGAGCACTGCAGATCCAGTAGTCTGGTTGGCAGACTAAGATCCAGCCGTGTCTTAGGTACCTACCTAGTCTGGTTACTGCAGCTGCATCTGCTCTACTTACGTACTGTACAGCCATCACTCCCAGAATACGTCGAATAGGTAGTTGCAGCTCATTGCATAGAGGCACCCGAATTTGCCAAATTGTGCTTCTAGATGTACACTACCTACCATGGAACCCCCAGACAGTGCAGCTGGCGATGACAAATGTTCTGCCTCCCCCCCCCCCCCGGTTGGGGATAGACCTTCCCTGAGAAATACCTAGCCTGGTCTTTTGGCTCTACCCAAACTTCCCCCTTGGACTAACCTACATAGATAAGTATATGTGCTTCCGCTCACACCTGCATGCTCCGCTTCCAATCGTCGGCATACACTTCCTATCTGAAACCACGCAATCTCAAACCAATGCCATGCTGCGCTACGTTAGGGTAGAGTAACACCAGCCCACACATATGTAAATCGAACTTCTTTGTTGGTTTTTGCGGCTTAGGGCCCATATAATCCTGGTATCCATAACCGAATCCAACAAATTCAAATTTAACAGTGGCGCCGGTTAGAAATCTCCTGCTCTATATTTTAGCACGACCACCACCCAATATGTGAAGTGCAGCGAGAAACAACTTGAACTGCATCTGGCACCGCACAGGCTCATGAGATCGAAGGACTTTGTGGCGCAGGAGTACCTGCTTACGGACTCCTGGCTCAAACTGGCACCAGAAAATGTCGGTCAGTGGTCAGTGTGTACTCCAAAATTCCCCTACCAGTAGGAAAAACGATTGACATTCGGCTTTGGGCAGCTGCATAAAAAGCCCATACACGTATACACGTGAGCTTCCCTATGATGAACATATCCTAGTGTTTTTTTCTGAAACATGGGGGACCATTTAAGATGGTTCTGGTCTTGTGGATAGTAGCCCTATACCCGGTTACGGATAAGTTATCTCGGTACCAGATTATGCACAAGTTTTCAAGTACAATCCTCACCCAAAAGTCTTGCCGAGCAAGAAGTGTACGACGGTACCGTGCTTTCAAACTCCATTGCACAATAACGATGCCTCCCCACGTGTGATGAGAGATGAAAGCGGTGGAAGATGGGTATCATCCTCGTGCTCTTACAACTACAACTCATAGAATTCTGGTGATCATTGGTCAAAGACCACAAAGTTCCTCAATAGAAGAGCTGAGCGAAGGCCCAAGAAACCCAGCAAGTAAGATAGAAGGGCTATAGTTTGATGTGTAAAGTAGAATAAAACATGGAATGGAGAGCGGACTTGGGAGGACTGCTGTCCTCATGATAATCATGTGTTGGTGGATTCCTTGGACAAGGAAATGGACTATGCAATGCGCTATCAAGGGTTTCTACGATAATTTGGAGACACCTCTGAGGCAATAATATATTTGGAGACTTTAAAAGTCACAGCGAAGATTGGACCTTTGGGGAACAACTAACCCGACTCAGAAGGCAAGCATTGACCTGAAACTTTTAGTATTGAATTATTGTATCAAAAGCTATAATAGAATAGAAAATTAGGATTTATCCCCCAGTATAAGAGGAGTACAAAATGGTCAAATTGGATGAAATCCCCGGATTTCTGAATTTTGGTACTTATGGTCTTGGCAAGATTTGCTCGTACATATATGATTTACCCAGACTAGTAATTTACCTCCACCACGCTTCCTTACGCCATATCACACCATAATTTGAAATACTTCAACGCTACTTTGTATTGTATAATCATGTTAATGGGTTGATCGGAAAGAACCAGACTATCAAAAGGTTTATTTTGGGCTGGGTAACGTCACTTATTTTACCATGCTGTACGCCAAACTCAAATTGATCATAACATACATTCTCTTTTTTCTGTTGTATGCTATTCCTACCTACTAAATCTCAATACAGGCCAGACTATCTTACCAAGCAAACAATCACCAGTACTCATGATCTGCAATATAACTGCGTGTACGAAACTCCAGGACCATTTCTCAATTGCTCTCCACGGCCGAATTCAAATAGGCAAGCAATCATATTAATAGCGCCTATGTCTCTGCTGGGTACTGATGCTCTTAGGCATGATCCGCAGAACTGGTTTAAGTAATGACCAGCTCCCAATGGCAAATCAGTGGGATGAGGGTTTAAGTAATATCTTCCTTCTGAAGTATTCTACCCCATATATCAAGACACACTATGTTACTCTGGTTACTGCGTACTCAACTTAGGAAACATAAAGGTTGGTGATACATATCTTAGCACAGACCCTATGGGACTTCCAATAATTAGAACATCCACTACATTACGGCCAAGCTATGGAGAGATCATTACCTAAGTGCCATATATTGGAACAGGTACAGGCGTCACCATGATACCAAGCAGAGCAGTCAGTGTGTGTTTCATATCCCTCGAACACGATGATCATTCTGCAGGAGCTTGCCACACTGCAGATCACATAGATATACACCTCCTACTAGTACGCATATAGAGATCTAACCAATCTTTTGTATATCATGACCAACAGGGCGGGTGCACATGAGTACTTTTTTTTTTTTTTTTTTTTTGAAACAATTAAACCCCAAGCGACGCCACCACGCCTACTTATGATACTATTTTCAAGCCCCCGCCACCTCACAAGTTGTAATGAAGAGTTGGGTGATGGATTATTGTGGCTCTCGTTTGGAATTATCTCAATTCAGCAGCATGAATACCTGAGTAGTAAGTAGTCAGGCCTTTTATAACTCGTTGGGAGCCTTGGAGAATGCAACACAATAAAACTCCATATGCGGAATAGTAAAGCCACTGAGATCACCGCTTCAAGTGCCCGAATAGGTTGGCGAAGGTGTTTTAAGTTTTTGAAATTGGATAGTTGCGCAAGTACTTAAGCAAGCATCTTGACTGCCCCCATCAGAAATCCAAGATCTACATACATGGCATTCCGGTTATTGATGGTTATTATCGTCAGGGTAACGGTCAAAGCGTCCCCTGGCTAGGGTGCAAGCGCCACCGTGTAAACCTTCCTCCACCCATCTACCCGTCAAGAAAAGCCGGCCTGTGTGTCAAATTTTCAAGATCAAAAGCATAGTTCTACTGTCCTCAGATCCCACTTGCATATAACCACAATATATCGCGCAATCCTACCCTTTCGAGACCGTCATGCATAGCCATAGCGTACGCCTTACGGTTAAACTTGCAGAGTCTTTAAATTCTTTTGAGATTTGATCGTACCATAATGACACACAAAGGAAAAAAAGAAAAAAAAGGAAAAAAAAAACGTGGTCGCCACAACGGTGAGACACTGGTGCAGTATCGGGTTTAGGTACGGCTCTATGGACTGACGCAGTTGGCTCTTTCAGGGTAAGTAATTTTGGCTTGGGTCTGGTTAGAGGAAGTCAGGGTAACAAAAACATTAATTACCAACACAATATTTACTGGATGACGATTGCTCGAGAGATCTAGAGATGCATCGATGGGCATGAGATGTTTCAATTATAAGGCTAACAACTATAAAACGGCTGGAATAGGGCTGTTCTAAATATAGAAGCGAGTGTTCTTATTCCTCTATAGTACGGCTAACTTCTCTCGTCAGCCTCGCCATGCGCCATCCCACCACGAGTGACTCACAAACTTAATTCTCATGCGAACATTCATCACATCACTCTCTGTCCACTGTAAAACAACCGAACCAGTAGAAAAGTCCCCAAGATCTCTCCCAACACTTAAGGGACCACTCCCCCAACTTCAACCACCCCATCACTCACTCACTCCGCACATCAACACACATGACTGACCACGAGACTGAATTTAGCCCCACCTAGATAGCCCGCGAAGCCGACCGATCGATCGATCAGATCTCGATCTTTCTAGGCACATCGGTCCGATCGGAAAAACTCACTGCACTCGAAGAGTGGTGAAACACTTCCGTATGGTTGATTTGATATGACTGTCTGCTTCTTTTCTTTCTTTCTTTCTTTTCTCCTTCTATCACCTTCAATCTTCTACCATCTGTTGCCTTCTTTTTTTCCTTTCTCCTTCTATCACCTTCAATCTTCTACCATCTGTTGCCTTTCTTTTTTCCCAGAGTGTCCACGAGCTCCTCCACCCTTGCTTTACCTCACTTACCAAATCGGCCCAGAGGGATTGAAATAGAATGAAGAGCTTAGGCTAGAGTAAGGGACTTCCCCCAAGTTACATTATGAATGTAAGGGAAAAGCTGGACAAGAAAAATAAACAAACACATATTTCTGGACTGCTGTACCCACTTTCAGTGAAGTGACCACTGGACCACCTCCGAGTAGAAATATTTGCCAGCAGTATAGCGGAGAAGCAAGCAACGACGCACGTATTTTCTCCTCTGCTAAAAAAGACACTTCGTGTGAGGGATGTGCAGGCCATGCTCGGCTTCTGGAAACGAAAGCGCAAGCACGTTTCAAGACAACCTGAAGCAGACCGAAAAGCAAAATAATGATGTCAACCAATTTATGGTTTTCAGAGTACCAATCCCTTCAACAGATGACCTCCGAGCCCCTCCACAGTAAGAGCTCCGATTGATCGTTGAGAAACGTGATAAAATTGGCATAGGCCATAACATATCAGGCAGGTGATATATGCACAACCCTTGCTAATATTCCTTGGGATTTATTCTCTTTGCAGACCTATCCAGTCTCGTAGCCGGTATTCAACTGAAGGAGTTATCCAAGTATTTTTTCTTTCATAACAAGACGGGCGTTAACCTAGTAGCCCCATCCTGTGGTATTCCAAAAATACGTATGTAGCAATCCAGAAATGAAAAGGAGCCTGTTTGGATCGGCCTCCAAGCCAGATGTAGATGCACTTAAAACAGAAAAAGACAAAACTCCCCAACCAGTCGTCAAATGCGTGCCGCCATTGTCCTCCAAAATCCCCGCGTGTATCGCCCCAATCCCCCAAAATAAGTCCCTCAAACAAGTGCAACGACTGCCCCTTAGCAGCCAAACTTTTCAGGAAACAAGCACGTAGAAAAAAAACGTCATAAACGTATGAGTTAAAACCCCAAGGAAAGCTAAGGGGGTAAATACTAAGCATTCACATTTACCAATTTACCCCACTCAGCACCACAAACCGCTGACAAATGAAGATACCCAGAGAAATAACAAATAAAAAATGTAAATAGGAGACGCATTTCAGTAAATCAACCCAAACTGGTGAATGTAAGCGAAAGTCAATGCCCTGCAAAACTACTGAGAAGATAAAGTCTGCAACATATGACAGACGTACTTGAAAGGGCCAAAGTAACATACAACGCTAAACAGTTAACGCCTTTCACTGCCCAATATAAGCAAGGTATCACGAGAAAAGGAAGTAGCGCCAGTATTAATGAAGAGTATTACGATCATCAGGAAGAAGGTGAGAGTTGATGGAGACCAGGTTCATCTTAGCTGGTGAGGCTTCCCCTGGCTTCATGACAGAGGCGAATTTGGGGATTTCCTCGCCATTGCATTTGCAGCAAGATTGCTCTTGCTCATCTTTCTTGTTAACTTGGCATAGTCTAGAATGAAGTTAGTATAAGCCCGCGTGAACAAATACTCGATCGAAAAGATAGGGTGCCATACGTAAGCCACAAGCATTGCATAACGTCCGAGCACCGTCAGGCCCCCTTCGCCATTCCGGAGTTTCCGCACGATGGCAACTGTGACACCGCCCAGGAGGTGCGGCCCTCTTATAGCTCAATTAGTGCGCTGTTCCACTTCTACACATTGTAATTGGTACTCACCCCTCTCCTGACTTTTTTGTGCTCTGGCTGCTGAAGTCCGAGATTTCGTGGATCTTCAGAGTAATGCTCTTCAACTTCGTACTCAGGAATATGTGGTCGACCCTTCTCCACTGTAGATTGCTGCTCTTGCTCCTTACACATGTCTGTGAGTAGCTTTCGGCAACTCTCCAAACCCTCCTTTAACTCATCGGCTTCACGAATAGCTTTGTTGAATTCCGCCACCACGTCCTCCAGTCCGTGGTTTGGATAACCACTCCCGTTTTGATCGTATAGTTGCTGAAGAAGTTGGTAAATGTTTAAAGAATGATTCTTGGACTAAATCAGGCTTATTAGTTTCACTATGTCCTTGGATCCTGGTAAATTGAACATACATTTTCGAGATCTCGCCGCATGGAAGACATGTGTAATGCTCGTTCTATAGCACCCCCATATCCAGTCGTTGGCCTTTTGCCAAGGATTTTTGACGTCGGTGAGCCCCCTTGGGAATACAAAGGAGGGTGAGTTACATTGCTGTCATGATGGTAAGGGGGGCCGTACGGTGGTAGCATGGAGTTTGGAGCATATGAGGGCTGATTCGAAGATGGCCGCTGGTTTGATGCGTGTGAGAATTGGTGCCCAGGAGGTGCAGGAGGGCCCGAAAATGAGCTATGCGAGGGCGGAGGATGTTGGCGAGAATATTGTACTGGCTGTGGTTGCGGATATGAATTTTGTCGTGACTGGTATGGCTCTGGATTAGGGTGAACGGGCGCTGGACCTTGGCTGTAGCCACTTCTTCCATCGTGGTAGTCGTATCTCTGTTGTTCTGAGGAATGACTTGGAGGCGGAGGATGTTGGTACCCATTCGTATGGGGCGGCTGAGATTGCTGCACTGCTGATAGATTATGTACAGGTGGGAGTGATGTATGTGAATGGTATCCATTCCCGTTTGTGTGCGCCGCATTTGATGTGGGATCCAGGCCCACTTCACGCAGTGATGGTAATGACTGGCCTCGCTTTTCATCTTCGGAGTTTTTTCGAGATTCCGGTGGTGTCAGTGGTGCTGTGTAAGTTGGTTGTGGGTACTTTGATGATGTAAACGATGAACTATAGCTCGTCGTCGTTGTCGGACTGACTGGAGACCCAGCCAGTACATTGTCAGATGGGTTGGATCTGTGGAATTGGACGCCTTCCCTGGCGGCTCGCTCGAAAGGTGAGTACGACATTGAAGGCAGCGTAGAGTCACTATAGAACATCAAAGAGAGTTTGTCAGATCAACTAACTAGCAAACCACCAGAAGGGGGCAGGACGACCGATGGTTATAGAGATGGAAGGGAAGTGAGAGGGAATAAAAGAGGGCTGTGAGTGGCACATTGGAGAGGGGGGTTTAGGCTGCCAACCTCTGCCTTCTGCTCTGATCCAATGATTCTACCGCCATCGTAGACAACGTCTGGGACCTACCGAACGGCGATACAATGTCTTATGAGTGTTGAGCCGTTCCACCCTTCGATCCCTTCTATGCACCTTCGCTTGGACTTGACTCTCTGTCCGCTAATCTCTCGCCGCAGGGCTCTGTCTACTCTTCCGTACAAGACCACGCCAATTTTCAATATATGCCCTTCCAATATCTGGACCTTACGCTGGGTGGTCCTTCTCCGATTGCTATCGTGTAATATAGACTCGACTTTGATTGAAACAAGTACCTGTTGGATGCAATTGTCGACCGCCGACGTCGGGTCAAAGATGACGGTAGATGGCCCGTCGACTTAAAAGTCGTCTGTAAGATGAACTGATTTTTGGTTTTCTTTACAGGCCTACTGCCTGAAGCCTGCAACAGAAAGTGGCACTGGGACTGGTGAAAACCGAGATGTCGGCTGTTGTCCGTCTCAGCAATGGAATGGAGCGAAGCGCACAGCAGAAAAACTTTGCAGGTTCTCGTATGGGAAAAATGCTCGAAATCCCCTCGAGGTATGTGATGGGTGGGAGTAGGAGTGAGCGTGGTAAAGTAATCCCGAGTTGAGCGACTCAAGGGAGGGTTCACTTTGTTTTAAGGAATATTTCGGGGTTGGTGCTTGCTACCAAGATGAAGTGACAAGCGAGAGCCAGGATGGGGGTTGGGAAGCCTCGATAGATGGCGATGAAAAATAAGAAAAAGAGCATACGATTCGTTATGATCAAGATCGCAGGTAAGTGGGCTCGCTATCTAAACTGTGTGTAGGGGGGGTGCCACGCCGCGAGCCCACTGGCAATAATAAGAAGCCTGCACCTTTCACTCACTACTCTACTGTCGATAGACAGCCAACAACGTTGAACGGGGTGCAAAGCCCATTGGGGGTTGGCAGCCAGACAGGGAAAATAAGAATAAATACTTAGATTAACAATGTATGAATGAAGAACAGAAGATCAGACAGTCAGCACGGCAGTAATGGGGCATGAAAAAGCAGCATGGTTTCATAAGGACTCAGTAGCTCTGCTGGCTGTATGCAAGACCGGCTCTGCATGGTTATGGGTTTGGCCCTTGATGGGGTGAGGGGTGCCGCCAAAATCAGTTCCAGGGGCTGTCTGTGTGGAGGATCAAACGGCTTGCATCGTCGATGTAGCACCTCCTGCGCCCGTTGCTACTTTTTGTGACAATCGGACATGAGTTATCCTAAACATGCAAGCGAGGACCAGACCGACGGATCTGTTTTCACAAGTAAAGGTGCCACTAGCTCAGTAGAAGGACAGGCGTATACCCGTATCATAGGGTTGCTTTGTCCAGGTGAAAATCGAAGGCAAAAAAAGGCGGCGCACAAATTATGGGACATACTGTACTTGTGAAAAGAGTAGGGTTAAGCAAGCAAGCAAGCAAGCATAATAGCACTTGCATAACATGAATTACTGCTCCAGTTGTTGAGCACAAAATTCTTCTATTAACTAAAGCTCAGTCGCCGCCCGCACGTAATATCGCTGCCCGCAACTGTACTCAAGCTATAAATGGCTGGTCCCCTCAGGGATGTAGCCCTGGTGGTGTCGGCGACACAGGTGTGCGTACTCAGCAGTCACAACATTGATGCGCATTCATTAGCTCTATACTCCACGATGATGGAATTGGACTACTTGTAGATGCTTTGACTCAAGTTGAGTCAGAAAGATCAGTACTTTGTACAGTACGGTAACTTTACACCTCTCCTGACGCCCTGCCTCTACTTAAATTGGCCCATGGTGTTTATTAGGGCTCGAAGCTAGTTTTATCACTCCACACCGGACCTGACTCTAAGCTGTGACCAGAAATTTGGTCAACAACCTCAGACAACGGGGTACTCGGTACAGCTCGCAGCTCGCGGACGGGTTTCCATGCTTAAAAAGGTCTAGCTAGTGATTATCACTATCAGAAGGTCTACGGGATGCCTAAACAACTTAAGTAGATACAAGGGTCCCTCTTAGATCTCATGACGCACGTCCAAGAAATAGTTCGTATATTAATGGAACGGAAGATGAAATTGGATACTGGGGGCTGCATATATGTAAGGTTTCCTGAATGCAAATATATGTAATTGGATAAGTTTTCGAAATATGAGCAAGCAGTTCAGTTGCCTGGTTAGAGAAAAAATCATAAAAGATAAAGGAAGGAAGAAGGAAGTTCTACCTCTGTTATTATTACAAGAATACCTATTCCTCTGGTATCGTAAGAATTCTGACCACAGATCTGTGTTGTAAGCAATAGGGGCGAATTGGCTGTCAAGTACTTACCTTCTCATAGAAAATTGTATGACAATGGCATCTACCCATGCTTTCGCTAACTTATAGCAGCTCCGAATACTAGAAGGGCAGATAATGTATTCTGGATAATTTCAATATGATTCTAGAAGCACTAAACAATTGGGGGGCCGTTGGCAAAAAATAGTGGAATGGTGTAAACCTGACCCTAATGCCACGGAATAATACACTGGGCCAAAGCCGATGTTATGATACTCCATTGTCGGGTGGATGTCTATGGGATGTGGTCTTATACCGGCTACCCGATAGAGTGGACCGACACATAAGCCTGACGTCTAAAAGTACTCACATATCACGTGATCACGAACTGCACCTATCTCTGTAGAATCGAACAAAGTTGCTCGATCCATCATCAAATTGATCACCCGATCAGTAGACGTGCATGAGTTCGGTTGTTTTTGATAAAGTGAACGGTCTGTGCAGTTCCAATCCAACCCAATTCAGCAAGAGACTGTGCGCTGTATAACCATTTTCCCCGATTCTAGCATCATTGCCTCTTCTGTGTGGTCGAGGGAAGGGATGAGCTTGTACTCAGTCACTTAGCATCGATGAGTTTCACAGAGTGTACATATACATGATGGCTGCATAGCTCTCGTAGGGTTCTCAAGTACCTACATACAAGCAAGGGCCTTATGGTTCGTACCCAAATCCAATGGACAAGGGCAACCAGACCAGGGCAGGGACTTCAAATCGAACCGGCCTTCCATATCAGGTAAGTAACCTCTGTAGCCTAAGGTAGATTTTCTCGAAGCGAACTTCACCGCCAATGATGCCTTGAAAGGCACACTACACATCACTCAAGTATAGACAAAAACACGAACGAATCATCTGCCCTATGGACTACGGATTACAAAAACTCGAGTATGACCCCTCAGCCATGGCCTGTTTGAAGGTATGTAGTCAAATATCTATATTGTTCTATTATGGGCGTGCTATTATAGGTAGTACCTACATATGTTGATCAGACTCGATATCATCAATCAGAAGGAAGCATTTGTCCCGTCTTCAGATTAAAAGGAAATTGCGTTTAATACGAGCTGAAATCTCCAATGCCTTTGCTGATGTTGATGGAATATGGTTACGCCTTTTTTAAGACTGGTCCACTGAAGATCATATGGATATCAAGGTGCCCCTCAATGCTAGTCTCGAACCCGACCGCTCCTACCTCAATGCCAGTGCGATGGAAACAGCGAATCCGAATTTGAAGGGTCCATAGCCTGGCTCTGGGATTGCAAATTGGAAGACCGTAACAGGCTTGGCACACATGCGTGGGGTGCATGACCGATACTTACGATCCTAGCTGTGCTTGGTTGTTACCTACAGTAGGATGGGGCTAGCACTAGTTTTGTCTGTGCTCGATGGGGCGGGAGGTACGCCAAATCCCAGTACATTAGGATGGTTGGAGCAACCACAATACAGCCTGTCTCAGACGTGTTATTCATTCAAGCACAATTGTTGTCTTCACAAGGGTCATCCTCCCGGCGCAAACGCAGACTAGGGCTTCCCTTGCTGAGGGAGGAGAACAACTCCGCACACTGTCCATCCAATAAAAAATGTCATGGCTCGTGGAAAACCTGCAGTGTCTCTGAGTAAATGAGATACGTGTAGAATCTCCTGGCCGAAGTCGAGTTTGGTTCTATCCTACTGAATAGATCGGCGGGTATCTCCTTTTATATACTCTAATCTTGCACTTTTTTCCGGTCATGTTCTGCATGCCCGATATAGAGTAGTCTTCGCCGGTGGCAGGGAGCGTCGAAGCTGTGGTTGGTTTTGGGGCGCAGTGCCCAGGAGATCGATCGTGTCACCAGGAACCACTAGCATAGGGCGCGTATTAACCAGACTAGGCGCGTATGTAAGCTGGGATTCGCAAAAGCTTCAAGAGATATCAAAGACATTGACAATCGCTTTAACCTACAAGCTCCAGCCTGAACTGGCGTACCAGCTGATCTCTGAGACTCCAATTCAGACATGAAGCGTTGATTGAGAGCTATGTAGCTAGCAACTTAGCATGTTGGCACCAATACAACAATACAATTCCTGCTGTCTTGGCGCCTCCTCACTTTCGGCCAAGCATGATGACGCAGCCACATAAGGTGTGAACCATTGCACTCATGACAGGCTAAATGCCGGCTATCTGGAATCTTTGGATCTGAGCCTAACTTATGCGCGATGCTAGGTAAGGATAGCCGAACGGCTTCGTCTATTCTTGCCCCTGGTCTATTGGTGCCCTTGGTACGGATACTTCCGAATACATAGTACATAAACAATCACATACAGATTCCTTGAGGATGGAAACTCCAGCTAAGTTTCCCTGTCGCTGGTAGTGGTCAGACATTCATGGTTCCAGCTGATTGGTACAGCCAGCAGAAAATAGGGCATGGGATGGTTGGAGTTGTTTGAGTCGATGTTAAGATTTAGTCTCATTTGATTTGGTACACAAGGATTGTGCAAGATCCCTCCCACGCTGCTCTACGGTCGCTCTCGGCTTGAACCAGTCCCTCGGGTTCCGGTGAGAGATCGCCCGATTCTGAATCAGAAGCTCATTTCCGCTTGCCGCAAAGCAAGATTTTTGCGTTATACCCTGGAAAATTCTCCCCCTCGTACCGTCCTACCTCCCTAGGAGCGGTCGGGTTCGAGACTAACCGTCCTATACATTACTTAATCGGCCCCGCGGCCAAGCACCGATCGGTATCGCGACTCGAAAATTCCAGGTCTAGCATTAACGTAATGGATGGGTGCGTTTCTGTGGGCAGTGCGCGCGACACCAGAAACCTAACCAGACTACCAGAAACCATACACTTAAGTTCCTTGGTGGCTTCTGCAATGGGTCAGAGCCTATCTACTTTGTCGCAAAATTTACCTAGTCCGTGGGGTTTGGAGGATCCGGTTATCATTGATGAATCACCGGCAACTGGACTTTCACAGGTCTGGGTGTTCACACCACTTTTGGTGGGACTGGTTGTAAGAACCTGATGATAGGGATTCGTATCGGTAGCCCGCCACAATCTACGGAGTATCCCTCATCCTTTCCGACTACCAATGGACCTAACTGGGTCCCGTACAAAGAACAGTAAATAGTCGGGGTATCTTTTCATTTGAATGAAACTTCTAATGTGATAGTTATCACTGCAGTAACGGTGAGACTTCAAAAGAAGTGCAGGCTGCGGCGATAATTACAGGAGCGCTCGCACAGCGCGGAAACGGAAATTAATTGCAATTGCTCTATAAAAAGCAAGGTTACAACAAAAGTGAGTGGCTGTCTAAACCGCTATCAGAATGAGGGTTGAGATCAAAGTACTCACTGTCGGTGAACGAGGGCTGTTTGTCGCAATATGGACCAACCCTGCACTTTAGCAAAGTCCGCGCACTGTTCCTTCATGGGTACTCTGGAACCCCCCCCAAGGATTTTCCATGTTTCGACTTAACGTGTTGGATGGGGTAGCGAGGCGGACGGCGCCCGGACCTTTTACATAGTGTAGTTTTGCGCGCGCTTGGACTCCGAGATATTTTCAGCCGCCTAACAGCCTAGCCTCTAGCAGCAGAACTTAGTAGGAAGGTGATCGGGCGGGAAGGATCGAAATTCAACTCATCTCGCTTAAGGAACTGCGGAACAATTACATCTGAAAGCTGAACATCTAGCTGGATGTGATTCATAGTCATGCAGTTGATTCGCGAATTCATCCGGTCTGGTAAAGATTTCAACTGACAGTACCGGTAACACCCGAATGGTGTATAAGATGGAACTTATTCTATCTAAGGTTCTGGATCCGGCCCCATATATATTAATCTATTCGCTAAAGTTGGCTCCTTTCAACGCAACGCAATAACATACGACCCTGCAGGCTTATTACTGCTTCTTACATGTATGCTTGCAATTGGAAGGTACACAAAGATTGATACGATACAGGATTTAGGTATGAATGGCCACAATTACTTTAAGGTCCAAAGGGACAATACTAGTCTGGTGGCAATGATATATTTGTACATAGATAACCTGCAGTCCTGGGGTAGAGTCTACCCCAAGTGAGGTGGGTCGGTATGTCGAGAATAGGTACACTACATTAGCTGCCGCAAGGACTTGACGAATGTGGATTTAACATGTGTGGGTCGGAGTCTCAAATGAGTGCAAGCTAATCTACCAATATGCATGATGCATGCAGGTGTTTTATGTTGGATTAGATTGCAGTCATTTGTGATGTGCCATTGGGCGCCCCATTCAAAGATATCGATACCCGAGGATTGATATGCTGGATGTATACGTGCTTGGCCGCGTTTCTCGGTCAAATATGCATGGTGACTAGGCCCGGGAATGAGAAGGATCAGAAAGTGGTCAGCCGCTTCAAGATTCTCCAGGTCATCTTAAACGTGACATAGAGTATACCAATGATGCGGAAGGCTCCAGTACATTGCCAGATTGTGGGGTATGCTATGATATCCAATTGTCCGCCAATACAGATTTGCGGTCGTCGTGCAGGTCTGCCGTGTTGTGTTCCCCACCCTTCTTGTTTTACATTAATATATACAGCGATATCCAACCATTGGTCTGTTACATAATTGCAATGTAAGGAATTATGATTTAAACTATTTGAAGTTCATTGTTGAATTTGCCAAGGCCAGCAAGGCGATAAATTCCCTTGACATTTTCTGCACCTTATTGTTGGTCTTCCACTCGAGCACCCAAATTATTTTAAATTTATGTTGCAGATAGTGGAGGTTCTGCTGTGGGGTTGGTTCGAACGTGGGGTTGAAAGGTAAATATCGTATGATTCCGCCCAAACGCCTATCAATTCCTGCCCTGTCGCTAGGGCTGTTTCTGCACAGATCTTGGTTTTAAGGTCTTGTCAAAAGGGCTGGACCATTCTTACGAGTTTGTTCTTGCGCTTGTTAATACATAGCTCCGACGGCGGTGCAAGATTAACATTGAGACATCTTCTGTCTCGGTAATCTCGGCACCACGACGAAGTTCGAGGTTCGAGCGGAGGCCCTATTCCGCCAGAACTACTCCAATCACAAGGGTTCCTTTCTCCCCATGCACTCTCCTTCGCCCGAGACACCCCTACTACTGTAGCTAGGTTCGGAGGCGCGGAACAAAACTATGGAGGGTGTTTTGGAGAAAAACTCTTTGAAATGCCCTTCGCTTAGTGTGTGTCAGGTACAACACTAGACCTACATATCTCTTATATAGTCGTGACTTGCCTGGCTCGCCATGAGTCTATATGCAAGAACTCGTAGACTATGCACTAGCTGGCTAAGCTGCTTCTCGCGACGTGACATGGCTTCTTATTATCACGGGGCTTCTCACTACTCGACACGTCACGAGGTTTCTCACAACGCGACATGGCTTCTCATGGTGAGGCTCTCTGTTTTCTGTTGCCAGCTTAGTCTTAACATTTAATTTGTAGTTCACGAGCTAGATATCACAGCCATATCTCGAGCCAAACCGCCAGCCATATATGCAGCCATACTGCCAGTCATATCCGCAGCATATAGCCAGCACTCTGCAGCCATATAGCCAGCGATACCGCCAGCCATATACGCAGCAATACAGAAAAAAAGAAACATTTCGCGAGGAGTGACGTGGAAAAAAAAGTTGCAAGGAAACAAAGAAGGGTACAATAAAAAAAAATAAGAGAAAAGCAAAGAACAGAAGAGAAAAAGAGAGCAGGGACAGGTGAGTGAAATACTAAGGAAAAACTAACAACCCCAACCCCAGAATAGGAATACAGGGGTTTGAGTACACAACAGAAAGTCTTCCATTGTTCAAATTTTCAGCTTCTTATTTGAAGCTGGTGCAGTTGCATTCACAGTAGTTGCTTCGGTTAACAACCACTTAATTATTTCCAGGATCTCTTGTACATCGTCTTTCATGGTTGGCTTCCCATATGATACCGAGTAAATATCCGACTGCTTGAACTTAGGATTCTCCGTTGGGCTATTAGTGCACTCCAAAAACCTCCACTCTTTAGAAATCCCAAAGCAACAGTCATATGTAGCCACTTCTAACTCACCTCAGTAGTTTCCGCACTTACACCCCCAGCTTCCCTACTGATCTCTTGAGCTTTCAGCTTTCGACCCCACATAACAGACTTAATCTGAACCGTATTCTATGCCACCCCCCTTTGGAAGCCATCTTCCTTAACCTCTGTAGCTCCTACGACCCCACCAGTACTTTTCAACTCAATTGTATAGTCAACCGGGCCTTTTCCATAATATCCCTCAATTTTACGTTCTGGCCCAATTGAGTATATTGACTTGGAGGGCACAGAGTCCCGGACTGCTGCATTGAGGAAAGAGTGAACATAAACAATTTTGGCCGCTTCCCCAGAGTCATCGAGCGAAGTGGTTTCAAAAAAACCTTCCAGAGTCTCTACGAGAGCAATAAGAAGACCATTGTTGTTAATAGGTAAATGACTACACTTCTCCATTTAGACTTGGGTTTTCAGAATTAATTCTGTATAATCGCATTACCTGGCTCAGGGTCCAGTCACTGAAGGGTTATCAAAGAAAGCTTGACTGTTATCTCATTCTTGGCAATGAGGGGTGTGGAGCAAACTCCGAAGATCCTCATCCGTCTGTGGTTGAGAAGTGCATATGGGTGTGCCCCATTGGAAAGTAAATAAAAGGGGACTATCCTTAAATTCAGCATATTCCCTTAAGACCGATGCACCCAGATTTTCTAGCGTTGCAGTATTTGGATCCACTGTCTAAGACATAGAAGTGGTTCTTTCTGGTTCAACAATCAATTCAAATACACAGGATAGGTTTTTTAAGTTTTTAATTAGCATCTGTAGACGATGATTAGCGTGTGCTTGCCTTCCCTGCTTACTTGGGAAAAGTGTGCATTTGTTTGCATATGCAGTTATATTCGTATATACTTAACATTTGTATACTGATTCAAGTAATCCCTTCCCAGCTCATCAATGGTGGCATGAATTGCACTTTATATGTAACGAGGCACGAGGGATGGGGGTACAGTCGGGGCGAGGGCAGAGGCAGGAGCAGAGGCAGGAGCAGAGGCGAGGGCAAAGGCACACACGGATGGCTTGACACTCGCGTAAGGGGCTTACGCGGGTGTGGGAGAGGTTGCGAGGCAGGAGAGCTGCAGAGTCGTTTGGCGAGGCGAGGCGAGGCAAGGCAAGACAAGGCAAGGCAAGAAAAGGCAAGGCAAGGCAAGAGGTGCACGAGGAAAGTGCACCAGCATGAGAGGAAGCAAGGTCTGTATTTGATATACAAGACGTTTGATAGGGATCCAACGACAGAGCGAGGAGCGGGAGGTATATATACAAGTCGGGCCAAGGCCGGCAAAGAATAAGCTTCCCGAGATAGAATCTCGGGGGCTAAGCAAGAAGACAGCGATAACCGCAATAACTAGAGTCCAATAACGAGAGTCGGACAGGATTCTGTCCGACTCTCAGAAAGGCCAAGGAGGGACGGTTGTGACTATATGTTGGATTCCTTCCGCACTTGCGAACACCGTCTTTAGGGGCTTTCTTCTTCTGGCCTTTGGGACCAGCTAAGAAGGTGATATCAATTGGATCAATACTGACAATTTTGGTCTATCTCCGCAATATCCCTCCATGCTTCATCCTTCATATTCCGAATGCAACAAGAGACTTCAGATGTGCAACATAGATTTCTGGCAATGCGGCAGTAGAGCATTGGAAGTGGGATTATACATTCTTATGGAGCCTGCTAGTCTCCTGAATATGGAGGATACAAGAAACGCAAGGCTTGAAAGTAGCAATGAAAGCAAAAAAAGTGGGAGCAGGAACATAGCCATAGTACTGGAATGGAATCTGTTGAAGGTGTTTTGTGAGTTATAATTCTGTTCTCCTTGGTTTTCCACTCTAAATAAATAAATCATTCTATGCATAGGCCAGATATATATGCATATAGATATTCCGCTGCATATGCAAATTTCCAAAGAATGGAGGAAAGCGCTTTTGATCCGCGCCTCCGTACTCTAGGTGCTCTACATTGTCGATCCAGAATATGGCATACCTACTCGTCTTTTTTTTATTTTTTAATATTCAGTACTCATACATGGATTGGTGTGGTGGGCGTCTATATACATATGCCCGCCTGCGTATGCAGCTAAGGGTTTGTGAAAGGGACTCCGTTGGGTTCTGCGGCCGTCGATAGGAGCAGTGGGATAGATCACGATATGGCTTGATCAAATCGTGCGGACCTGTAAATCTGGCCAATCGGGGCCGCATGAGCAACGCTGGCAGCTGGCTATTTATTTGTCTTGGTACACTCTATATGATGGTGTACAAGCTGTCAATTTTGAATGTGGTGAAATTTTATCGAACAGCAATTGTTAACACTCTGGGATGCCCTGAATGAACTTTTGACTAAAATTGTTTTTTCTCCTGTGCTGTTGAGCAATATCTGCAATGCGTATGTATGTATCAATTATGCATGAAAATTTGCTGAGTATGCATCAACCACATACCTAATGGGAAAGCGCCTTCTGTTGCATTTTGCTTCCGACCAGAGTTACTAATCCCGCTCCAACGGCTTATCCCAACCAGACTAAGTGGAGGACCACATTTAGAGATATGACCTTTGTATACAGCCCGTGCCATATTATCACTCTAGCATGAAATATAAATAGTTAAATTCCAAAGTGCCAAGCCCCATACAAATTTGCTGGCAATGGGCTACCCTCATAATAAAATAGCCATGTTCCAGTACTCCTGGAAAAAATAAGATGAAATTCATGAGTTAAGTTCTATACAACCTGTAAGTTGTGGATCTACAGTCTAGCTATTTTGGTAATTTGTCAAGATAGAGCAGTTTTTGATGGACGCCGACATGGCTGCCCCAAGCAAGCCTTTATTGCTTCTTCTGGTTCGTCTGGCACATTTCGCGATCGAATCGATGTGCTGGTTCCTTATAATTAGCTGCACTTTCGCACTACCCCAATGCCTGTGAGATTTCTATTCACATGTCCCTACCCGCGAACTCATTGACACCGCTACTGTAAGCAGCTGTCTCATGCCTGCTCCAGCTTCATCTCAGCTCTGCGAGCTTATCCGCACGCACTCATCCTTCCTTTGGTATGGTCTGACCTGGCCCTGGCATGCAGCTCACATATCCGTATACTGTACTCTAATAATACAAAGCATGTTTGCTTTTTCTTGTGCAGATTTTGAGCTAAGAAAACGATACCCGGCCGGGAATGGGTGAATGCACAGCTTGCATGCATGTGAGGTGAAGATGTGAGGCAAGAAATCATCACCCATGCTTTTTAACCTCGTTTGGCATGTATAGTCATCATCGATATAGATCAGCAGGGCCCTACCTCTGTGGGCCATGGTCCTGCCGTTGATATCTCGAGCTTGGCGTAGATTTTCAACGTCGGAATCATATCAAGCGTGGCTAACACGCTAGTTATCGGACCTTACACAAAAGTCAAATTGCCATGCTCAAAATGTTTTGGTGAGCCACGAGGGCTCTAGTTATTGAAGACCTTTCATTTTTCTTCCGGATCAACTTCAACTTGTTGTTGCCTTATTTGCCTTACGCAATATTTGCAAGAAAAATTCATACGTATACACCCTTGAGTAAGATTCCCAACTATTTACACAATTTACCGGCAGTTGGGCCTCCACCCCTATGGAAACCCACAGGAATGCATTTTTTTTTTGGTAAACAAGTGTATAGTTGGTACGGGGGTTCCACGCATCACCAGTCCATGGGCAGTCAACAGATGATCACCTAGGTAGGGTCGAAACTTAAACTCAGATTACAAGTCTGAGCCCTTATGTCATATCATATCGTCTACTAATATACGCACTATAGGCATAAGTTCCAAGCCATATTATATGTTTACCCACAGTTGAAGATCTCTTGACCCCTCACGCCTCTACAGAAATGAGTCTATTTCAACTACCGACATTGGCGGGGTGGCTCTATTGGACATCTCATATCAAGGTCCAAGTATGAGACTGTGGATGGTAAGATATTTCTATGTATTGGTAAGGAGTTGACATGGCGTGTGTAATGTATCCATTGCACCACTAAAAATGCATATAACAGTGCTGATACCACATGAGAAATTTGGGCCCCGATTACGATTGCCACATGATCCTATCGTATAACGTATACCAATTGGCATGGAGCAAGGGAACGCAAATTAACACTCAGCGGCAATCATCAAATCTCAAACTGCGACCTTCCACACAACCGGTGAGTACTACGTTTCTGCAAACACGCTATAGTAATTCAATGGGTACTCGTACTCTGTGTACCGAATTTGGAAGGAATATGCTAATATACCACCTCCGGGGGTGGACGCGCGGGAGAGACAACGCGAATACCTGCATAAACTCACTATAGTAAGTTTTCTGCCGCAATATGTTGTGTCTTGTCGCTTTGAATGTTGCCAATTTCACCTTGCAGTTACGTTTGGTCAGCTCACTTACTTGCTTATGGCTACTGTAAGTGGATACGTCCAATTGTTATGGGTAGGGACACAGATAATTGTTAACAGTATGAGACGGTCATGAACATATATTTACGAAGTGCCGTAATAATTTCCTTGTACAGAAAATGCTTGGTATCCGTTTTGGATGTCAAGATCACATAAGGACTGCAGGTAGCCGGCTCAAATTCGTATACAGGGCACAACCTCACTACGTCGTACAAGGGAAGATTAAACCAATAAACAGAAGATGCACCAAAGGGTGCAAAGATAGCTCAGATAATGCACGGGGAAATAAGGAACGGATGATGATGTGGGAGGAGCCGGTAGGCACGTCAAGGGTCATGAGCGGAGTCTCTATAAGTCAATGCAGTCTGGTTTACAATAGCTCCTGACTTTATTTGCTTGCTGATTGGTACCTCATCTTCACACCTGTCCTCAATTCCAGGTGTTTAGGGAGCTTGCCGGGGAGAGATATACAACGCGGCATTTGCAATTGCTATTGTACTTAAACTTAGCTACGCGGAGACATGACTCCATCGAGAAGCAGGCATTCCGAGAACGGACAGCAACCGAGCACATTGTTCCGCATGGGCATCGATGAGCTGTTTGGATTACTGTAAGAGTGTGGCTTCATCTAATCCTGGAAAAGTGATGACAGACGCTGGACGCTGAAACGTGAAGATTGACACAGAAGTGGCAGATGAGAGCTGAGAAGTCCGACGCCCAAATAAATAGGTTGAGAGAGGCAAGGATTCAGGTACACATAGCGCGTGGTGTTATGCAAAATAATTGTTAGCTTTTCATACCAGTTCGTTTCTTATTTTGATCTCTGGGTAAAGGTTTTCCAAAGCTCCAGAGAGCCTGGGCCGAATTGATCATATGTGTTATTTGGGAAAAAAAAGAGGAAGGAGAAAAAGAAAGAGAAAGGGGTGCGGTGTGCTGGTGGGTGAGTGTGCCGTTTTGCTTTTAGTGGTCACTATGCGGTGAATCGATCGGTTTCGTTATAAATATCACGAAGTGATCTATGTCTGGTGAGTGTAAGTCCCAGATTCGGTCTTAGAATATCTAATATAGGCATGCATGTGTTGGTAGGAAGAAAAAGACTTAACTTGGAGCCTTCATGAGGTTATAACGAGCTTTTGCGACTTGGAAGTTACGATTGGCGATTGACAGGGGTAAGTAATAGTACATCTTGAAGTTACTTCGGCGTCGCATGCGCTTCGAAAGATAATATGCATGTGCTGTCGATTAGTGGTTCTGGAAAGTAACGACATTGCTGACGCTTCTCTGTAGCCACGTAAAAATCGTTCTATGCATCCTTCTTTTACAATTGGCATGCTGTTTACCGAATTCGCTACTACCGAATTCGGACATATTTGAAATATGCGCATACCCACGCTAAGTTTTTCCTCTGGACACATGTGCTGTTCTACGAGCTTCAATATATTTATCAAATTTTTGCCATATAGCAGCACCTTTATATCTAGGTTTTAGTCGCGCCACATGTTAGGAATCTCTCTTTGTGTTGTTGATCGGTCGAGATTGATATATAGCAACCCTACTGCTTTATCTTCATGTATGATTACAACATACCGACCCCCACAGCGTTAAACTGGCGATGAAATCACCCCACTTCCATTCCACCCCACCTATACGCTCAACGTTTTTTTTTCTCCAGAAAGGCGAGAGGGATAAAGTGCGAAGGGATGGACAAGACCTGCTGTTTCGATGATCCAGTTATCGACATGCGATCGTTATTGGCGGGGCTGGGGGACGACATGGATGTGACAGCTGTCTTATGCTGATGCTGGCTGGCTTGCTGGCGTACGTAGGTAGGAAGAGAAGGTGTGTTTCGGTGATTCGGTACGTGAACTCAAGCGGATTTTCCCTAAGAGAGTAGTTATAATCATTTCTGAAGAATATACCGTCAAGCTACAACAATTAACAATCAATCTACGCTCAATCTATACAAATATACCCTTAATATCTTCTTGAGTTTCTTGTGGAGCGCACCCATGTCCTATGACATAGCTGGCGACTTTGGAAAACAGGGGGAGGGACTGCTGAGGATCAGCCACGACTCCGACGATGGCCAAGGGAGGCAGTCAGACGGAAGAGAGGATTAAAAAAAAGGAAAAAAGGGTTTCGAGTAATTAGTATTGCATCGTTGAGCCCCGGCACATGCATGGAGCTGGGAGGTTGAGAAGTGGTGGTACATGACCAATCTGAGCCGGATGCCTGGATGGTCAGTGTGAGATCTCGATCTCTGGATGCGAGCTAGCGTTGTGAAGTGTCGATGGGGCGATCTGGACTAACCTGTTATGGTAGCATCCTGGTAACACTATTTTCCTGGGGTAAGTGGTTGGGAAGGGATGTTAAATGTGATAGAGTAGTTTTTTATGCATCCTTTCGTAGGGTTTGCATTGGTAGAGATATAAGTGAGGTGAGTCCCTCCAGTTGCTAGTGGGATGTACAGCCTGCTGTGAGGGCGGGCGGGGTGTGGAGTTAGGGTGGACTATCGATGCGATTGTGTAGGTGATTAATTAAGGGTTCTGGTGTCGGTAATAGAGCTTTTCTTGTATATAATCACTCAATTCATATATACCTTGACAATATATTGCGAATTTCAACAAACTAGGTGATATCCTACAATATGTCTGTAGGGGGTTGAATAGGTCGTTGAGGTCGACGTAGCGGTTGCAGCAATATGGGCATGAGCATCTTGAATATGGGCGACATTGCGTTCATATCGCTGAAGTCGACCAGTGGATATTACCAGTACTTGCTACGCAAATGGTGCAGCGGCATACATCATCAGACATTAGCTGCACTTTATAGGCGTGATGTATATATATCATATATAAACTCAATATCAATATCAATATCAACCCCACGGATTCCATTCATGAGCAGATCGAGGCCGGTATCGATTTTAAATCGGACGCTGTTGACATTTTGGGAGGAATTCGAGTAGTCTGGTTGAGAGCTTGAGGAACGTTAAACGTTTGCAAAAAGGGGTGTAGCTATTGTATGTACTGTACATACTTAATCCCGCATTAGCTATTGGTTGCTCTGAGATGTTCTATGCTAGAGCAGCGAGCGCATCATAAATCAGGTTCTCCATACCTGTATGTAATGATTATTTAGCTACTATAGGTAGCCCGGTTGGCAAACATTGGTGGCCCTATTGTCCTGCTCCTATACTCCTGTACTGTGGATCTAGGGCTACAGTAACCGTGCTTTGTGCGCGATGATGACATGGCGTTTTTTTTTGCGTTTGACATGGCACGGCATGGAATGGTAGAGATGGACTGGCGCTGGAAGACGGGGGGCTATTACAATGATAAGACATGAAGGGAATGAACTTTGGAGATAAATATATCTGGACTTGGGGCCGGTCTTGGGACGTTTTGGTCCTAGCAATCCGGCGCCACCGCAGCTTGTATGTAGATGGCTCGCGGTTGCACTTCACCCAGATAAGTACGTACGTAAGAATCGTTGCTTATATGTAGGTATCCTTCTACCGAGTGGCTAGGTTATATGGGGCTTTATGTTTAGTGCGTATATGGATATATACACCACATCCATGATGCTGTGAAAGATTGGATGAACAGTTGCTTTCGTACTGTTGGGTTGCATATTTGCTGTGAGAGTTTATGTTGATCCCACGGGATACCGGTACGAGAGCAACATCGGCTCATATGTATGTAAGACTTGCATGAAGTTCAAAATTTATAACTCACATTACACTTACATTACTCCACATCACGATCTTTCTCATCATTAACCTTATCGATACATCGAGCATCTCAATATACTCCTCACGGTTCTATAGTCCGCATTCATACCCAGACTTGCCAATATCCATATACATATACATATCCATATCATATTAATACCATGGTATCACCGAAAAAAAAACAAAGCCTCACCACCTGCATTTATCATCCCCCTACCCTACCTAATCTGGAACCGGTACCTTGAGCCGCTCTTCGCCCTAGGCGGAATCCTTATAGCCCTCTACTCCCCCCACTCCTTCCTGCAGCTCTTTACCCCCACGACTTGCCTCGGGCTCCAACTTGCGCACCCCTTCCGCCGCTAGAACAACTCCTCCTAACACAAACCCTATCCCTCTATGCCCTCTTCGTCGTCCTAGAGGGTGTTCTCTTCAACTAGGTCTTTACCACCCCCAAACTCCATTCCTTACCAGAGGTACGGATGCAGATATTCACACTAGTCATGTGGGCGTGTCTAGCAAGTGATGGGGTTTATATGATGAGTTTGTGGGACATGTGGAGAGGGCAAGGCGCGGAAGAGCTTTTTTGGAGCCCGTGGCTATGGGGGAGAAATGAATGGTTGACCTTGGGGCCACCGTGGGTGCCATTGGCGCAGAGAGTATGCTTTCTGATGGGGTGTGGGGGTGGGGAAAAGGGAATAGAAGAGTGAATGAGTAGGGGCCACGTGGTGTATGCAGTACTACCTAACTTGCTTGAGAAGTTTACTTACCGGCGCGATACAGTGCGGTGCAGTGTGGACATGTGAAGATTTTGGAGATACCCTAGTCTGGTTATCGTAGTGGAGATGTTTGGGATACCCTTTTGAGTAACTAGACTACCTAATTAGTCAATATACCTGTTCAAGAATCCTCCAAGCTCAAGAGCCGGATTGGCGAGAATAGGATCATCGGGATTTTTCGTTGGCTCAGTGAAAATTAACTTTAGATCCGCCCATATCGAAACTTTACAATCTCACCACGTATCGCCGCCATACCAACTATAACGAAAAGAAAAAAAAAAACAGAACCCGTCGAAATATTCCCAAACTTCTGGGGTTGAGTTGCACTCATAAGTCTCGTATCTCCGAACGCATATGCTCAAAACCTTTATAATTTTTTAATTGCAAACACGACTGGTTTTCTCAACTACCCAGATCACAGCGCTACGCACCAGATTCAACGAATGTATCGTATCAACAGGTACCCTACCCAGTTATGCAGATCCAGCCGTGATTGCTAGATCTGGGTATTTTGATAATTATTATCGGAAAGAGAAAGTGGGGGGGGAGGTTTTGGCTTGGCTTGGGTTGGGTTGCTTGGGTTACTAGCATAGATGTTATTGATAACTAGTTAACATGAGATGAACGAATTAAAGGCGCGTTGCTGCTTTTGAAAGTTATTTTGCAATTGACGGCGCGAGGGGGAGGAAGGCCAGCAAAGCATTTTCTTGAGTCACGGCAGGTTGAGATGGGTCGATTGAATTGAAGATCTGGAGCTTGTGATTGTGGGGCTATCATCAAGGCTATCATCATGATGAGGGAAAGTTGGGATAGCCGTCCGTAGTAGTGGGACGATTGGGAGGGGGGCGGCACGGAGACGGGGAAGGGTATTACGGTTGCGAAGATCTGTATAGCCGTCTTCTCATCGGCCGATATGCGATGATTGTTCGAAATGGCGAAACGTCTCGAGAATATGGTTTTTTTGAATAGATAGGTAGTATCAAGTCAAAGCTCTCAATAACCAACCTTTCTTGATCTTCGGTATATATTTTTTGTTCATTTGGGAATTTGTTTTGCCATTTCTTTATTGCTTGCTTGCTGCTTTTGCCATTGTTTGAATCCTGCTCCAGCATGTACTATTGCCTTCCATCCTATGGCCAGCCACCGTCCCATCCTTTCCTTATCTATATCCCAACCCTAATCCTTATCCCTATCCCTACTCAACATATTCCTGTACATAGCAGATAATTCCGATCTCCGATCCACCTCCCTGCGTGGCCATGGGGCGATTGCATTCCCTCGCTATCTGACAATGTGAACGCAGCCACCACGCAGCAGGCTGGCGGCACTCCCCATCCAGGCAGCCCGTCCCGCCCTGTACCATAGCAAAAGCAGCAAGTGCAGCATGGCCAAACCCCCACATAGGAGAAGGCTTCACAGCTAGATGAACTGTTACCCTCCATCTATCCACTCGTTCCATGGTCCCACCCACAATAACGAAAAAGAGTCCCAAACATAGAAGAAATAATTAGAAAATTCTCATACTAGCAAACAACTCTGCTAATCAGAAACAAAAGCAAAGCCTAAAAAAAAAAAAATTCACAGGTTGTGAGTTAATCGTTACCCCCAAACTCCTGATCCTATCCAACGTGAAGAAATAACTATCAAAAAGCATCTATGGAACCTTCTATTCAATACACAAACACGACCACCACTAGCGTGTACAACTACACGAGAGAAGGATGGTGTGGATGGCGTTGAGAAAACTTGATTGGAATAGATGAAAAAGCAAATAAACTAACCAAGACGCATCTCCTGGCCCGCGGCCCCCACCACATGCTTTTTCAGAGTGGGGAAATAGGGACAGAGGGAAAAAAAAATAACCAACGCTGAGAAGGACATAGGAATACCAATACACATATACAAAGGAGGGAGCAATCATATACAGTTCATGACTTACATGTCACTGCATGAACCTGCGTTACGATTTGGCTGAGACAGTAGCAGGGGTGGTGGTGTGCGCTACACATCCAGCCGCGTTATAGACCTTAGTACTTCTCGCAGGCCTAACCCTTCTGTCCCGGTCTCCTTTTTTATTTGTACATCTCGCTTCCGGAGAGTTTCCTCAGCATCTTTTAGCAATTCGCCGGCTAACTCTTCAGCAGATTTGTTGAGCTGGGCGAGTTGGTGCAAACCATCATCGAGAAGATCGACATTCAGCTCTAGGTTGGATTGTGCAGAATTCAGTAATGTGGTTGTAGATGCTACTGTAGACGACAATGTGGATAGAGTAGTTGTGATAAATGTGTCTTCCCGGTCTGTCAGTAGTAGCATGTCCTGTGATGGCTCTGCCGATGTCGGTACTGTTTCAGATGAAGGAGGCCGTGGTTGTGAGGGCTGGAGCTTCAACCGGAACGCCGCCGGGATGGGTGGGTTTGGTAACGGTTTGGGTATTGGTAAGGCACCCCCCGATTCAGCCTTCTTTGTGAGCAATTCCCAAGACCGGTGCTCCTCCTTCAGCCTGTAAACCACACAAACAGGGTTAGCTGATACTTAAGTTCGGGGGCCAATTTGACATGACTCTTGAACCATCCAGGAGGGTGTGGTGAGGAAAGTGATGGTTCGCGGAAGATGGAATGGGGTGGGGCGAAGGAGATCTGGAAATATTGACCAACCCATGCGCCGTGTAGGAAAGGTATCACATGTGATGGGTGTGGGGTAGGGATCTCCTGATGATCATTCCAATATGGCGTTGCAACTGGCAACCGAACAAGAGCAGAGGAGAAGAGCCGCAAAACCTAGGCACTCAAAGGGTATCAAGGGAAAAGAATAAGGCAAATGACGAGAACAGAGGCGAGAATAGGCAGTAAGAGCAGCAAAGAGAGCTAATGCAAGAATTTTTAAAAATGGCGAACGGTCAAAAGGTATGATGACGGTGGTGATACCACAAAAGCACTCAGCTCACCTTTGTAAAGTTGCTTCACACTCCTGGGCCTTGGCAAGGTTGTCCACGTTGCGTGGATTCGGTTTCTTAACGATAGTAGTTGATGGTTGCTCCTCCTAGAAGATCCGCATAAATTAGGAAACAATATCACGGTATTAACTTAAAACAAGGAGGATCTGTGTAAATGAATACTGGTATCGAAATCGGGTATCACTGTGCAGAAAGCGGCATGACCGTGTGGCAGCACAGCAAAAGCAAATAAAAATAACTGACGGACGATGAACAAGTCCACTACCAAAACTGGCTGCAGAAGCAAAAAAACCTACCCGCTTGAACCAATTAGATAACTCCGACTTCTCCAGCAGATTCTTCATTATCTCCTCTTGGATAATGCGAGCTAAACGGAAAAGTATTAGCAAATTAAAAATGCCTGTGAGAGGATGGATATGCGGCGCCGATGAAGTTACTGCAAAGCAGCAAGATGCAACTAGAAAAGTAAATCTCGCAACCATCGAGATCTCGTGCAGGGCTTGGGACAGAAAAAGCAGCGAGGTGGGTGGTCAGAGAGGGATGATAATTTGAAGACATACCTATTGCATGAGCATTTCCGTCCCCGCCTAGCTTATTGGGCGGCAGAGGAGTCGATGCACGCTTCGCACACCACACAAGGAGCTGTTTCATCCGTCTTGGTTCGACAAGCTCCGCATCTATGTGTTTATAGAACTCCTCCGGGGATAGTTCAGGGTGAGGTTCCGCTAAAGAATCCATGTCAGCTTCCGATTGTCCATAATTGTCAAACTAGGTGTCCCTCCGAGGGTCTCGGCTTCCTTGCCGTCAATGGGCGTGCCGAGCGGTTTGCTTCGGGTGTTGAGCCTCACAATCCTTCGTTCATCTGATCCTAGCCTTTCCCTCAAACTCCGTCCCAACAAAATAAGATTCCAACATACCAACTTGCCCGTTGTCTATTAACGAACTTGCTCTCCTCCCTCGTAAACCCAAACTGCTTCTCCGGCTGCTACTTCCTGCCCCACCTCCAGCTTCCTTTCTGAATTGCTTGTTTCGTTGTATTATAGGGGTATCTGATAGTGGAATTACCACCTTGGCACCCTCGCTGCTTGTGCGCCTCCCACGCCTCACGGGAGATGCTGGCGGCGGCGGAGATATCGGGTCCAGCCCAGCATCCTCCATGGACTGCTCGAACCCCCAAGTTTTTGGGACTGATAATGGCTGTGGTGGGGGCTGCCAGGGTAGCTGTTCTTGGTACTTTGCTGTAACTGGTTTCGCCTTCGCATCTCGTACTTTTGCATGTCGTGGTGGT
The DNA here is from genome assembly GCA_003788615.2 of Terfezia boudieri ATCC MYA-4762. Classification (NCBI taxonomy): domain Eukaryota; kingdom Fungi; phylum Ascomycota; class Pezizomycetes; order Pezizales; family Pezizaceae; genus Terfezia; species Terfezia boudieri. The sequence continues at coordinate 285,758 of ML121550.1, read as the reverse complement.
GTTGATACCGAGGGTAATGATGGCTCCTTTGGCGGAGGTTTTGGGACAGCAATCTTTGCGCTTCGTGTAGTTGCCCGAGATTTACGCGTGAATGCAAATCCATCGTCTTCCTCCTCATATGCTATACCCACCCAGTCGGTTAGTAAACGTCCCTTCGGAGATTGCCTCAAGTTATGCATTGGGCTCGCACCAGGCTTTAGTTTCTATAATAAATATGTTATTAGCTCCAGATACATTCCCCCTAACAAAACCATTCCCCCATGGCGAGCTCCACCTACCTTTGGTACAGTGGGGACATTCACAGCCCGGCCCGTTCCAAAGCTTGTCCCAGTTGCCGAGGGCTTCTTGTCCTCGCGTCTCCTCTTTGTAGCAGGCATATCTTTTTCCCGATTAGCCTCATCTTCCGTCAATGTATCTCCCCTACTTCGCCGACGTGTCGTTCGACCGCCTGTTGTGGCCATATGCGGGAAGTTCGGTGAAATAGGGAGTATGGCGGCTACAGTGGGCATATAGCCGTAAAGTTTGAATGTGTGTAACTTCGTGTGCCGTGGGCGTATGGTTGGGAAGTGAATTCTTTGTTATATGGTACGCGACCGGAGGAGCGGAATGCACACAGTCAACAATTGGAGGGGGCACGCGATATTCGAATGTGGGGGACGCCGTTGTCGCGGAGCGATTGATTTGTTTTGGTTTTCCAGGCACAAACGCCACAAACCTTGCTCGTGCATCGCCGCTGAGTCAGCAAGCGACGACTGCTCTGTGCAAAATTCCGTGTGCTCAGGACTGATTTTTACCCACATCCTCCGTAGTAATAATAGAATCGATGTGGGTAACGGAGGAACGATGTGGTGGTAGGAGCCTTGTTGACGCCTGTGTTGGGGTAAGTAGCAGATCACAACATGCACAAAGCCTAAGCTTGCCCTTCGATAAGAACGATCGCTCAATTTAAAGTCTATACAGTAAAGAGAATTATAGAATTATAGAATGGCGTATACAGCAATGAAAAAAGATACAGCAGATCCAAAGCAATATTATTACTTGGTGGTAATAATTAACCCATCCCATAGCCCAAAACTAACCGTGTTGCAGACGGAACTACCTCTGACCTTTGAACAAGAACCCCAATTGTAGAAAGCAAACATCTCTCACTAAACCAAACCCGTGCTGATATCTGTAAAGATAAACTGAGCAGTTACCCTAACAAGTGTGACCTAAGCCCAAATTCCACCTTGGTATGTTGGATCTACAATAACAAACATGATATTATAAGGCCTCTAACGTTAGGTGTATGGTATCAGTCCATGCATACCGCAAAGATCTCTTTTACGCAGTTAGACTTGTTTAAAATTTAATTATTACCCTGGTAACAAACATACCTAGTCTTTCCGGGGTGCCATGCTACCCTCGATACGCCTCTGAGCATCTGCCATATCCTCGCGGGTTAAGTTCTTGGGTTGCGCGAAAGACTGTTCAGTGTCAGGAGCATGCCCAACAGACATTCCGACGCGAATAAGAGTCTCCAAAGCCTGTTTCGAGTTGTTGATTAAGTCACCATCCCACCTCATCTTCCCGGGCTCAAAGAGAACAACTAGAGTACTACCGCCTGAATGAATCCGACTGAAGTTAGCAGCCTGTACGCAACTCACCAAGATATTCAAACTCCTTACCAAACCGGAAGTACCCAAGCTCATCTGTGCGCTTAACATTCTGTCCCTCCTCCGCAGTGATGACCGTACTGCCGACCATCATTGCACCAATGCAGATGACCATCACCCTTCCGAATATGGGAGAGTCAATTGGACAGACGGTTCTCACATTCTCGCCATAAACGTCGAGGGCAGATCGAATGGCCATGGGATTGACAGTATAATATTCTCCCTTAATCAGCTTTGGTTTATCAAGCACTCCGTCGACTGGAACATGGAATCGGTGATAATCCTGGGGCGCTAATCGGAAAATGCCCAGTGCGCCACCTTCATACAACTTAGCATCCTCTGGGTACGCAGAGCCTAACAGCCTCTTCACAGTAAAGTCGCGCCCTTTGATCCATATTTTTGTAGCATTATCGATGGTGTTGAAGACCACACTCCGGCAGTCTGCAGGAGAAACAATGATCTTCGGGTTTTCAGGTGAAGCACATGGGCGAGCACCTGGCTTCAGAGCTCGGTAGAAGAATTCGTTGAAACTTCAAAATTAGCAAGCGTTCAACAATATCAGGGTAACAGGAAGACGCTTACGATTTAAATTCTTCAAGTGGCAGCAAGACTTCAGAGAGGTTCAACTGGTGGAAGTCAATGAAAGGTTTGATCTCACGCACGGACGCGGGAGCGTCAAATTTCTTCCCTTGTTTGATACTAAGCGACTCCAAGAGCTTGCGGACTGTGTAGAAGTTAGCGAGTTGTGTGCAACGGCCTGGTGAATGGGACTCACTCTTCTTATTTTCCATGCTACTGCTCTTGAGACCTTTGTACAAAAGCCTGATACCCAAGCGGACATAAACACCCATGCGCTCTTCCTGGACTTGTCCCGTGATACGGTCTTGAACGAGTATATTTGCAGAATTTGCACCCAGTTTATAACCCCCATAGGAAATCTTCGAAATGACCTAGCATCGGGATTTTGAATAAGCGCTAGTACTCTTCCTATGTTACCAGGCGCTCTCACCTTTGAATACCACTTTCGCTGTGCCTGACTGGAGGTAACAAATCCACCCATCACCAATCTATCTACTTGCCTCCAGTCCTGAGATGCGCAAGTAGCAAGATGGGTGACGATATCGACCTCAGATCGCTTGTTTAGTCGAGGCTGGTGGCACAGAGGACACTCTTTGATCTGGATTACATGCTCTTCTTTCTCGCTTGGATCGTTCAGTCCGTCATTTCCGGTAATGACACTGCCATCTTCACCTACAGGACCCAATGAAGGAATTGTTATTACCGACTTGCTTAAAGAGACAGCTGAAGGTGACCGAGAAGGGGCGGAGGGCGTACTTGAGTCCGATTGTTGATCGCGTGGTGCATCATCAGATGAGGCACCCACTGTAGGGAGTGAGATGTGCGGTAATCTAGTACGAAGACCACCATCCTTGGAGTTCCGAGTAAGTTGCTCCTCCAGGCAGATGACGGCTTGATCCATAGTGAGCTCGGTATCCTCTAGGTTCCCACCACCTGCCATAAAGCGTTGAAAGAATGAATCAATAGTCTCAGCCGACAGAGTAGATCCCAGACTGTCCAGCATAGTAGTCAATTCTATTCGGCTAATGAGTCCACTATCATCAGTGTCATACTGACGGAGCATACAGCGCCAGAACTGTTGCCGTAAAGCAGGATATGGCACATATTTAGCCTTAATAAAAAGCTCTGGCTTATGCTTTGCCTCCCATCTTTCTTTGTTTTTAAGGTTCAGCGCGAGAGTGAAAGGTTTCATATCAAAGTCCGGCGCATCACCCAAGGCTGGAAGAATTTTGTTTGGGGAAGGTTGAGCAGGTACATCCTCCTGCAAATTGGTTGCTACTTCCAGACCGGCTGGGTTCTTGATAGAGGATGATGATGCCCTGTGTACCAGTTCCGGCTTAGAATTCTTTTTCGGAGCCAGACTTGCACTTGAGGTTGTCCTTGCGATTGGGATCCGGAATCTTGATTTCACACCATTTGGGGGCGAGTTATCACTCCGCAATGGTTCAGGAAGACTGTAAAGCCCAGTCTGAGGATCAGGGGGGGACTGGGTTGCTATAATTTCTTGCAATGAAAATAAAGTATCAGCCACGTAGTCATTTCCAGACAGCTTGTCACGGTCTATTACGACGAAACTAATCTGATAACCTTGCTCGTGCCGGAGGACCTGGAAAACCATCTTCTCATCGTAGATAGGGTTTAGTGAGTGCCGTACATGCTTTGTACGATAGACTTTCTTTCCTAGAGACACAACCACAAATGGGTCCATGTCGAAGCCAGTCCGGGTCACTTACAGGTGTAACGTTAGCATTGACCGTAACCTCGCAGGTCTTATATACATACTGTTATGTTCTGGTGGTAAGTCTGTAATTTTAGACACCTCCAAATAAACAACACCCACTACATCAGTACCATGGGAAAATTCATATGCTGTCTGCTTGACTTTCGATTTAAGCTTGTCCTTCTTCTCTTTGATGGGCGCAGCTTTTCCAGCCTGAAAGCCTTCGTCCGATTTGGATTCATCAGCCTCACTACTATCGTCTTCCTCATCATCAAGCTCTATTCCTGCCTCGCCTAATTGTTGATCTAGGTTCTCCTCCTCTGATGGGGGTGTTCTGACGAAGGAACCCATAAACAGCTGCCATTTCTGGAAAATTTGTTCCGCTGATGCTGTCGAATCCGAGTTATCCGTGAGGAAGAATTGAAGCTGGATTTCTCCTGAGATCTGAGCTCCCTTCCGCGTAGATTTTAGAGGAAACCACCTGGGCTTGTTCATGAATATTCGTCGTCAGTGGCAGTATTATTCAGGTGAAGGCGGAGTGTTGCCAACCTCTCCTTCAATCTTTCCCTCAGAAAACAATTCATCCAGAGTGACTTCAAACTCCCCCATATACTCCTAGCACGGAATTAGCTCCTTTGTCACTTCATCTTGAATAGGGCTGCCGATTGAATAGGTACCTTCCCAACGAAATCCTTATCCCAGCATACGCATTGGAGTGTTGGTGCAGAGACGCCGCTTAGCGACATCTCGAAGGTGGCATTCCATGTTGGGTCGAGTGTCTTTGGAATTACCTCTGTGACGAATTTGTAATCTCCCAATGAGAGTATGACGAACTAGGTATTGACAGTCAATGTTTACTTTTCGAGCCGCTGTCAATCAGGTGGTGACCTTACAGGATCACTAAATCCATTTCTGTCCTTGGGAGCCAGGTTTTGGCCCTGCATGACACCTCGTCAATTAGCTTTCAGAAAGTTTTTGTTGCATGAAGGCGAGGGGCATGAAATACAGTGCCATGCGGTGGCCATGCATACCTTCACAACAGTGACCTTTAAGACGAGTGTACTGTCATTCATTGGCTTTGGGGAGCTTATTCGTGATGGAGGAGAGCTGCTTTTTGGAGAGGATGTCTTCGAGCGTCCACCGAGCCCCTTGGGAATTGAGAGATAAACCATTCTTTCGATGTGGGGCGGCCGGGTAGAAAGGACTGAGGAAACCTGTTTCCGCCAGACGATCCGGCTCGAAGCTGGCTACCTGACTAGGTGTGACTGAAGCAAAGGCTCTCACAATATGAGGAATAAAAAGGAAATGCAGCACCCTCAGTCACGTAGAAGCGCGGAGAACAACAAAAGAGAAGATTCTGCTGGGTTCAAGTCTGGATGAGTCGGTGGGTACATAAACACAGTTACTTACAACTTACACGACAACCACGCAGACTAAATGCTGTTCAGGGCTGAAGCTTTTTAACTTTCCAATGCACATGCTTATAATGCTAAGCCTAATAGCCCGCATATATTTTTATCTCGGCGCCGAAGCTGATCACAGCCATGGAAGTGGAAGTCACAGTGCCCTTCCTCGAAGATACTATGACCACTGCCTCTTCATTGGCTAGCCAACCACCCAGAAATATCGCCAGCCATCGTCCCAGGAGGATTGCTGGCGCCTTAGGTAGCGTCTGTATGGTCAGCCAAGCCGCGAGTGTTTTTCTGCTGTTGTATTTCTGTACTGCCACCCAAGCGGTAAAGTGGGACATACAGATTTGTGCTCAGATCATGTCACATACCGGTAGGTACTCCTATTCCTCCAGCGTGGCTTACATATTCAGAACACCACTCCGAGCAAAGTACCCCGCTCTCTCAGACTGACATGTCCGTTCCCACACACATACTACCCAGTAGGTAGAATGGAATTTTCCTTGGCCCCTGAATTCCCTCGGTTTATACAATTCCATCCTTCCATGCACTACCCATAATTGTTTCCATCGAGGACCTTCACGATTAAGGCTCCGATCAGCCAAAAGGCAAGGCTGCAGGGACCAGGTATGGGAGAATTCCGCTTTCCTGGGATTGCCTGTTATGTGTATCGAACTGATGTGCCACATTTCATCGCCCAATTCTGCCTAGCCCCCAAACCTTGATTCAAACATATATGACTGTGAAGGGGGTAATGGCATCATCATTTATTGACAATGCCTTATTGTTGGCGGCGGATAATTGACCGGAAGTCAGGGTTCATAGTTGTGTCCGACTAACAGAGGCAACTACTTATATAAAGTTATGCCTCGATAAACATCACGTGCCGCATATCCGAGATCAATGACGAATAAATTCCCTCCAAGCATGAAATCATTAGGACAAGTGGATATATGAAAGACATATTACGTACCCGACAATCGAATTACCCCGGATCCGAAAAGGTTCGGTCTTCGTATTAATCGGCCAGTACTCTGCGTCAGCCCGAGCTGTGTAACCAATGAAGTGGGAAAAAAACTAAATACTCCGATAACACGGCGCGTATGGCATCAGCCTTTATGGGGTAGGGTACCTATTAACCATTCTAATGCGCTTGCAAATTCAAGATCTTATTGTCACCCGAGATATTATTTTTGGAAGGATTGCGGGTGCTTCTCAAGACCAGAGCGTTACCAGATCGTAGAGTTATACATAATATTAACTCACTTGCTCACACTAGTGGTGGTCAATTCTTAAACTGCGTGATAGTAACGGCAGTTATGCAATGCCTTGGCATGACAAAACTAGCCCCAATATAGCACAACTGCAAATTTTCAATTGACCCACCTAAAATGAAGCGTGGTAAAATTCTCAGTAACGTATCTTTAGTCAGCTCTATATCACAACTCCATACCAACCATAAGATGCCTCGATCTACTCAACGGAGTGTATTGCTAGCCAGTATTGTTAAGATGATGGAACAGCTTATACGATTAATTAAGCATGATAGTGGAAAAGATCTTGTTAAGCTACTTGAGGAGTTGTGGACGGTCTATAAGGTTATATCAGCACGTCGCTATATCGCCAGTCGAGGAATCAGCGCTGGAAGGCATATACATCATGGAATTGGTGGAATATTAATTTTGGAAAACTTGGTTCAGCATTTTCGCTGCTCGGTGGGTATTTGGCTGTTCGCTAGGTATTTGGCCGTTCAGTGGGTATTTCGCTGTTCGGGTAGGTATTTGGCTGGGCGATGGGTTGTATCACGCAACTTTAACGTAACTTTAACTCGTTACCGCACTCGAGTGTACGTTAAAGTTGCGTGATGACACTGGCCAATCAGCGAGAATTGACCACCACTACTGATGAAATTCGGCCACTGGCACGAGCAGTCGGACTATATTGAAGGGCCCGAGAGTATGAAGCGGCCATGCTGACATGCATACATGTTAATAGGCCCCCATGTTAATATGATCAAAACTTCATAGGCCATTTTGATGGAGCATCAGTTTGCTTGGCACACAGAATGGAGCTGTTCAACCAGGCTAACTTACTGGTTGGTCCTCCCTAGGAGCGGTCGGGTTCGAGACTACTGGTTGGTTACAAAGGGTGAGAAAGAATTGTAGTCTGGTTAATCCTTATGCAACCAGACTAATCCTTATGCTAGTACCTGATTGATTGCCATCTCACAGCACAAGAGGGTGTTGTGCCAAGCAGACTACTATCACAGCTTTGAATGTTAGGAGCACCCTCCTGTGGATGTGGAACATCACCGGACTACGGATACATACGGATACAGTCACATGAAAAAATCTTCTGCATGCAAGCGCGCAGCGCCAAGGCTGGGCGCGGCTCCGTCCGCGCCCAATGAAAGCACGATAAGTATAGATATAATGGCCAACGGTGAGCAGACCAGCAGTTCCCAGTGCGTGTTACTATCTCAGCGATGTCAGCCAATATTCCTCCGGCTAAGCAGCGCGAGAAATGTCAGATCTAGAGAAGGGCAAGATCCTGGCATATTGGGTCTTTTTCACTTTGCTCTTGAGTGTTATTTTCCCCATATCGCCAACAACCAGACTGCCAACCAAGACTAACTCATATCTATGTAACTAGAACTATTCATAGATATGAGTTACTCTTGGTTGCACGTGCACTTCCATCCCTATAAATGGGATTGATACCCGATTAGGAAGGAAGAGGCTAGAATAGGAAATCGAGCTGGAATTGGACGTGCCAAAAGTCCTAGTCTGGTTGCACTCAAAAGTCCACACACACAAGTTCCCCAATCCTCTACGAGGGTGTTGTGCCAACCAGACTACCAATCCTCGCTCTTTCCTAAAATACGAGTATATAAGTAAGTTTCCTCTCTGGTTCAATTTCGAAGGAAATCGTCTAGAAAACTTAGGCAATTGCCGATGTATGTAGTTGCCAAGGTAGGTGGGCAGCCAAGGATCCGAGGCGCTCTGATTCTTGAAACGCGGTGGGTGGATTGAAATTTCGAACAGTCTCCTTCCTATAGAGGTATGGGATTTGTCTATGGAAATCATTGTATAGATTGCCCTAAAATGCATATCTCTATACCGCTCAGCCCGCGGGTAATTAATCTCATCATGGACACAACCGCCTCGATCCATCATCGCAGAGAACTGTCTATGCAGCGGCTTTATCTACTTGGATAGAAAATGTGACCAAATAGCAGAAACGAGCCTTTGATACCATCTCATTACTTTTTGTCCAGCGTTCTTGGATTTGGTATTGGTCTCTTAGTGGGCCAATTGGTGTGTTGGCTCGGAAGAGAGTTAATCTCACTCTGTGATGGGCACGCGATAGTCCAAAACTTTCCTGTACGGGTTTTTAAGCGCAAGCCACATACTAGCCAAAAGAAGTGAAACATATTGACTAATACAAATGAATTTCCTGTAAGCCTCACATCACATCATCTCTGCAAGATGCTTGCTATGTAAGAGGTTATTATTTCCGACTGAAATCTACTTTCTCACGACAGTGCAGGATGACATAATGTTAATATCCTTGAGACTTATATTCAAATTCTGCATTTCTTATCCTTTTTCTGTATGCATCGAGCATCATTCTGGCAAGTTGTTAAGGTATTGGCTGAGGGCTTCAGAGCTGAAAGAGCTAGAGGAAGGTATTTCGGATGGTATTCGGGAGGGTACCTCAAGAGGGTATTTGGGGAGGTATCTCGGAAGGTATTTTAGTGGAAGATATTTCGGAACTTATTCGGGATGACATTCGAGATCTCGAAGCAATTTTCACTGCCTCCAATAAGCTCCACATTGGGACATGAACCCCATATTTCATCCAGACGCCTGAAAAAAAGCGCATTTCCGCACTAGAGTCTCAATAATTAAAGCCTCACTCTTTTCAGCTTTAACTCCCCATCCTGAGCGCTGTTGCATTGCTCGTGCTTCCTTCCATGAGCGCTTCATATTTGTGCTTTTATCCGTGATTCTTTAGACCGTGATATGCTCATCATTTGAGAATACCTGTTCTTTAACAAGCTTATGCCATGTTATTTGCTTCCCTCGTAGCTCTTCCTGATACTCTCGGGCTCAGATTTCGACCATCAGCCGCTGTATTAAGAAGGCATTGTGGTATGCGGATATTGCGCGGTGAATATGGAATGCTGTAGGCATCACAGATTATTTCCTGTAGCCGTGGCAGGTTTTTCTCCTGTCATGGCTACAGGCTCTTACTCTGAAACCGTGACGCCACCAGGCGGTCGGCCAATGAGTGCTCCTGCCAAGGTGCCAAGGTGTGACACAGAAAATCCCCGTACATGACAGACACCGCTACTACCAACCAGACTATCATCATATGCTTTCCTTTTCAGGTCCGCACCCGTCGGGGCCTTGTTGCCCCGACTGGGTATTGTTTCTGCTCGCTTTGGGGTTGCAAAACGCAACCCCAGCTGTAGTCTGGTTGCCCCAGCTGCTTAGGCCAAATTGAGCAAACAGGACGACGATTCACATAACGCGGCCTTGGCTTTCAGGGCCCAATCTGATCCTTTGATTGTTGACTTGGCTTGTGCTAGCGTGTTTACCAGATGGTTTGGCAGTGTGGCTTCGAGGCTGGGTTTCTTTAGCCTCGCTTCCATGCCAAGAACGTTGGTTTGGTGCCAAGCCATATTTGATATGTGATGAACCAACAGAGAAATTTGAATCACCACTAACTACGCTAGCAGCATGGCAACCAATCACATGACATCATCACAACCAATCACATGACTAAGGGACACAGCGACTCGTTCAAGAGCCTGGGTTCGAGGCTAGGGTTTCTTGTGCCAACCAGACTAAGTTTTCTTGTGTACCCTTAGGATACACTCAGCACTACTCCTCCACCGAGAACCAGACTACCGAGAACCTGGCCTGAACCAGACTAGCCGCCATGGATACCCGAGATAGGTAAAAGGAAAACCAGACTAGGTTAAAACTTAATCTGGTTGGGTCTTGTAATGAAGAAAACATAGTCTGGTTGCACTACCCCACTACCTGAAGGAAATAGAAAGGTTGATTCGTCTGATTATTTCACGGGTAGCTTAGAACCAGACTACGATTCCGGAGGTATAGTGTCAACCAGACTAGGTATAGTGATCTATCGAAATATATTTCGGATAAAACATGCACAATTATTACATCAAGCTTAATAAATTTATGTACGCGGTCCATTAACCCCTAGGACCAAGCTTCTCAAGCACACGTGCACCTTGCTCATCCCACTCAGCCTTCGAGATCCACATGTTCTCCTTGTCTGACATAATGTTCGCTAGGACAGCTCCACCTATTTTATGATTAGCCAAGGCTCAATAGAATTTTGGACTCAGAGCATACCCAAAAAGACCATGTGTCGTCGGCGTGGAGGATCTTCGATACGGACCTTAAATTTCTTTAGGTTTGGAGGTGATTAGTATATGGGTTCTCTATGGGTGGCGGAGTGGAATTGGCTTACGCTCAACCTCGATGGATCATTATTCAGTACCCGCGTCAACCACAGCTGCTTAATCTCCTTCTCTAATCTACTGGGTAGACCAGGGTACATGCTGCTTCCTCCGGACAATACAACTGCCTTGAACAAGCTACTCCTGATATCCACTTCTGCACTCTGAATGGTATTGAACAGCATTTCTGCAATACCGGGTTGATCGACATCAATAAGGTGTGGTTGGAACATGCATTCTGGTGCCTCGAATCTCTCGCTACCAATTCGAATTACTCGTCCATCAGGCAGAGTATAGCTCTCCACCAACACAGTTGTCTCTTCAGCAAGCCTATGATCGAGCTCAAGGTCGTAGGAAACGTAGCATAGATTCTCCTTGATTTGGCGGACAGTCTCGAAATCGGCAGTACGGTTGAAGGCGTAACCACGGCGGAGGAGAAGGTTGATGAGCTGCCTGGTGACATCACGACCAGCAACGTCGAGGCGGCGAGTGAGGTGGTTGAGAACGACGGATTCGTATACAGGAACGATGTGAGTAACTCCGTCACCAGAATCCACCACCACACCACTGCTAAGGCCTGGCAGGACATTAGCGTGACCCACTTCGAGTCCTATCGTCAGCACAGCCCATACCTTGAGCATATAAAGCTAAGACAGCTTGAATCGCCACATAAACTCCTCCAAGATTATACCGCTCAAACATAACCTCACACATCTTCTCCCTGTTGCTTAGGGGATTCATAGGTGGCTCTGTTAATAGGATCTTCCTGCCTGACGGGTCGATTTGGAGTTTTTCGGTGAACGTGTAGTCCCACAGGTGCAGCATATCCTCCCATCTTGTGATGATTCCATTTTCCATCTATGGGCTTCGTGGTCAGCGAATGTGAAGATGATGACCAGAGCAATGGTGAAATCGTACGGGATATGTGATTTGTAGCATTGACCGTACAGCAGCTGCTTCATCACCACACATGATATCTTTAATCACCTAAATAGCCCTCCCGAGCATCAGGTTAGCCCAGTTACAAAGACAATTTCATCTGCGAGTCCAGAGCTTCGGTACCTGATCCCCTGACCTCTCCTCCGCTCGCAATATTGGCCTTCCCACAATGGATGGATACTGGTGAGCTGGGAAGTTCTGGCCGGCATACCCAACCTTGAGGCTGTATAGACATAATAAGCTGTTGTTCGCCCTAGTCCTCCCAAAACCGGAGGTATTCCCGTCGAATTGGAGGGGAGTTCTGGAGGTACTCACAAACCAGTTCCTCCATCGAGAACTATTGGAGCTTCGGACATGATGTGGGCCAATTGAGCTGGGAGCGGTGAAGGTCAAAGAAAAAATGAAGGAAAAAAGACTCAAAATCGAATCCGCTGGGTATCTCAACTATCGAACCGTGAATGTCGGACTTTGGTTGTTTGAGACAGTTCGGGTGGACTGATGTTGAGGGGGGAGTTGGGCTAGGGCAGATGGGGTCTAGGCGACAGGTGAGCTTTGGCTTGGCAGTATAGTTCAAACTCTTTGCCGACAAGATATACAACGGTCACACATAGCAGCAATGGCAGACCCATATGCACCCCTTCTTGAACGAAATAAGTATCCCGCTAGGATTGCTTCATATCGAGATGCTTAGCTAACTCTATCTTCTTGCACTAGTCCGACTTGACCCTCTATTGGCTGCTCTCCGTCAGCACCATCTCCAGCTCAAAGGACAAAACCAGAAGATCGTGGAAACTGGCACGAAAATGAGCATAACCCTGGTTCCGATTGAAGATGGTATCCGGATTGAGAGGGAGGAAAAACTAGCAAAGGAGGACGGGGCCTCTGGGTTTATGCGTCCTTAGGCTCCAATGGCTTGGGATGCGTAGAGGGATTCAGATATCTACTCCACAACTGGAAGGGAAGCCGCCCCTCGCCATTCCCTACAATCTTACCAACAGAATGGCGCCAGACCGGGAGTTTATACAATAGTTAGACTTCTTGTCTGGTTGGTACAAGGGAGGGCGGAGTTTTATAGACTATTTAAATGCGGTGACTGGATGAGAATGTCGTTTCTCTCTAGTAGGATTGCTAATGCTGATGGTGTTGTGTATCATTTGCGTTAAATTAACCGCTTTCCTCGCTCTACGACTAGTGTTTATATATTATGTCTGGTGTGACCTGCTGAACGGGAAAATGAAAACTCGTATTTATTCCAAGACTGATTCTCGTGGGTTTCATATATCACATGACCTCATCCATCTCGCCAAGCCCAACACACACCGCCAAGCTCCATCCATCACCTCTTTCACGTAAAAACGTTACCATCGTCAGCAACCTAACCATCCCAAAATCAACCTCAACTTCAACTTCCAACCTCCTACTCTCTCCCTCGGGAATAAGCACTTACGTCGACTTTTCAGCTCCCTTGATATCATCCACATTCTCAACCATGGTTTCTGAGCTCTGGTAAGAAATTTTACGTTTTTTGTTGGTGTAGACGTTGCTTATTCTATTCCTTGTTTTTTTTGATGGGTTCGCGTGGATGCTACGTCTGAAGGGAAAATGCCATGGTTGCGATATTGGATCTTGCTCCTGAGGTCTGGGAGGTAAGGAAGAGGGATTTGGCTGCTTCTGGAGTGGTATGAGAGAAGGGAGTTGTCAGGGCGGCATATATACGCGAATTGGGGTTGGGAGAAGTACTTTGTCTAGGATGTCACTGGAACATATGTCTGAATCGCACGGAGTTTGTTTAACGATACTTGAGCTCACTGGAGCTTAGATCAGCTTCGATGGCGGCTAGGACCACGAGGCATAGGGGCTGCTTTACTACATCCTATCGTTAATTTGTTTTCAATGAAAGATAATGCTAACAGACCCCCCACCTCCCATAGCCCAGTTTACGCCCCCTTCTTTGGCGCCATGGGGTGCACGGCCGCCATTGTCTTCACCTGCTTTGGTGCAGCCTACGGAACCGCAAAATCTGGTGTCGGCATCGTTGCCTCTGGTGTCCTAAGGCCTGATTTGATTGTGAAGAGTACCCCTCCCCATTCTCTGCCGCCCTTAAGGTCCGCAGGATTTCTGGAGTTAACCTTTGCATTTACTGCTTAGATGTCATCCCCGTCGTCATGGCCGGTATCGTCGGTATCTACGGCCTCGTAGTCTCCGTCCTAATTTCGTCTGGACTGAAGCAAGAACTCCCATTATACACTGGGTTTATCCAGCTTGGTGCGGGCTTGTCTGTGGGTTTGGCTGGTCTAGCTGCCGGTGAGCTCCACATTATTTCACGCTGGAGGAATGTTGGGGCTAATGAATTATGGTAGGATTTGCAATCGGTATTGTCGGAGACGCCGGTGTCCGTGGTTCCGCACAACAGCCTAGGCTCTTCGTGGGGATGATATTGATTTTGATTTTTGCGGAAGTCCTGGGGTTGTATGGATTGATTGTGGCGTTGTTGATGAATGCAAAGGCGTCGGCGGATGTGGTTTGCGCGTAAATGGCAACGGGCTTTGAATATCATTATACCTAGGCGGTAGAGGGGAGGGGGAGAAGGGGATGACCCATGGATATGTGGGATGTTGGGGTTGGAAGTTGCATATAATGTCTATCGGAGAGGAGAGGGGATGGAAGTACATTATATTGTCAATCGTCGTCAGCAATCGTGTCGTACGGTTATCCATCGATCAAAGTCATCATAGCTAGCTGTGCTACTTTTGTTTTAGCTGTAACTTGTATTTTTTTTTTTTGTGTGTATATGCGTTATACGTTATGCGTATTGCTTACTGCTCATGTTGAGGTGTATTTATATGGGATTGAAGATGTAAAATGTGTGAGAATGAAAACGAGTGAATGTGTCTAGCAGCTAAGATTTTGGAGTTGAGGGTAACCCTCCTCAGGCGAGTACATAAGCTAACAAATAGTTAAGTATGGAGTTTATTTAGACTCACATGTCACTTATAGTAGCCATTTGACCCAGCGTAGCAGGGTAGAAGAAAAAATATAAGGGGAGGAATTGTGCTGCTTCTATTTTCTTCTGCATACGTAAATGACTACGAAGGAAATATAGAATTGCGGAACATAACCAGAGGTGTGTATCTTCATGTCACAAGAAACAGTTCAAGTTAACAAAACAAATGTAACAAATTTCATCATTTTCCCCGTAGTCGCAAGTGGTTTCCTGATCAGCAACTCCTTTCCGCTGGGCTTTCTTGGTGCAGAGGGGCAGGTTGACATATCTGCTCTGGATCCGGGATTAGCTGGTCTATTTTTCAGGGCCTTCCTCTCCTACTATAGCAATGAAGTAGAGTATAGGCGTAGTTACATCGCCACCTTATACTAACGTCCACGATCCCAAAGGTATGATCTTTTGAGCAATCCCATCTGCATCTCCGAGGCTAGCAAAACAAGAAAAAGACAATGCAAAAGATAGGCTTGAAACTAATGGTGCTGGCTGATATGATACATATGCCTCTGATCTTTATGGGCACTGGGTTGTACAACCAAAACTAACGAGCGGATGGTGATTTGTTGTTGATGAATATGAATCTAGAATAGTCGTGATGGAATTTGGTTGTTTGTCTTGGGTGCACTGGTAGGTGACATCCTCTGCTTCAGTAGCTGTTTTTGGTTCGTGATTGGTTATCGTAGAGAAGAGCTATTTAGCAGTGATGAGGCTGAATAAGACTAGTATGCAGCTCATGGAGTTGCACTGCAGCCTCTGATTGATAGATGAGGAGGATGGGAGATATCATCTAAGGGTGTATAAGTGGGTGGCAAGCCTGAGACAAATGTTATTGGTAGGAACAGAGAGGAATGGGGGATGGACAAGTCTTGCTGCTCTGGCCGAAGGAGTAAGTACTCGAGCCATTGCGATTTCGAATTTTTGTGAGTGAGGTTTTACCACTCCGATTCAAAATCATAAGTCTTGTTACATCTACTATCAACCATATCATTAGATGTTTGGGATGGATGTGGATCAGCTCCTCAATGCGGAATCAGACACCGTACTTCTGCTGCATCCTTCGATGGCTACTTTCCTTGCAATATTTGGTGTCGCGAGGTCATGTATCTGCATGGGGGTGTACCTGTGGATTCCTGAAAAATAAAGATTACCCCAATATCGAATGATATTTTGCACTAGCTGCTGTCAGCCTCAATGAACACTAAATGTAGGCTGACCCTGAGATGACAATTATAGATTTATGAATGGCACATGTTGTCGTGAAATATTCAGCTTCTGTAGCTTGGTTTTTGAGAGTCTCCTTCCTCCATTTCTGCCTTGCTTTCCTCGAGACTATTATCTCTCTCTTATTTCTCTTTCCCTCTTTATACCTTTCAGGAGTAGCTCATACTTCCTGAAGTCGACGGCTACATTGGGAATTCTTGGTTTTCTTGTTCGGACTGGTGCTGCGAGGTTAAGTTTGGGATATAGGTATTGCCTTGGTTCGAGGACTTAGAAGGCGGTCTCGACGGCCGTGACTTTCTCCCTACTCTCGGCCTGCTGATGCTGCGATTGTGCATTTTCTCGTGCTCCGTATTTCTTTGACCATGCTGACGCTCTTGATTGATGAAATACCCTCCAAGTCCCTTCACTCTTGCTCCATCTCACTTCTAGCCCTTCATCCCCCCCATATCCTACTGGTCATTATTAAAGTTCTCCGGGCTCAGAAACAACACCCTGCGCAGTGACAAACGTTAGAGTACGTAGAGAGTGAGGTATCCTTTCTCAAGTCTAGTTTACAGTTCTCTGCTCTAGTAGCCCATCCCACTCTAGTGTCTCGCTTGCTCCCTTCCCTTTACAGTTTGTCATTCACCCCATTCGTCCCACTCCTTCACTTCAAGTCATTTCCATCCCCCACAGCAGCATCTCTTCCTCAATCCCAACTGCTTCTCCAACCTGGACATTACCATCCTGCTCTCCTTCCCTTCAGCTTTCTCCTCTCCGTGACCCTTCTCCCAAAACAGGGCATGGCGAACGGCATCATTCCTCATCTAGTCCAGCTTAGAAGGCCCAGGAAGTAGCCCATCGCTGATTATGAGGCAGATGTCCTGGAAAGTGTTCCCCGTTGCGCAGGCCGAATTGATAGGTGGGGTCAGGGTGGGCGTAGAGTTCGGTTGAGTTCTCACGTGAGGGTGGTCTACGCAGAGGCGATAACCGAAGCCGATAGCCCGCTGAGACTAAAGACGTGGACTGATCACCCATAGCAGGTCTAGCAATATGGGGCTCTCTAGCCTATCGTTCCCGGAACACGAAAGTGTACGATCTAGTGATTGCCTGAGGGCTGGGGTTAGGTCGTATCGGCATATGGATAACTGCTTCTTACGTAGTATTGCAGGCTCACGGAGCATACGTCGGAGCATACGTCGGAGCATACGTCGGAGCATACGTTGGATGGAGCATACGTTGGATGGAGCATACGTTGGCGTTGGATGGAGCATACGTTGGATGGAGCATACGTTGGCTTACGGGCTTACGTTGGGATATCGTAGGCATACGGAGCATATGTTGGTATATCCGCGGGACGTAGGGGAATTGCGCGTGCTTGTGACGTTGGTATTGCGAGTCGCAGTATATAAGAGATATGTAGGTCTAGTGTTGTACCTGACACATGTTCCACTAAGCGAACGGCATTTCACGCAAAAAAAGATATTCATTCACTAGGGACTTGGAGAACTGGAGTGACTTACCTTGAACACTCTCTGTCTTTGTTTTCCCCACTTGTGCATATCCCTCACAAAAAAGGTGCTCTTGTGACCTGAGGGATACTTGCGAGAAAGGGCTATATGCGGTAATTTTCTCCCCTTCCGAATAGGCCTATGCCGAGGAACTGCCTTTCTCCTGCCCCCCTTACAACTTCCCAACTGCTTCAAGCTTGCGTCAGCGTCATTCTCTTCTACACCGCTTTTCCTGGTAATACCAAGCTGCCCAAGGGGATTGCCTCATGGCCAACACTACATGATCATCACCTCTCCGCATCCACTCTCCTATTTTCTCCGACAAAACAAAAACGCCCACCCCGGCTCGCGACCTTCACCCAACAGTAAGCTTTTATCGTGTCCCTTCCCTGTCGTCCTATCCACGGGACTCATCTTGGTAAATCCAGTGAACCACACTTGAGCGCTCGTACCATCCATGGGAGTACGCCCCTATCCAATATGGAGACCATGGTTGTGATTCCATAAATTTGGGGTGGTGCCTGATCTCTGGGGGTTTCATCTCGAGCAAGCAGTGGATTGGCTTGTAGATCGTATATTTTGTTTCTATTCGTGAGAAATTTCCAATCTGTGCTTTAGTTCATCACTGGAGAATGGCCTTTGGTTGGTTGACACGACTATTATGTAAGCCATTCCGCTGTCTAAGGCAGTCGCAGTGGCTACCCGTGAAAGCTGATACCACCACATCTTCTGTTCTTCTCTACAAGGCCAACAATCTAGCATATCTCACTGAACAATCATATTGAAAATTCTACTTGCCTGTGATATGTTGTCAAAATAGCGAAAGTGCTGGTGCCATGATAACAAGCCTCTACCATATGCCGGGCTAGTCTCATGCCAAGACCCCTCTGGTGCTCGAGCGTAGCCGGACGTGATTGTAGTTTTATTGTTCTATGGGCGATTACCTACTTATAGACCTCTTTTTCTTAGCGTGAACGCTGCCCTACATGCTACACGTGAACATATGGATCACATATTTTTTTTTTTTTTTTTTAAATACTCATTACTCCTATTCAATCCCAGTGAGGGGACTATGAGGAGCCACCCGGAAACCCGGGTGGATTATGGATCACCTATGGTACCGTATGAATTCCATGATCTTTAACCCCCAATTAGGCCCGGACAGAAAGGTTCTCATGAACATCTAGCTAACACCCTGGTTTTTTTTTGTGAAGTAACTATAACCCCCAGACTATGAATTGGAGCAAGAAATCTATAACACCTTATTCCTCACTACCATCTTTTCTTTGATTCTACTCTAGCCTCCAGGGCCCGCATCTCTGCAAGAATAAGTAACTGCGAGTTTGCGATTGTATCTTTTATATAATCCTTCATATCCTTCTCTCGAGCTATATCATAGTGATACACCTTAAATATAGCCTAGTGATGGATACTGATGTCAGTAGCTGCACAAGAACAGGTTATAAGGGACATACTTACTATACCAATTCCTAAAAGAACTGTTCCGACACCGAAACCAAGCACCCACTTCACCCCGCTGTGAGTACGCTCGTTTAGTTTGAAAGCAATAGCGACATCCTAAATTCTCCGTTAGTACATGGGTACAAACTTGAAGTATAAATCTTTACACTCTCAACCTTAGAAACCCTATCAGACTTCAGGCCAAGTAATTGTTCTGATGATTCGTTGTCCAAACAGGACTTTCGGTAATGTTTCGATTCTGAAGCATTTGAATCAGTACAAGTAACTTGACGATAACTGCCTATGCTTTGCATAACTTACTCTAGTAGCCGTAAACATACGGGCTCCCATCATTCGCCCCCTCGTAGCCGACCCGTAATGCAAAGCAGTAAAGAAACGGCTCAACAACGGCATTCCAATGTGTTGGAATTATTTTTTTTTTAAAAGTCTATACCCACAATCGACCCGAGGTCATGACGGAGTTCCGAAGCCTCCCCTTTAAAAGTTCGACCTATGCTTTCGGTACTAGAAGCGGGTCCAGCCTATGTGTTGTGTTGGAGTACGGTAGAGCTGATTGTCGATAACTCTCTTGCGTTCTAAACCTGTAACGCCAAGCTATATAACTGATCATCGTGATGCCCTAGAGGAACCAGTGCATCAGTCTTGGCAAAATTGACATATGTCCATGCATTAGCTTCTCTTGGCTAATGATGATCTTTACTGTGGGGGAAAGACCTAATGTAGGTAGATTTTTTGATATGTTTAATGGAGAGGAGGAGGACTTTGAAGAATTTATTGATCAAGTGTATATATTGTTTATACCAAGGGGGAAGGCTTATAATGAAGGAGTGGATAGAGATACAGCAAAGTTGATCTATTTAGAATCACTATTTGGGGGTAAAGTGAAGAGATGGTGCAAGTCAGTTCAAGGGAGCAAGCGGAACACCTGGCAGAAGGCAAAGGACTTGTTGATTGCAAGATATGGTAAGTGAGACAAAACGAATCATCGCGTGGGCAGTATTGACTTCTGAACAATTATAGTTTTTAAGGAATTTTTAGAAAATTTTTAGAAGTTAAAGTAGAAGAACTCTCAGTAGCAGTGGACAAAAAGGCCTCAAAATTTGGATGTGTAGTAGTTATATTCACTTCACCTTGAGAGAGTGTATGCATTATTCTTGTAGAAAATTTCTCGGAAACAGAAAGGCGTGACGCTCGGCGCTTACGTTGCTTAGAGGTAGTTGAGTCTAAATCCATTAAAGTTGAAGAGCTAAATACGCACTAGAAGTAGAAGAACTTAAAGATATAGAATCTGATAATGTAGAAGCCAAATTTAGAAGAAGATATTAAAATGTACAAGATAATAAAATACGTATATTGAGTCACCTTACCGTCCAACCGACTAGATTCTTGGTTTTCAAATTCCGTAGGCTTAAACTGTTGAATAAACCGAACACTATTCATCTTGAGTAGGTTCACTGTCCACAGGTTTGCTCACTGTTCACTAGGACTGTAGGTTCGCTGGCTTGCAGATGGCCTGGGTTTGCTGGCTTGCTGGTTCACTTGTTGGAAGTCCTAACCGCAGAGTTTGTAAATATTATTGGGAGAGACAGAGTAGACACTTACAAGGTTCAAAGATCCAAGAAATGAACAAGCCGTGGTAAGGTGGAAAGACGAGGATGGAAACGAGAGGGTGGAAAGAATGGGAGAATTAGAGTGGCGTAAAGAGATTTTCTGTGATTAATATTTTGGTTCAATCTGCGTTGACGTTAGCAGCATGATAATGTTCATTTTGATTTTCTTTTTTCTTCTTAATCCATTACTGCGAACCAAAAGTGTTGGTGAAGGCCCTTGTCCAGGAAATGTACCCAGACTCTGCTCAATCATTTTATATTCCAATTTAATACCTGGTCATATATTCACATCACACAATTCATGTATTAGCCATATGTCAGGATACCTCCCTGGACTCCATGTCATGACCCAGGGCTTTTAGGCACTTCAAAAATTATTCTCCGAACTCGTACGCAGATTATGAGCCTCCTGCCGTCCAATTCTACCGAAAACCCATTGCGTTCTACCCCACAGTTGTTTTGTTGCATATCCCCGTCGTGTTGCACTATCCCGTCGCATTCTGTATATATAACCACTGAGATAGCCAAGTGAGAATAAATTAAGAAACTCGAGTCTCTACAATAATAATACACAAGAAATCTCTTAAATATCCTCAACAAATCTATCAATTCTACGGGTTATGAGCCCAGCGCTTTGATAAAGCACACGAACATGTATACATACAGAAATGTCATCCTCAACATCCGGGCCCGCAAGGGCTAGGGCAGAAATTCCTCTAGACACAAATATTCCTATCGTAATATCATCCGTGCCTGGAAGGGGAGGGGGGTAAGGCATAGATAGTGACGGGGAGTTGTTTTGGTTATATCGTTAGCCCCCCACCATAATGAGAGTGTGCAACATTTTGACCCGCTATCAATGATTTATTCCTTCTCCCTATTGTCCTTTTCAGAACTGGTGACTTCAAGCTCCAGCTAATTACTATCAATCGGCTGAGCTAAAGCCCTACATCTAACGCCAGGAGTAGGTTTTTGAGTCAATTAAGCTGTAATATGCATGAGAATATTAATCCTCAATGGCTGAATAAAAAATCTCTGCATTTTCCAGGACCTCTGTCTACCCTGGCAGGAACTGTATATAAATTTAATACTGGAAATAGAATGGAATACATCTAATATCCCAAGTCCATATGTATAGCTCTGCCAATCGGCCAGCATTCCCACTAAGATTTTTCTGACAGCCCTCTAACCCTCGCGAAAACGGGACCTGACATAGAGTCCTAAACGTATATGTATTTTCTCTAGAAGTCTCGTTTTCCCTATACATTTTTGCTACCAACTACACGAAAGAACAGTAAATATGTAGCTGATGGAAAGGCAGTTAACTTAATGAATTGATAACAGCGGGGGAATATTGATTGTTTCTTAATAAGCTAGTGATTGTGGTTATATTTTGGGGAGTTTAGGTGCTGGATCCTCGATCTGAAGTCAGACTATACTGATATACACAGTATCTACAGCCGCTGATTGCATCTCAACAGATTTGAACCACAGTGCAACCCGTAATGTCCATTTCCATACATGCCGATGTGTTAGACAGGGCTCAGAGAATGTACTCTTGACGGGTTTTGTCATATTCATGCGAACTAAACCATCAAAGACCTTCCAGGGACAAACGAATTACCAGACTGCGTGCAAGAAATCCAGGTACTTGGCGCTTGCTTTGAGCCATTATCTATATACTTAGGCTTGGATTTCCACTTTCTCCACAATAGCACCCTAAGAATCTACGGGCATCTAATCTCTCAATCATTACCCAACCTAGCGGCAAATCTTCTCAAAAGATTCTCCTTCTCACCCAGATTCACTTTAATCATTGAGTTCTTAGGGTCTCCTCAGTCATGTGAAGTTGTACCAATATTTGCCCTAGTTTGGGAAGGGGGGGTTGGCTGGGGCGACCTTACCCAGTTGTCATTAATTGCCGTATGTAAGACCTAAAATAGAATATGTTTAATGGAGAGACTCTTTTGGCAGCTAGCTACTGGTCCGGGGATGTTTTGATAATTATGTTACTGCAAATCCCGCAACTTTCCCCCCCCCCAGCTTATGCATGCTCAAGTCATAGGTTCTGTATCCTCTTTTGAGGTTGTAAGTGAGTCCCTTTGCTTCACATTGTGTGGGTAGACAAGGGCAATATACAGAGACCCGCCATATTGTACAGTTCAAGGGTCACTCCTAGCTAGATGTGAGAGCATTAGGCATAACATATATCAGGATATCCTAAGCCAGGACTCTTGAGCAGTTTCTAAACAGTTCCATGTACTCGCACGTCCCTTTTGAGCCCCCTACTATCCAAATCTGATGAAAACTGTTCGAGTTTGAGCCTTCACCTGCTATATGCACTTCCGCCCCGGACCCTTTACTTTGGGTGCATGCTCATATATCTTCCATCATACCATGAGGTGTAGACTTGACTTCAGGATTTGGCATTATGTGAGAGGGGCAGGAAATGTACTCAGGCTATACTCAATCATATTATTCCAATTTAATACCTGGTCGTATATTCACGTCACCCAATTCATGTATTAGCCATATATCAGGATACCTCCCTGGACTCCATGATACAGGACTTTTAGACACTTCAAAAATTATTCTCCGAACTCGTACGCAGATTTTGAGCCCCCTGCCGTCCAATTCCACCGAAAACCCATTGCGTTCTACCCCACAGTTGTTTTGCTGCATATCCCCGTAGTGTTGCATTACCCCGTATGTGTGAATCCATATACATGTCATCTTGCAATCACCACATCATTACATGCTTCATTCCATCTTTCGTAGGGTGTTGTTGACCAACTAATCCACTCATCGCGTCCACTCTTCGCGCATAAGGTTTGACCCATTAATCCACTCATTGTTTCAGCATTGCTTCATCATTACGTGCTATATTAGCACATGCCTGGTTGTCTGGAGAGTAATATTCCTACGATTATGTCCCTAGTATACTATTCTCCGCGGCTCCGCCTAGGGATTTGCAAATGCCTACCTTTCATATCTGGATTGAGCTCATGAGGGTACGAGGACCACACGGGCAATATATTTGAGTCTAATCTTAATTCCATTGCTGTTGGTGCCTACTTAGGGCCGTAACATCTTCTTTGCTGGGAAAACTCGGAATTTAAATGCGTGCAACTTGAAACACAGTTACCCTGAACTAATATCCTCCAAGTTAGTTGATAGATCGAAAACACTTTTGCAAACAATACTATCATATGGTAGGAAACTAGTACATGTCATATACCTTTGCGTCTATGTTTTCTCTGGGAATTCTCATATGGATGGACACAAACCAATACATGCTGATACACTATCCTGAACAGGCAGCAAGCGTGATCTGAGCCATCGACAGAGATGCTTAGGTTGTCGGAAAGGTGACTGTTACGCTTGCAAAGCTCGTCAAAGAGCCAGAGAGGCAACCCAAAGAATCTACCCCAGGGAATAGGGTGCGCAGGAACGGAGTGGAACCGATTCACGCACTCTCAGCCTATAGTTACTTGGACTCGGACCAACTGCGGCCCTTTCAACCACTGGGCTCAGTCATCTTGCAAAACCAACCACCCCCCCCCCCACCAAGTGTCCCGTACTGCGGCAGCGACACAGAGGACAGCACACACGTAAGAGTTCCACGGCCCCCAAAATCCCAAACGAAAAGATTCGAGTTATTATTTAACAAACAAGAATTAGAAGAGAAAAAAAGTGAGGTTGGGCGCTTGGATCCGAAAACGAAGCCTGGGGCCACAGCAGTAGAGAGGGGGGGGTTTTTTTTTTTTGTTATATTTAATTCCAAGATCAGTTAGAAAAGGAAAGAACCTGGAACATTCCCCTACTTCAGATAGGTTTGCTTTAACTTTTGCAGTATCTATCTGTTCTCCTTTTATGCATAAGTTCGACCGATGAGAATTAAAGGGTTTTACGGGCTTGCTTTTTCTGTATAGAGATTGCGCCGCGGGGGGCCCGATTAACTTGCTTTACACTTAAATCCACCAGGGTTTCCGAGTGGCTCGTCATACTCCCCTGAAGGGTGGTGCATACACGAGAACTGAAAATGAAAATAAAGAATCGATTCACTGACTTACCCTGAACCAGGGTTGTGATCTACGCTGAATAAGCTAGGTACTATCGGCTATAGCGCCAGATAGATGCTCTTTACCCAAACAAACGAAAAAATCACGTGCCAGACCCTCGTAAAACTCAACAAGCCTCGAAGTTTGTTGAATTGAAGACCAACTTTATAAGGAATTGATTGCAATTCATATGTATGCTTGAATACGTTGTATATCCAAATTTCGACTCTGCTTTTGCATAAGTTAAAAGACACTCCTGCAAATAACTCCCAAAAACCTTGTAACCCAGCTGCAAGTTCAACACCTGCCCAGTCGTCACACAAATAAAACTCAAAGCCTCACTTAATCCCCTCTCCACACCCACCCCTTCAGCTCCTCCCCCACCAACATTTCCATCCCCTCCACCAGCAGTCTCGACTCACCCGGCCACCCATTAAACACAGTACTCCACACCCCACTACTCCTCCCTTCCGCTCCCTCCCCTAACCCTGGCATGCCCAAAAACGTACAGATCCTCAACTTTCCCGGTTTCTTCGGCATCTCCAACGCTTCACACTCCCAACCCCATAAGCTACCCACGACATCACCATACTCACCTCCCTCAGCAACATATACCCCTCGCTTCCTCCGATCTCTCACAGAAAACAACCCATCCCTCCCACCACAATTTCCCTGTACGCTCACAGCCTCTACCCCGTGCAGCCGAGAAATAGCAACACAGAGCTTCTTAGGTGGAGGAAAACACATTTCACTCCCATTCCTCAACGTCAAAGTCTTCAAGTTCCCCAACGCCCCCAATATCTCTTCCTCCTTCAACCCCATAACCACCTCAGTAAACACCTCCAGCGCCCCTGGAAAGTCCATCGTCAGCGTCTCCAGTCTCCCACATCCGCTCAGCAGCATCCCCACTTCCTCCCTAACCCCAGGTTTATGCTTCTTCGCCGCGGGAGGCGGTGGTGGGGGCCGCTTTATATACGCCCTACATGCCTCCATATATGCCTTTAAATCTTTTGGTTTTCCCCCAGACATGTTAATCTGATCTGCTCTTTTTGGTGGTTGGGTGGGGGGTTCTTCCACGGGGGTCTGGGGGCCGTAGGTTGCGTCTGACCGAGATTTAATTAGTTTCCATTGGGCCTCCTCGACGCCAAACGGCCAGATAATCATGCCCCCGTCGTCCCAGCGAAGGTTGATTTCTTTTGCTATAGACCATATCGGGGGAGTGAGTTTCCACCCCAGAATCCCACAGGTGCTCTGTATCCGCAGCCCTTCCCCGCGGAGGCCAAGGTCGAGGAGGAAGTGTCGTAGGGAATGGCAGGTAGCGTAGAGCGCCTTGGCTGTGCCGATGGGTAGGTCAGGGAGGTTCCGCCGCATACGGTCGATATAGATTTGGTCGCGTGCGAGGCGGAATAGATTTGGGCTAGGTGAGGAGCAGTACCAGAGGATATGCCGGAGGATCTCAGATGGTAGGGTGAGGAGGGTGGGTTTTGATAGAGCTTCCCCGGAGAGTAGAGGGATTGGGGAAGCGGATGGGGAGGGTGGGAGATTGCATGGGATGGTGGGGCTGTATGGTGCAGAATCTGAAGCAGCTGGGGAGGGTAGGCGGGAGGGGACTCTGGAAATTGCGGTGGTGGGCTCTGAAACTCCAGAGAGGAAGATGGGGTCGAAGGAGGGCTTGGTGGGGGTGGGAGAAATGGTCTCGGATGTGTCCATGGGCGTATTTGTGTTCGGTTGCTGAGGATATTCTATAGGGTACAGTGTTCGAGGTAGGTGCTTAAATAGGCCTGGAGTAGGGTATATCCAGACGTAGGCCTCAAGAAGGCGTTCTGCACGTCATAAGGCCATCTCCAAGGCCAATTCCGTCGTTGGGGTATCTCCAGTAAACTCCTCAGCCCAACGATCAAACTCCAGGTGTAAGATGATGCACCAAATATCCCTCGACAAGCTCGTACGATCCAATATTCTCCCTTTGGCAAAACAAGTATATGCTTACCAAAACAGATCGGCAGGATCATACCACTAAGCGCGAGTATCATCTCGACCCAACCCATATACAGCACGCACTCGTGACAGATAAACGAGTCGACATCTCAGATGCAAGCTGCTGGAGTCAGTTTCACCACCCACAGGTACTTGGCTAATTTCCGCAGAAATGGAGGAGCTCATTGCATGTCTCAGGAAAGACCCGTCGGTTTCTGCCCGTCATGAACATCGGGGTGTGGCCATCGAGAGAGCAACGGATTTGCTGAATGCAATGTAATGTAATGTAATGCAATGCAATGCAATGCAAATGCAATGCGGGCGGTGACGCGTCTTTGCTGAAGTCATCATGACGTCGTTCAATTTGGTTGGTGGCGCGTTTACCAAACAAAGAGAAAGAGATGCTCATTATTATTGAGAACCTTAGTTACTTACCGGAACCAGACTAACTTACCGGCGCCTCTGGTTCTGGTATATTATTAGTCTGGTTGGCACGTACCTATATTATGCCTACGTGGGGCCACTTGGAAAGGGGGAGGGTTTGGGCGAAAGCCACGCTGTGGCTAGCCCTTTTAGGAGAAAATCCTTACTACGGTACTGTGCCTACAAAACTACAATTAGTCTCCATCACGTTTAGTTTTGCCTCACTGTCACGTTGCAGTTGCAGGAGTGGGGACAGTCAACCGTAGTAAGCAATTGTGGACAGGAGAGTCATGTCTTTTGTCGATATTCCAACTCTGTGGTTGTGGTGCTTAAGTACTTTTATATATATCAACTCCCCGACTCTGTCGGTCAAGCTTTTGTCTGTCCCCTGCCCTTGGTCTACATCTGCTGTATTTTTTTGTAGAGAATGTTTCTTTGCTGGCTATCTCCCAGACTACAGTATAGTAAATATTCATGCATCACAGTACTCTCTGGTACAACTCTACCCCATAGGTAGATACTACTGTAGAACTTCCTCCCTGTACTCTGTGCCTCCCTGCTCTTGGCGTCATATACCGTTGTCACGTCACCCTCGTCGTCATTCGCGGCTTCTCCTCCCACTGCTAAACGCGTCTCCCCACACGCGACGCCCGACAACGAAATTGGTACAATACGCGTGCATATCGACTGCCCCCACAATATCGTGGTCCATTTTAAAGAAGGTTAGCCACACGCGATCCCGGCTTCTCCAAGGGGAGACTTGTCTGCAACATTTGATCCTCATCACATCGTCACCGCCCTTAGCTTTCTGACACAACTCAAATATGAAGCGAGGATCGAAAGGCGGTGTGCCGCCTCCTCCGACCGCCGCAAACGCACCTGTGGCTTCCACTTCAGCATCTGCCCTCGCCCCATTAACTGACTCGACAATCTACAAAGCGACATATAGCGGGGTTCCGGTGTACGAGTTTATTGCCAAGGGGATCGCTTGTATGAGGAGGAGGTCAGACGGATGGTTGAACGCGACGCAGATCTTGAAGGTGGCAGACTACGATAAGCCTCAGCGGACGAGGATTCTGGAGAGAGAGGTGCAGAGAGGGCTGCATGAGAAGGTGCAGGGGGGGTATGGAAAATATCAGGGTAAGTACTGCTCGACAATGGCGGAATGGGGAAGGGGAGAGGGGAGAAGCTGAGTGCTGAGCTAACTTGCTCAACAGGAACGTGGGTGCCACTGGAGAGAGGTAGAGAGATCGCAAAGCTCTACAACGTGGAGGAAATTCTTGCACCTATTTTTGATTTCAGACCCTCGACAGAGAGCCCACCGCTGGCACCGAAGCATGTCACAGCGGCGAGCTCGAAGCCTAGGCCAGCAAGAGCAAATGCTGCCAGAGCTGCGCCGGCGCCGAGGAGGAATCTGAGTAAGTCGTTGATTATCCATCTCTATTCTCTGTGTCATAGTGCTGTAGATCATACTTCTTTATCTTTGTTCTCTTTGGCATAGCTAACAGCAAATACCCTCAGAGCCCACACCTCCCGCACCACCAAGTGTCGACAGCGTCGAGGAGGAGGAAGAAGAGGAAGAAGAAGACGAATCTATGATATCCGACATCGAACCCCTCATGTCTTCTCCTGCTCCGGAATCTAGTCCCGCTCCCGACGATGACTTCTCCGATTTCGACGACAACATCCATCACCACCCTCAGTCTCAGCACCTCTCACAGCCGCATCATTACCCACCTCATCACAGCCATAGCAACCGCTTTGCAGATGAGGAAGACGAGGATGTGCTCGAAATCCTCCCATATCACAAGGAGGTAGGCGGCACTCTCGGCCGCAAGCGCAAGCACACCATCATGTCCCACGACGAAGAACATCATCTGCACCCTCACCACCCAACTCACCCCCCCCCGCACTATCAAAACCACCCTCCCCACCACAAATATAATCCGTATCCCACTCAGCAACATACATACCCTGACCATCAGGCACACTTTGAACAACGCCGCAGACAAGCCTACTCTGATGAACTCCTAGACTATTTTATGTCCTCTGGTGGTGGAGATCTCCCCACTTTCCTTCTCCACCCTCCACCAGACTTTAATGTCAACGAGATTATCGACGATGAGGCACATACTGCGTTCCACTGGGCTGCTGCAATGGGGGACTTACAAGTCCTAGAACTCCTTCTACACGCAGGAGCGGATATCACTCAGGTCAACGCACGGGGAGAAACACCACTTATGCGAGCAGTGTTATTTACTAATAATTACGACCGCAAATCCTTCCCGCGGCTAGTTGAACTACTGAGATCTACGATCCCCCATACAGACAAATTCAGGAGCTCGGTATTTCACCATATTGCGGCCACGACCCTGAGCCGGAATAAATGCATTGCGGCTAGGTATTATGCAGATGTCCTATTGCAGAAGATGGCTGAGATATACCCGATGGCAGACATTGCAGTCCAACTCAACGGGCAAGATCAAGAAGGGGATACCGCGCTGACCATCGCAGCGAGGAACGGCGCAAAGAAGCTGATACGAAGCTTACTAGCGTACAATACAAACCCACATATTCCCAACACCCAAGGACAAACAGCGGACGAACTTATTGTAGAAGTGGAGAAACGGAAGGCATATGCCCACGCACATCAACTAGGATATCATCATTCGTCATCATCACCATACCAACCCCACATTCCCCTTCCCGCTGCGCCAGGCACACCGAAAATCGGTCCGATCTCCGGGCCGAGTAACGCTCCTGGGGCGAACTACCCTCCTGCAGCACAATTTCCCCGCCCGCCACTACCCCCGCCCCCGCCACAGCCGCATATCTCCGAAGCAGCGATCCGCGCAACCCAAAAAGCTATCCCTGACATTGCGGAGAAACTAGAGGCGCTGGCGAGGGCATTTGATATGGAACTTGAGGAAAAGGAGAAGGATCTTAGGCAGGCGAGGAAGTTGCTTGAGGACACGGAGAGGGAGAGGGGGGGCGTAGGTGGGATGGTGAGGGATTTGGAGAGAGCTTGTGTAGTTGGTGTTGTGGGAGATAAGGTGGGAGTTGAGGAGGGTAAGGGTGTAGAAGTTGTAACGGGGGAGATTGAAAAGCTAAGGGTGGAGGAGGAGATGCTTGCCAAAGAGCTGAGGAGGCAGGTGGAGATGAGGCAGGAGGTGGAGCTGAGATGGTTGGTGGAAGAGATGGAGAAAGAGAGAGGGGTTGCTACAGATAATGTCCCTCCGCCTTCTACGGGTAACGGCAATGAAGCACCAGCTGGAGATTCGCAAAGCGAGCTTGAACAACAATTACAAGCCGACGCGGCAGCTGCCACAGCAACCAATGCTACCGCTGCGGCTGCAGCCGAAGAGGCTGAGAGCTTAGAAGAGAAACTAGCCACAGCGAAGGAGTTAGCCAGGCTACAATCTGAACGGAAAGAGTTAGTTGGTAGGATTGTCGGTCTCTACGCTCGATCATCATCCACATCCTCAAGAGCATCTGCCACCCAGCAAATTCAGACACCATCTTACACCGAACACTCGCACCACCAACCACCGCCACCATCACAACTCAATGGTGCAAATAGATTGACTGCTGCTACTGCTATTGCTACTCCACCGCAGAATGCGAGAGGTATGAGGATGACAATGGCGGGATTGTCATCAGGTGGAGCGGGACCGGGGATGACAGCGGAGAGTAGAATTTCGGCATATAGGAGGTTGATTGCGCATTGTGTCGGTTTAGAGATTCACAGGGTGGAGGAGATTTTGCCGGAGTTGCTGAGGACGTTAGAGGGACCAGAGGAGGAGGAGGTGGGAGTGGCGACCACAGAGGGGGTGGGCCCCGTAGCTGGGGGGAGGTAGAAGTGTAGGACTGTGCGGGGTAAGGAATAGGAGGGGCGGTTTATTCGTTTGTGAGAGAGAATACGTGCGTTTGTGGGCATTCCTTGTTTTCTTCATGCATGTTTCTTGCTACTGATGCATTTGTGTTGGGTGGGTATGGGTGAGGTTGAAACTACCTAAGCGCCCACCCGAGTGGACGGGATTATATATGAAATGAAGTTAGCTCTTCTACGACTTGATTAGTGTTACGGCTTGAATTACTTCCACTGCTAGTTCCCTTGTTAGATACTCAGCGCCTGCATAAGTGGGGGGTTGAGGGCAGTTGGCTGGGTGGGTTTTGATTGTTGGGGTTTGTCCTGCCAAGCTCGTATGTTCCCATCGTGTTACCCGGTACAAGACTAGGTTACCCTGAACTCTGGAACATAATCCCACCATTCCTCGTTCTCTCCTCTCTACTTTAACACTACAATCTAAATTGTCATTGAGACACATGCTATAGCACGCCCTAATCAAAGGCAGAGTATCTAATCTTGAACTACTACTTACAGGTGGTTGTTTGATCCTCTATTGACACATGATTCAAAGGCTTACATCACGCCTCATAGTTCGCTCTCGCTGAAAGGGCTGAGTCAAATAGATTGAAGGTAAGATAAATTATATTTTCCGAGGAATTCAGGTGTTGCTGGTTGTGGTGGAAGGATCAATAATCATGAAGATTAACGGCAAATTTGGCTATGCAATGGGTATCGTATGTACAGGAGAAGAACTTGAAATTTTGCAATTCTCAATTACACCATGCTCCAGTGCCTAGATAGCTAATTGGTTAAACTGTTCTAGTATGGGAAATGTACATGAGTGGAAGTCCTACCAAAGCTAACCACAAAAAATCTTCGGTCTAGGTACGAGAACACCCACTCCACAGCCTTGCATCAGACCATCTACGTATACAGGAACCTAACTCAAGCTAAAGATAATGAATTGCCAGTACATTTTTGGACCTGGGGAGGGGGACGAATGGACTCACCTCAATTGCGATAGTCTGTGCTGGACATATTTCCAAGACCAACTCCTGTTTCAGGGCCCCTGAAGAGCGAGCCCACCGGCTGCGGTAGCCCTTACCCACCTCGTAATCTCAACCTACGACGTGAGGAAGTGTTGCAGCCACCTATTGAGGCAGGCGCCGACTACGCTGACATGAATGTGGATAGGGCAACAGCCGATGCCAAATTCGGCTTCACCGTACACCTGGCGGAAGTTCACGCCGAACCGGAGCGACAGAAGGTAAAGGCAAAGGATCGGCTAGAGGCTACCTGGGGTTCGGGTTGGGAAGATTTGGTGGGGCACCGGATGCCTCGGCATGGCCAGCAGAAGAGTTTCTCATGGTGTGCTGGTGTGCTTGCGATGTTGGATGTAGGTACCGCTCATGTACTCCGGCCTAACCATTCCCTTCCTAATTCACTGAGATTTTCCCCCAAATTCTCTCAGTTATAAAATATTTCATATAGCCTCTATACGGATTGTTCTAGGTTTCAGAATCATTTTTTGAAAACGAGTAGAAGCCAGAACGGAGACCCGAAACAAAGAACCAAGAATATTGTCTCCCATGCGTCTGCTTCCTTCTGATGATACCCGGACGCTACAAACCCCCCTAAAATATAGTACGGCGTCGTGGTACCCAAGGTTTAAAGCAAAGCTTCAACCCTCTACTCATATCCTTTTCACAGGATCAGAGCTGCTCGTGTGGATATTGATGATCATGAACCATTTTTCTCCCTAGAAAGGTAGCTATAGCCGTCCACTGGCATGGGAGAAAAATGATCATAATCAACGGAATGGCGGTAAACACCTGGAACATAGTCGCCGTCGCAGGGATGCGGGTTTCATATATGTACTAGTACCCATGACGATCTCAAAATAAGGGGGGGAGAGGGTGTGGTTTCTAGATTTTTTGTTATCACTCCAACCAGTCTGTTACCCTGAACGAAGCAAAAATTGCTGGTGGGCCGCATTACCCTTAACTCGAAGTAGAAGTACACCGCCTTCTTCATAACTGGAAGAAAAAATGTCACTCTGAGATTGTATGCTATAGCAAACCCCCCACAATGCATTTACGTATCCACCCACCGC
The DNA here is from genome assembly GCA_003788615.2 of Terfezia boudieri ATCC MYA-4762. NCBI lineage: Eukaryota > Fungi > Ascomycota > Pezizomycetes > Pezizales > Pezizaceae > Terfezia > Terfezia boudieri. The sequence continues at coordinate 252,731 of ML121550.1, read as the reverse complement.
AAACCGCATCCATGGTATGGTTTTCAGGGTATTTACATGTATCCGTATAGGGTACAGGGCGGAGGTAGCCACCTGTCATCCCTATCTCTCCGCTATGCAGACTGGGGGAGAGACCATAATTTCTCGTCCCTGGCAGCACAGCCATAGCAGGCAGACGGATTTATCTTCCCCAATGACCGCTACCGGACGCTCAAGCCCATCATTGTCCTTATCTGAAAAAATCACAATGCTCGGATTGTGGTAGAAGATTGCTTATATTGCTAAGATACGCATGTACACATATACTGTATCATACGAGGGTCTGATCGAGACTACTGTATCACAACTTATCGGCGAACAAAAGAAGGAGAGAGGGGAGTGGGCCTTATATACCCGAAAAAGCTCATACTGTAAACCGTCCAAATCCTCATGCCTTTCACACATTCCGAGCTTCCCATTCTTCCGCAACTGTCTGCGGCTTATCCGTATCCAGTCTGCATATCAAAACGTTCACTCTTCCCATTCTTCCGCAACCGTCTATGACTTGTCGATTCCCGTACCTCCGCTTCAGATGGCGGATTATCATATTCAACATATCATAGTATCAACATCATTTCTCTCTGCAGCCGCACAAGAGCCTCATGCATACTCAGAGCTATCAATGAGAGGGATGTCCGCCTATTATTGTCCTTAGCATTGATATCAACATCAGCACTCTTCATCAGCTGCCGCACAACAGCCTCACGCCCCGCATTAGCCGCCCGTGAGAGGGATGTCCGCCCAATATTGTCTGTAGCATTGATATCAACATCATCTCTCTCGATCAGCAGCCGCACAACAGCCTCATGCCCCTTCTCAGCCGCCCATGAGAGGGATGTCTGCCCAATATTGTCTGTAGCATTGATATCAACATCATCTCTCTCGATCAGCAGCCGCACAACAGCCTCATGCCCACTCATAGCTGCCAATGAGAGGGGTATCCGCCCAAACTCGTCCTTAATATTGATATCAACATCATCTCTCTCGATCAGCAGCCGCACAACAGCCTCATGCCCCTTCTCAGCCGCCCATGAGAGGGATGTCCGCCCAATATTGTCTGTAGCATTGATATCAACATCATCTCTCTCGATCAGCAGCCGCACAACAGCATTATGCCCCTCCTTAACCGCCCATGAGAAGGGAGTCCACCCATTATTGTCCTTAGCATTGATATCAACATCATCTCTTTCCATTAGTAGCCGCACAACAGCCTCATGCCCATTCTCAGCCGCCCATGAAAGGGGTGTCAACCCAAGAGAAGTTTTAGCATTGATATCAACACCATCTCTCGCGATCAGCAGTCGCACAACAGCCTCACGCCCCGCAATAGCCGCCAATGTGAGGGGTGTCTCCCCATAATTGCCCTTAGCATTGATATCAACATCATCTCTCTCGATCAGCAGCCGCACAACAGCCTCACGCCCCGCACTAGCCGCCAATGTGAGGGGTGTCTCCCCATAATTGCCCTTAGCATTGATATCAACATCATCTCTCTCGATCAGCAGCCGCACAACAGCCTCATGCCCACTCATAGCTGCCAATGAGAGGGGTGTCCTCCCACCCTTGTCCTTAGCATTGATACCATCACCATCTCTCTCGATCAGCAGCCGCACAACAGCCTCATGGCCCTCCTTAGCCGCCCATGAGAGGGGCGTCCGCCTATAATTGTCCTGAGCATTGATATAAACATCATCTCTCGCGATCAGCAGCCGCACAACAGCCTCATGGCCCTTTGCAGCTGCCCATGACAGCGGAGTCCGTTCAGAATCATCTTTCAGCTCTATATTCCGCTCCATATTACAGAAATAGGCCATATTTTCACTCAATCCAAAATATGCCATTACATGGGCCCCTGAAAATCGCTGGGTGATACGCTGGGACGGTGGCTGGGCGATACGCTGGCGCCAACTCAGATAGCCATTAAGTCCCTGATATAAGGCTTGTATGGCACAAGGTGGGCGTCCTATCTCATGGTCCAGTATCATGTTTGCAAGCCTTGTCAGGTTATCATTGCATTGGTGCTTGACATAGTAGGTGCCCCAATAGTGCGCCGCATAGCTCAAGAATGCATATTTGCTTATGTTTTTATTCAGGCTATCATACTCTGCGCAATTCTGTCTCAGTTCGCCAAAGTTGAGGTAAGTTAAACATGTCTCGGCAATATAACTGTGGCCAGTAGGGAATTCTGCCTCAGTGTATTTACGAAAGTACTCTTCAAGAGTGTAGTGCACAAAGCGTACTGTCAATGTCTCTTCATCCACTATAACCAACCCAAGGCAGTAGTCTAGAATGGGTTTCCGTGGAGGGATATTGTCTGCATCGAATTCCGTATCGCCCTTCTCAACAGCAAGCGCATGTTGAAGTTCCGCAAGCTTCAGAGGTCGGTAGGCAAAATGGAGCCACATAAGTACTCGCATACCCAAGTCCGCCTGGCTCGAATTGGTGCATTCCCGTATTCTGGTGATAACGCCCCGGAATGAATCATAAAGATCATTTGGCAGCATTTCCAGCGCTTTCCGTCTTTTAGACTTTGTTGGCATCCCTAAGACCATTTTGATATGCAATGAGGGAAGAAGAAACCTGGAAAGATGAATCAGTCCTGACCTAGCTATCGTAGCCTTCGAATCCTGTGTCTTACATTCCCTGAGACTTCTTAATGATTTTATCTATGATATCTTTCGCCAATACCTTATCCATCGCATCTGGGTTCAGATCGTCCTTAATTTGTTGCTCCAAAAATTCTTGAATATCTTGTTCACTGGCGGTAATGACGACTTGATGTTTCTGCAAGACATGGAGGCGTTTCTGTACTTCACTTTCAATATGACCCCGCCCAGTGAGGAATAAGCGGGTATTGTCATAATTTGTACCTAACTCCCTAAGTACATCGAAAAGTTGCCGCTGAACATTTGGATCTAGCTCATCAACCGCATCTATACAGATGAATGCGCGCTTGAGCTGCTGTAACCGTATCTTAAGCAAGGCCATAATATTTTCAGTCCCGACTTTTCCGCCTTGCTTCAGAATAACATCCAATTTTTCAAACAGTGCATCCGGTATGCATTCTGACGCTGTAGTTAGAAATTGCCGTAGAAAGCTCCCAAGAATATGAGCTAGCGTTTGGTTGCTTTGATCCTTATAGTCGGCGTACAAACAAGCAATCCCTATGTTTGAATACACTTTGTGTAATTGAGAATAAATATTGTCGATCACAACAGAGCTACATAGTGGGTTTTGATAGATATTAGTTGCTCGCTATATCATGACGGTATTGTAGATTTGACTCAATACCTAATCACAGTTTTCCCGGCACCGGGTATCCCATAACAGGAAAAAACGCGGCCACCCTTTTCTACTGGTGTGGTGTTGCTATCTCGCCATTTGCAGAAAGATTCAAGCCCTAGGAGCCACGCAGCTGCGTTTTTGGTACGAAGCAACTTCACATCCTGGTGTCGCTTGAGTGGCTCCAGTGGGGTCAACATTCTCAATAGTTCGAGTACCCGATCATCTGTTAGAAGTTAGCCTGGCCTTAGTAGTAATATAATGAAGATATAATAAAATATTTACCAACCACTGAACTTGGATACAGATTTCAGCTCGGACGTAATATCCTGAAGACAACCTTCAATGTCTGCACGCATGCCTGTTAGATTTTACTCTGTTGTATCCAACACCATATATTTGTAGAACCATACTCCTAATCCTTTCCATGGTAGCAGCATCTGCATATTCTCGAATGACCGCCTCTTTTGCGTTGATATCCCCAATAAAAGGCTGGAATTCGATATCGAATGACTTTAATGTGCTTACGAAGTTTCTTATCCCTGATTAAGGGGTTTAGCATAATTTACTGACATATTATACTCTACGTACCTCTGGCCTCAAAATAAACACGAGCCTTGACTGCAAACACAATGACAGAAGCATAGAGCTCTGGTAAAGCAGAATCTAGCATGCACTGACGCTGTAAACTATTCGCTGCTGACAATGAAGACAATGGAGCCCCAATGTATATCCCGGCATAAAACTCGCATATAGACATCTTCTCTAGAAGTGCCGCTATGGCTACCTCAAAGCCTTCGATTGCTTCTACATGATTGAGCGCAACCTATTCGGTGAATAAGCTTAATTCCGGTGAGTCTCAGGGAGGGTGCGTCAATACGAACCCGCATGATAGCCCAAACACCCGCCCAAACTAAGGCACTCACCTGCGGATTAGCCTGAATTGCAATATTCACAACCTGTGAGTATTTTTCCACGTTTTTTAGAATTTTACCTAAACGCTCCACGACTATAACTTCCTTCCCGCGCCAAGTATAGCTCCACCTGTTTTTCTTATCATCTTCCTGTGCAGTATTCAGCGCTTTGACAACAGCTTCAATATTTTCCTCTGCCGATTGTGAGGTGAGGTTCGTAAGATCGAGCGGTGGGAGGTTGTTATCACTGAGTTTCTTCTTGGCTATTTCCAACGCCTTAGCCCAAACCTGTGATGAAGCCTCCATGGCGTCTGGATCCAGGGCTGAATTCGTGTGAGGTGCCTGCACATCGGTTTCAGCCGAGGCCTGCACGTGACAAATGGAGGTTGGAGTATGGGGAGAACAGATTGAAGGAGGTATAGGATTTTTGCTAGCCATGGATTCGGAATCTGAATGTGATATTTGAATGATGGGTGCGCTGACAGACATTGCGGATGAGCCTTGTGCGCAAGCGGAGGAAGGTGAACAATGGCCGCCGGAGGGCTCTACAGTAACATCACCTCCGGCATTTATTTGTAGGGCAGAGGAATCTGAATACGAACTGTAAGGTCGCACACATTCGCTTGCTGGGACTGCGCGAGTTTGAGATGAATTCGCAGTCGGGGTGTTCATTTCACGCTCTACTCCATGACCAGGAGACGGGGATCTCCGTCCCAACCTGAAGATACGTCTAACGCGACTCATAGTGGGTGGGGATAGTGCTGCTTGTTGGGGCTTTTGTTCTCCCAAAGGCTGCGCCGGTCGCAGGTCAAAATCGGACTGTACTCTGGCAGAACCCGCGAGGGGATCACTCAGGTCTCCAGAGCCTGAATTGCTAAAAAAAGGGAAACCTTTCTTCTTCCGGTCGCCCATGTTTAGTCTCCTTCTCCAACAGTATTTCTGAAATTGGTGTTGATGGTGGTTTGGCGCTGGGATGATATGATATGGAGGCACTGAGGAATAACGTCGATGCTAGGTACTACACTGACTGTAGGATTATGATTGAGAGGTAAGGCTGAAAAGAGGGGAGGATATGATGCGTGAAGTCCATGCACGCATCTGTATGTCTCACCCAAACTTGATACTTGATATACCTATTCTTACTTGTTCTGGGCCGTTGCGGAATTGCAGAGCCGTTCCGGAATGGCATATATGCGCACTCCAAAGCATATGTATGAAAGCAGATTGCAGATTAGGATTCTATTGTTTTATACGGAGGTGCAGAACAAACCAACCCCTGACAGTGGTGCTTAGGCAAACATGTTGCTAATAACTGAATAGGGATCTCTCACTTCCCACACGGCAGCTGAAGAATGCATAGCGTGACCTTGAGCAATAGAGGATTCAGCATTGGATTGAACGCATTCCCTACCATATCCAAGAGATCATCAGACTTGAGGGTGGAAATGAATAAGCTGAAGGATACCCTCCTATGAGAAAAGATAAAGAGCACTGGATTGCAATCTGCCGTGAGCGGCAGCTTCGCATTCAGGAGGCAAGAATGCATGGTCGCTCTTTCAATGCGCAACTGTCGGATTGCCAGCCAAGTATGTTGCACATCTTGACTCTCTTGTTGGCATTCGAGAGGTTGTTCATCTGGAAGACCTTAATACTGATGAAAGGAGGTATGTGCCGGAGACTGACCAAATTGTCAGTGTTGATGCGATCGATATCGTGATCTCAGCTGGTCCTAAAGGCAGAAAAAGAAGGCCCCCAGAGATGGTGTTCAGAAGCGTTGGAGGAAACTAGGGCCTCGAACATACAAGATGCGCTTCATGCCGCTATCAATACCTAGTGTGAGTTGGGAGGGGGTAACCAGTGTGTGAGGTGGGCGAGGAGCGAGGGCATTAGTTTCATATTAAGACCAGGTGAGTTTCCTGGCCAAATCACTGGCAGCGTCAAAGTAAATTGAGACGTTGGGACAGTGAGAGAAAGACAACTGATGATGTGGTTGAGCCATAGCTGAGATTATATCCCTAAATATGCGTGAATGCCATGCATATGCCAGGTATTTATGCATACATAGACCTGCATATGTACTTTACAGTAACTCCTGGATAGGAAAAGGGAAAAGAGAAAAGACTTTTGTTCTGCGCCTCCGTACTTATGTACGTAAGATAAGTATATATAAAAGAGCTTCAACCTCCACTCAATCAATCCTTCAATCGCTGAACCTTCCACTCAATCAATCCATCGCCCAATTGTTCAACCCTCCACTCAATCAATCCATCAACCTTCCACTCCCCATCAGCAAGCACGGAATTTGCGTCAGGTGCATCAGACGCTCTAGAATCCCTATAGCAAAACTCAACGTAGTGACGCAGCTGCATTTCCGAACGCATAATAGCCCCTCCCAACGGTGCCAACTGAGGTCATACTTCCCTCCCTTCTCTTGACTAAAGCTTTGTCCACCTCCTTGTCAAGCATACATCATATTTGTCTCCATCCTGGACACACCCAAAATCTCATTCTCTTTATGAATGGTATCCTAATTTCAGTTGATATTCCAATGCAAAGAGTCACTTCAGCTAATATTCTAACGTGAGGGGTCTTCTAGCATAGGCGCGACCGCGTGGCTGCGTGGCTGTCGATGCCACTTGCATTTTATGCATTTCACAACTTGTTATATTATTCTCATGATACAATCTAAAATCAGCTAATTACAAGAAATCACCATCCCAATCAACCTGCGAAGGCGCCCCAAATTCACAGCCCAATTCAGCCCCGTATCACTGTCCAATAAGCCTAGATGTCAGCTTGCAAAGCAGCTCAAATGAGCCTGGAATCCACGATGCGGATAAGCCTAGATATTCGCATGAAAATGAGCCTGGAATCCACAGACCCGCGTGCAAATAAGCCTAGAAATCAGCGTGCAAATCGACCTAGATATTCGCGCGACAATTAAGATCCGCGTGCAAATTCCAATTCGACCTATATATTCACGTTCCCATGAGCCTGGATATTCGCGTGGAGAAAACCAACCTAGATATCGGAGTGCAAGTAAGCATAGAAAACAGTGCCTGCTCGTGCCCTCGGGAGGAATGACAGGATTTCTCTAAGTCCCTAGCGGCCACACCTTTGGAAGTAAATAGGGGATACCCATCAGCTCCCTAATGTCGGATCAAGCTTCCGTTGACTTAGAACTTGGCGGGGGCAGGAAGGCACGGGTAAATTATGTCCACTGCCGCACAGGGAAGGGCAACCTTCAAATCCTGGCGTGCGAAGTTGGATGATACGGTGCTGTACGTGCGGCCGATACGTGGAGCATGTGGCCTTGGTATGTCCACGCGGGGAGAGATCGGTAGAAGGTGGGAGCAGATGGACGAGCGGGGGAAGTGGCTCAAGAAGGTGAGGGACAGGGGGAAAGAATCCGCCATTGATCTGGTGCGAGACTTTCTTCTCCAACCTTGACCTGGTATGAGCGGGCTCGTCGGGAGGGGAGGGCCGGAACGGGGCGTGGCGGTGGAGGGTTCTTCGTTATTGGGGAGTGGCCAGTAAGGGCGTGGCGGGGGAGGAGGTTTTTTTTCTGTTTTTCCTTTGCTCGGGAGGTAGGGCTTTTATGCAGCCTGTTGTTCCGTGGGTGTACCGAGTCTTTGAAGACGAGGGATCTCATAGCCTTATGCTTCACAGACGTATAGACTCAAAAAAAAGAAAAAAAAGAAAAAAAAAGCAGTAGCTTGCGCGGTCTTAGAACCACCAGGTAGTGTCTAAAATAGCCGTATGTGGTGAACATTAACCTGGGTTGATCGGTTCATTTAAATTATATTGACGATTGTGTCAGTCATGGTGAGCCAATTCTGTCAGTCAGGGTAGGTAGTAATGATAAGTTTATTACAGAGCAAATTCTGGTGAATAAATTATAATATCTATTAGAGTGTGTTAGTGAACCTTTAATAAAAGGGGCAAAAGAGCTATGTAGAAGTTATTGTATATCCTAACGCGACAGGAATGTACTTAGCGAGTAATCCGTCTCATAGCCTAAGGCTCCATAGACGTACAGACTTCAAAAAAAAAAAAAAAAAACTTAGCGAGTACGGAATACCTGCGGGCTACAGTGTCCGGTACAACTGGTCAGCTAACCTGACAAAGTTAACTTGCTGTACCAACATTATTTGTCTTTTTATTTGATGTTTAACCACTTGCGCTTTATCCCCTTCATGTTGTTTAGTTACTTGCGCTCTACCGTATCCCTTTGTTCTTTGTTCAATCAAGTAACTTGCTATAAAGTAACTCTAATATTGGATATACTTCTATTTGGGATTTACTACGTGTGATATTGGAGTGTCGCTGTGGTATTGTAGAACGTTGTGGTATTGTAGAAATTATACCTCTGTAGCCGTGGCATTGAAAACCTTTGACCAAAATATTAATTCCGTAACTGCCCAGATATATATATTGGTAGGATATGAGGGTAACTATATTGTAGCGCGTACGGAGTACTTGTCCCCATATTTGCGTATGTAGGTAGAATTGGCTTTCACCTTCTATGATTGGGTATCATGTATTTCTGCAGGAGGAGAGTAGGGTTGCAAGGGTAAGTATATACGATATAAGAATTTGTCATCCCTGGGCCGATCTCTAAAGAACTGTAATTCTTGACGCCATGGAAGCCCATAAAACTTTTAACTATTCTCTTCGTTTTCATTCCGGGAAATGAGAATTCCGTGTACCGCATTCATTTGCAACAACTGAGCTTATATTGTATACACTAAGGCACTTTTTCTAATAGAGCCATTTTTCACATGAGAAACAGCGAATCTTACGCACCAATAGGAATAAGTACAATATTTCCTTTCAGAGGGTTACAGGGATTTGAAATAAAACAAAAATACAATCATAACATTTTAGGAATATTCACACCTCCTCGTCTTCGTCTATGACTCTATAGGCTTTGCGCATCAGTGTAACCCAACACTTTCCTCATCACCAGCAGCAATTATCTCCCTCCAATGAACAGTCCAGAGCAACTTCTGAACCCTTTGTTCGCACACTACATCTTTTTTTTATTTTTTTCTAAAAACTCATTAATCCTGTTCGATCCAAGTAGGGGACCATGAGGAGCCACCCGGAAACCCGGGTGGATTCAGGGCAAGGCAAGTTAAGCCAGGTCCGACACGCGAAATAGACTCAAGCGCCAGAGATGACAAAAACAAATGGTATAAGAGGAAGCAGATAGACTCAAATGGGGCGGGACCCGCGTGCTGTCATAATGCCAGATGACCCCAGGAGGCCTGACTGAGGCAACCCCTATGTGAGCGTACAATATACTATCGGTGTCTAGGCAAACCTAGCACCCAGTGATCACGTTTTGTCCTAGCGGTTACACTCTCCAACACCCTAAACCAAGCCGCGAAAGAGAAAATTAAAGCGCAAAAAAATAAAAATATATATATATATGTTCTGGTCCGTTCCGGGATGGCATATATCTACACTCTGAGCGATGAACGAAGGCAAATTGAGTGGAAACCGGGTCTATTATATTTTATGCATAACAAAAGCTCAAACTTCACTACGAGTAATTTCATGATACCTCTCGTTCATAGTACTATAGGTCTTGTTCTTTTCTACATGCAGCAAAGTATCACGAACATGTTACATCATGCTCCAAAGCCACTTGTTTCCCATCATTACTTTCCTTCCATCGCAGTTATTTGGGTCTCCCAGGTATGCTTTAATTCTGCGATACCTAGGTAGTTCTTGTTAGTCACCATGTACTTGAATTGGATATTAAGGAATTACTTCTCAAAGGTCACCTGGGATTTACTTCAATAATTGCGCTACGAGATCGAGTGAAACCTAGGGGGTGAAACTGATCCAAATCAATAGCACCATTATCTTCTGACCAACTGACATTATGGCAAGGGCCGGAATGTCGTGGTGTGCTCTGGTAATGTCAGTGTTACGTTGAACAAGTTTTTTTTTTTTTTTTTTGAAGTCTGTACGCTTGTGGAGCCTAAGGCTATGAAGCGGCCCCGATCCCTCATCTTAGAAGACTCGGTACACCCTCGGAACAACGGGCTACATAAACGTCCTGCCTCCCGAGCCTAAGAAACAATATGACCGAAATAACCCCTGCCTCCCCCTCCACGCCCTCTTTTACCGGCCTCCCCCCAAAGTAGATATGCCACCGCCGCCACGCCCCTGCCAGCCCTTCCCCAGAAACAAAAGAGACTCGTCAGTCCCCCACATCCCCCCCCCCTGCTGCCTCTCAGATTAGATCAAGGTTGGAGAAAAACGTCTCAACCAAGTCCACTGTTCTCTCCTCCCCTCCGTCTTTTATCTTCTTCAACCACCTCCTCCGATCATCCATCTCCTCCCACGTTCCCCATCTTCTCCCAATCTCCTCTCCTCGTGGACACACCAGAGCTACGTGCCTGCCTGTCTCCACCTGCCTCCCACAAGTTCTACACATTGGGTTGACCATATCATCCAGCTTGTTCCGCCAGGACTGCAAATTCCCCCTGCCAGTTCTGCAGTGGACGTACCTGACCCTCGCTTTTCTTTCCCACCTGACTACCCGTCCCTCCCCACTGCCTCGTACCTTCCTCTCTAGCTCCCTCATCCTTCTCCATTCCTGCCTTACCCCCTCTTCAGTAACTTGTAATTCTCCCGGCACTACCCTTTCCGAGCCCTCCTTGGCCAATGCATCAGCCCGTTCATTGCCTGGGATTCCGATGTGGGCCTTGACCCAACCAATTTTCACCGCGTCCGCCCCTAGCTCATCCTGCCTTAGCTTTATATGCTTTAACAGCTTTCCCAGGTCCGCTGTCCTATAGCTCCCCCTTCTTCCCGCCTTAACTACCGCCAGAACTGCCGCCTGGGAGTCTGTAAGCACTAGCACCTTCCAGTGTCCTGGCGAGCTCTCCACCGCCTTGTAGAGGCCGGCTACTTCACCATCCCACACCGTGGCCATCCTCCCCAGGCCTACACACCCCTTTACCGTACCCCCCTCCGAACACCACCCGCTACCTACTTTGCCCATCTCACTCATGCTACCGTCTGTGTATATTACCATGCTCTCCCCCTTGACCTCCTCAATCTTATTAACCCAAGTAGCCGCCTTAGCCGTGCCTGGCAGCCCAAGGTCAATAACCGGAATGTCTAGTCTGTCCAGTGACCCCCCAGTGCTGACTCTCTCCTCCCCCTCCTCCATCAGCCTCCCCACCTTGCTCAGAATAGCCGACATGGCCGAGGTGAAGCCGTCCTTATTCAAGTACGGTTCACTGAAGTCCTTCCAGTTCCGCCCCACTTCCTTGTTTTTCTCCGCTTCCCACTCAACCCACAGATCTCCAAGGGCTGAGGTGTCTCTCATCATCTTAGCCGCCAGCCTGGCTTGTGCAGCATCCAGAACCATCCTTGGTGACTCCACTCCAGCAATTTGGCTTACCAACTCCCTCTTTGACCCCTGAACCGCATTCACGCACTTCTTTAATGCCTGGTATTGCATCTTTTCAAACTCCTCCTCCCAGTTATTTTGTCCTCTCCATGCCACCTCCATACCCCAGAGCGCCACCGCTCTAATCATTCCCGTATACATTGCCCTCCAGCTAGATGCACTCAGACCCCAGTTGGCATTCCCGAGACCGCTTAGACTCCCGAGCAACCTCTTAGCCTTACCCAACCTCTCTTTCCAGTGCTCCCTGAAGCTTAAACTCTCATCCATTACAATCCCCACCCACTTGACTGACTTTACTTCTGAGTTCTTTTTCCTCCTGCTCCGCCTCAAAACCAGTCGCTCATGCTTGCTATCCTCAAGAGGCAGATGGCATTCCTCCGCCACCTTATGGACCGCCTTGTCTGCCCTTTCCAATATCAGATTCATATCCAACCCGGCATGAGTCCTGTCCCAGATGCAGATGTTAAGATGTAAATCATCAACATATGATGGGAGCTCGTTATCCCATGGTCCCCCGGTTCTTTTCACCTCCACCTCTATCTTGCGGATGATCGGTGCAATCCATATCAAAAAGACCACCGGCGACAAAGGGGATCCTTGAGGGGCGCCTAAACGTTGAACAAGTGTGTTGCGCTGAAGAAAATTCTCACGAACTAAAGGTTTCAATTCCGTAACGGACCAGAACATTTCTCTACATAATAACTTTCATTTCTGGTATACCTCTACTGAGTATTTTTTTGGATAGGTCGCCTATGTTATCTCCGATGTTCTTTGACCAAATGTTTCTACAAAATAACCTTCATATCGGATATGTCCCTATTTAGTAATTATAACGTCGCTGTGGCCGCTGTGGTGTTGTGGTAAATCCCTGTTGCCATCCGTGGCATTGAACAATTTAATCCCGTAACGGCCTGGTCCGTTGCGATATCCATTCCATACCGGTATGGACTGAATCCCGGAACGGACCAGAACATATATATAAATGCAATCGCACACTACGTCAATCCTTCAGCAACTGCACAACAGCCTCATGCCCCTCCTTAGCCGCCCATGAGAGGGGCGTCCGCCCATGAGAGGGGCGTCCGCCCATTATTGTCCTTAGCATTGATATCAACATCATCTCTCGCGATCAGCAGCCGCACAATAGCCTCATGCCCCTCCTTAGCCGCCCATGAGAGGGGTGTCCGCCCATCATCGTCCTTAGCATTGATATCAACATCATCTCTCGCGATCAGCAGCCGCACAATAGCCTCACGCCCCGCATTAGCCGCCAATATGAGGGGTGTCTCCCCATAATTTCCCTTAGCATTGATATCAACATCATCTCTCTCGATCAGCAGTCGCACAACAGCCTCATGCCCACTCATAGCTGCCGATGAGAGGGGTGTCCACCCAAGAGAAGTTTTAGCATTGATATCAACACCATCTCTCGCGATCAGCAGTCGCACAACAGCCTCATGCCCACTCATAGCTGCCAATGAGAGGGGTGTCATCCCACCCTCGTCCTTAGCATTGATACCATCACCATCTCTCTCGATCAGCAGCCGCACAACAGCCTCATGGCCCTCCTTAGCCGCCCATGAGAGGGGCGTCCGCCTATAATTGTCCTGAGCATTGATATAAACATCATCTCTCGCGATCAGCAGCCGCACAACAGCCTCATGGCCCTTTGCAGCTGCCCATGACAGCGGAGTCCGTTCAGAATCATCTTTCAGCTCTATATTCCGCTCCATGTTACAGAAATAGGCCATATTTTCACTCAATCCAAAATATGCCATTACATGGGCCCCTGAAAATCGCTGGGTGATACGCTGGGACGGTGGCTGGGCGATACGCTGGCGCCAACTCAGATAGCCATTAAGTCCCTGATATAAGGCTTGTATGGCACAAGGTGGGCGTCCTATCTCATGGTCCAGTATCATGTTTGCAAGCCTTGTCAGGTTATCATTGCATTGGTGCTTGACATAGTAGGTGCCCCAATAGTGCGCCGCATAGCTCAAGAATGCATATTTGCTTATGTTTTTATTCAGGCTATCATACTCTGCGCAATTCTGTCTCAGTTCGCCAAAGTTGAGGTAAGTTAAACAAGTCTCGGCAATATAACTGTGGCCAGTAGGGAATTCTGCCTCAGTGTATTTACGAAAGTACTCTTCAAGAGTGTAGTGCACAAAGCGTACTGTCAATGTCTCTTCATCCACTATAACCAACCCAAGGCAGTAGTCTAGAATGGGTTTCCGTGGAGGGATATTGTCTGCATCGAATTCCGTATCGCCCTTCTCAACAGCAAGCGCATGTTGAAGTTCCGCAAGCTTCAGAGGTCGGTAGGCAAAATGGAGCCACATAAGTACTCGCATACCCAAGTCCGCCTGGCTCGAATTGGTGCATTCCCGTATTCTGGTGATAACGCCCCGGAATGAATCATAAAGATCATTTGGCAGCATTTCCAGCGCTTTCCGTCTTTTAGACTTTGTTGGCATCCCTAAGACCATTTTGATATGCAATGAGGGAAGAAGAAACCTGGAAAGATGAATCAGTCCTGACCTAGCTATCGTAGCCTTCGAATCCTGTGTCTTACATTCCCTGAGACTTCTTAATGATTTTATCTATAATATCTTTCGCCAGTACCTTATCCATCGCATCTGGGTTCAGATCGTCCTTAATTTGTTGCTCCAAAAATTCTTGGATATCTTGTTCACTGGCGGTAATGACGACTTGATGTTTCTGCAAGACATGGAGGCGTTTCTGTACTTCACTTTCAATATGACCCCGCCCAGTGAGGAATAAGCGGGTATTGTCATAATTTGTACCTAACTCCCTAAGTACATCGAAAAGTTGCCGCTGAACATTTGGATCTAGCTCATCAACCGCATCTATACAGATGAATGCGCGCTTGAGCTGCTGTAACCGTATCTTAAGCAAGGCCATAATATCTTCAGTCCCGACTTTTCCGCCTTGCTTCAGAATAACATCCAATTTTTCAAACAGTGCATCCGGTATGCATTCTGACGCTGTAGTTAGAAATTGCCGTAGAAAGCTCCCAAGAATATGAGCTAGCGTTTGGTTGCTTTGATCCTTATAGTCGGCGTACAAACAAGCAATCCCTATGTTTGAATACACTTTGTTCTGAGAATAAATATTGTCGATCACAACAGAGCTACATAGTGGGTTTTGATAGATATTAGTTGCTCGCTATATCATGACGGAATTGTAGATTTGACTCAATACCTAATCACAGTTTTCCCAGCGCCAGGTATCCCATAACAGGAAAAAACGCGGCCACCCTTTTCTACTGGTGTGGTGTTGCTATCTCGCCATTTGCAGAAAGATTCAAGCCCTAGGAGCCACGCAGCTGCGTTTTTGGTACGAAGCAACTTCACATCCTGGTGTCGCTTGAGTGGCTCCAGTGGGGTCAACATTCTCAATAGTTCGAGTACCCGATCATCTGTTAGAAGTTAGCCTAGCCTTAGTAGTAATATAATGAAGATATAATAAAATATTTACCAACCACTGAACTTGGATACAGATTTCAGCTCGGACGTAATATCCTGAAGACAACCTTCAATGTCTGCACGCATGCCTGTTAGATTTTACTCTGTTGTATCCAACACCATATATTTGTAGAACCATACTCCTAATCCTTTCCATGGTAGCAGCATCTGCATATTCTCGAATGACCGCCTCTTTTGCGTTGATATCCCCAATAAAAGGCTGGAATTCGATATCGAATGACTTTATTGTGCTTACGAGGTTTCTTATCCCTGATTAAGGGGTTTAGCATAATTTACTGACATATTATACTCTACGTACCTCTGGCCTCAAAATAAACACGAGCCTTGACTGCAAACACAATGACAGAAGCATAGAGCTCTGGTAAAGCAGAATCTAGCATGCACTGACGCTGTAAACTATTCGCTGCTGACAATGAAGACAATGGAGCCCCAATGTATATCCCGGCATAAAACTCGCATATAGACATCTTCTCTAGAAGTGCCGCTATGGCTACCTCAAAGCCTTCGATTGCTTCTACATGATTGAGCGCAACCTATTCGGTGAATAAGCTTAGTTCCGGTGAGTCTCAGGGAGAGTGCGTCAATACGAACCCGCATGATAGCCCAAACACCCGCCCAAACTAAGGCACTCACCTGCGGATTAGCCTGAATTGCAATATTCACAACCTGTGAGTATTTTTCCACGTTTTTTAGAATTTTACCCAAACGCTCCACGACTATAACTTCCTTCCCGCGCCAAGTATAGCTCCACCTGTTTTTCTTATCATCTTCCTGTGCAGTATTCAGCGCTTTGATAACAGCTTCAATATTTTCCTCTGCCGATTGTGAGGTGAGGTTCGTAAGATCGAGCGGTGGGAGATTTTTATCACTGAGTTTCTTCTTGGCTATTTCCAACGCCTTAGCCCAAACCTGTGATGAAGCCTCCATGGCGTCTGGATCCAGGGCTGAATTCGTGTGAGGTGCCTGGACATCGGTTTCAGCCGAGGCCTGCACGTGACAAATGGAGGTTGGAGTATGGGGAGAACAGATTGAAGGAGGTATAGGATTTTTGCTAGCCATGGATTCGGAATCTGAATGTGATATTTGAATGATGGGTGCGCTGACAGACATTGCGGATGAGCCTTGTGCGCAAGCGGAGGAAGGTGAACCATGGCCGCCGGAGGGCCCTACAGTAACATCACCTCCGGCATTTATTTGTAGGGCGGAGGAATCTGAATACGAACTGTAAGGTCGCGCACATTCGCTTGCTGGGTCTGCGCTATTTTGATAGGAATTCGCAGTCGGAGTGTTCCTTTCACGCTCTACTCCATGACCAGGAGACGGGGATCTCCGTCCCAACCTGAAGATACGTCTAACGCGAGTCATAGTGGGTGGGGATAGTGCTGCTTGTTGGGGCTTTTGTTCTCCCAAAGGCTGCTCCGGTCGCAGGTCAGAATCGGACTGTACTCTGGCAGAACCCGCGAGGGGATCACTCAGGTCTCCAGAGCCTGAATTGCGGAAAAAGCGGAAACCTTTCTTCTTCCGGTCGCCCATGTTTAGGCTCCTTCTCCAAGTGTATTTCTGAAATTGGTGTTGATGGTGGTTTGGCCCTGGGATGATATGATATGGAGGCACTGAGGAATAACGTCGATGCTAGGTACCACATTGACTGTAGGATTATGATTGAGAGGTAAGGCTGAAAAGAGGGGAGGATACGATGCGTGAAGCCACGCACGCATCTGTATGTCTCACCCAGACAGTATACATTCGTACTTACCCTTGCAACCTAGATACATACTCCTGCAGAAATACGTAATATCCAATCACGGAGAGTCAATTCTACCTACATACACAAATGGGGACAAGTGAAGTACTCCGCAGCGTTACAAATAGTTACCCTCATATCCCACCAAAATATATACACCGGCTCAATTCAATACACACTTCCCGAGATCTCTAATAACCCCCGCTTCACCTTCTCCAACTTCCTATACCGAATACCCTGCCAATGCGCTCACGGATACTAGGATGCATACATTTTGACCCGCACCGACAAAGGGTCCTTCAAATCAAGCGCATATGCGAGGCCCTGCGACAATCCTAGAGAGGACGGGACCCACTTCGTCTTCCACTGCCTAAGATACCAAGAAGAAAGGACAAGGTCAATCCAACCGCCCATCAACTGGGGCGACCTTGACCAACCGCTATAGGCAAGGACGGAGAAGCCTGGGATGCAGACGAAGTGTACTTTTCATAATATACTTGAGATTGAGATGTAAGCCTTTCTACCTATTTCCCAGGCCCAAGCCTTCACCTCTTCCTCTCCCCACCTAACTTTTTACCAGACAACATTTTATCAGTTAACTTTTTACCAGCTGGAGACGGCAATTTCTTTGAGACAGGGTATACCCGTCTCTACTCTCTGGATTAAGTCAGAGAGCGGTTTTTCCTCCTTTTATTATTATTTTTTCTTTTTCGGCCGATGCAATATACCATAGAATCTTGCAGACAAGGAAGTAATAATGTATAAGAAAGTAATCACCAAGAAGACGCTGAGAGAGGTTACGACGCGACGGATTTGCTATAGTTATGGATCGCGAATAAGAAAGATGTTCCTGAGCTAGCTAGGTACTCAATTTAAGCGAGTGGATCTGGAAGCACTCGAAATTCAAGATAATTCATTGGTTGCAATTACGAGTTAAGGCACGAAGGGCATGCAGGTCCAGTAGGGAGTGGTCCTCTACAGCGTTTGAGCTTGCAGCAGAGCAGTCCAAGCCACCTCCACGACCAGAACTCAGCCAATGTAAGATCGCTCAAAAGCCACAAATTTTGGAAAAGATGTTGAAGGATTGGATAACAGAGGAAGATTACTACAAGCATATTCAGTTGGGTGAAGAGATTGTTTTGAAAGCGTTGCTAGAACATGCAATGCTTTATATATGAGCTATGTGTTAGGAGCTTTCATTATGTTTGTATTTACAAATTTGCAGCTAAAACATTCCGGTGCACCGTGCATAAAAAGTTACCTATAACTAAGAATGTGTACTGATGATCAAGAAAGTAATCACACCGGGAGAGATTTTGGCAAAAACCGCCCTACAGTAAATAAGATTGCAGTCTTGTCCGCGAGATTCTACGGTACCTCTCCCGATTTCTTACTTTGATATTCAGCGTGTACATAGCTTGCGCGGGCGAAAAAATTGAGTTGCCTCACCCTTTCAATCCACCTGGGCTTCCAGGTGGCTCGTCATCCTTCCCTGAAGGGAGGTGCATACTGAGTACAAAAAAAAATAGTCAATCATGGATCTGTCACCATGTTAGATGAAGAAGGAAGGGAAAGCCTACACAATAATCAAATTGCAGGTTGATAAGGATGGGCACTAACATCTGCCCGGTCGCTTTGTTCGAGGGGGTGGAGGGGGTGGAGGTTTCTTTGGAACCCCCCAGGCCGTGCTGTAAACGTGTATATTCAGTAGTATGGGGTGGAACGGGTGGGTGAGCACTATTTTGGAGTGTATATTGAAAATTGAATGAAAACATACAGCCTTTACAACAGCCCAAGCCAGGCTGATCTCTGCACATTTTGCTTGCCGTGCTAGTCTCTCAACCTCCTGATATCGCTGGACGTCAGCCTTCCCCTGCTTGTCAAGGGCATCTCTGGTGGCTTTCTTCTCTGCAATCCTCTTCTCGCCTGCTGCCGCCTGCTGTCCCTCAGCCTTGGCTGAAGCTGACTCTGCGCCTCCTCATAGTCCCCTCATTGGGGTAATGAGTATTTAAAAAAAAAAAAAAAAAAAAAAAAAACCTGACTCTGCGATCTAGGTAAAGATTCTCACGAATCATATCTTAGGTTTGCGAGCTCTCGGAGGAAATCAGCTTGCAATACGCATCATTGGTTGCTGCTGCCCTTGCTCTCTCATTGTCAAGGAATCCATCTAGCCAGTGGATACCAACAACAACATGGTTCGGAGGGTTTCTTGCGGAGGAGCCTGTCGTTGTAGACGTTGGTTTCTCTGATTTCGGTGCATTAGAGCAGATTCTGGAGGACCTATAGTTCTATGCCATCCTTGTTCGCATAGCAGCACAAAACACAGCGGAAATGGTCAAAAGTGCCTGTTTATAAAATGCTGTTTACTGTGCTCGCTATTTAAGACTAACACAGTAAACTAAAGCTATCAAACTCACTTACATATATTCCTTAATATATGTTTCCTTGGAATCTCCAAAGACCACAGCACAAATACCCACTCAAGGCAGAGGCACGGCAGAGGCACTTATATTTCTAGGCCATTAACGTCGGTTTTACACCAAAACCGCCATTTTTGAAAAAAAAACATAAAGATCAAAGGAAGCAAGGAGGAAGTTCTACCTCCGGTATTATTACAAGAATACCTATTCCTCTGATATCCTAAGAAATTTGACCCTGCATTGTGTAGAGAGTTAAGCAATATGGGCGAAGTAGCGGTCGAGTGCCCTCTCATACAAATTTGTATGACAATGGCATGTACCCAGGCCTTTGCCAACTTGCCCTCAATTGTTTGGTGATTCTAGATAATGTTGAAATTAATCTGAATGCATACCTCACCTAATATCTTCCCTTCTTCTCCACTTAAAAGTGTTCAGAGCTGCAGCGTTGACGAATCATAACGAATTTTCCAAATTAGTGGTTTTGGTGTAAAACTGACAACGACCGACCACTAATGGCACCGAACTACAGTACAGTGCATAGGGGTCCCACACAAATTTGTATGTAGAAATAGTACATGACAACCTTTGTAGGGCCCTACAACGCGCAATATTCTGTTTCCAGCTTTGAGTTAAAAATATTTTTGCAATCTTTTAGCGAATTGGATTTTATAGTTGATCTTTGACGATGTGTACGTTACTGTACAATAGGCTCCCCCCCTTGGACATGCATGCTGAGATATTTGCCTCTTATTAACAATCCCTTGAGCAATCTGCCGTAACAGGCCAGGATTCAGTGACTGCAATTGCCTTCTCTTCTCCAGGGGAGCAAAACTGCTCCCGTGGAAATGTTTGGGTACTAGCACCACTAGACGGAAGTGAATAGCTCCGTTTTAAAGTCGCTGTTTCTCTAACCAGACTATAACTCCTAGAACTCGATCTAACTCCTAGTCTCGTGCCATCTAACTCCTATACAAATGAATGCCTACTATAGACTGGCGTGTTGATGTTGGAGCTAGCCTCAAAGGAGAAGTGGCTACTCTAATAGTACTAGCTGCCGAAGATTGGGGCTACCTCTTTTGGTACTTGAACTAGTTGCATCTAAAAAGTCTGGTTAGCATCTAAACAATGAATCTATACCTCGAACGGTAAGCTACTTGTACTTTACAAGTAATTTCGTTTGGCAAACTTCGGAGCGTCGCAGGTGCAACCACCAAATAAAATCAATCGGTGATAGGTGTGATATTTGGCAAACATAATTGAATTTCTGTAAGGAAGTTTAAACGGGCTTATGGTCAAGATTGATCCGCAATTATATACGATGCAGAGATCAGATAATTAGCAATCTCTGTTCTCGTGCTCACACTCGTATTTGGGTACAATAAATTTGCTACGTTACCAACCTCCATCAAACAATAACCTGTGCCATATATTGGATTACTTGGTTCAACTCCGCCATCCGATCGAGCGCGACGGGCTTGTAGTACCAACCGGACTAATATAAAGCAACATGCTTCGACTATTGAGACAACCTGGAATCTGTGTGACTACTCGCCCGATCGCCCTGCAACATATTCAACACAGAGAATATCGATTTATCAACGGATCCGCAAATGAACTGAGTTCCAAACACAAGACTGACAATGATCATTTGGTAAAGTCTTTCTACATATCTCACAGATTGCTTCTGACTTAACTGACGATGGTGGGATAGCGGGACCGCATAGTTTGGGATATTGTCAATAAGTTGGATGACCGCGTTCACAGTTTGAGCAAGGTATAGCCCATATTCAGCGATACGTGATATTGATTAACTGGGGCCATGGTGGTAGGATGTTGGAGATCTCAAGGGAGATTTCTATAAGTCTATCAGTGAACTTGCAACATCGATGGGGAGGGGTTTCGGGGAGATAAGAGCAGAGAGGCACGAGAACAGAGCGGAGAATAGAGAGGATATAGGCCCAGTAACAGCGAATAATAACTCGGGCTTTGAGGAATTGCAAACCGAAACAAATTGCAAGATTGAGGGTATCAAAAACGATCTCAAAGGTACAAAATGGCAAGTCCGGTTGTTATTCGGAGCGGTGAGTTCCTTATTCCACTCACATAGTATATATCTAATTGGCATAGGTTATTTTCTGTCTCTTCAAAGACTACGTGGAAGCTCGATTCTCCAGGGTCAATATGGTACCTGGAGTAATTGCTGATCAAAATGCTAATCCACGAAAGTAACTGTCTTTGAGGCGCTATCCAGGGGTATTCGCACAAGACAGCTGTACGCAGTACTACTAGTTTTTAGGTGGCTTGAATTGTGCTAATGGGGCTGATGATTTGCACTCCATTAGGAGCATTTTCTTTGATGTAATTGGCTGGGTTTATTGTTATTCATGTACTTGATGCTGTTGAAAGTGGGGCAGAGTTAACGAGGCATAGGTAGATGAAAAGAACGCAATTGACATAGTATTTCTTTCAATAAAGTTGATGCGATAGGCAGTGAGTTTATATCCAAAAATAAATACTACTATACAAATCGCGAGTTGATATAAAATATGAACAAGTAACAAAGCAAGCCATCGTGCCTGAATACCGCCAATGTTCACTTAAAATGTTCCCTTTCCCCGTGACGCTATCTATAAGTAACACTTAAGTAATATATTTTGCTCCTCAACTACTGGTTACAATATCATGCCAGTGGTTATCATAGCTTACACCCTGATCAGATTCAGTGGACACATCCATCGCCCTTACATGTATTCTTGTTTCTAGGTGGGCCTTAAACGCCGCCGTAACCGACACAGTGATTTTGCTTCCTCCAATGTCCCTCCAATCTAGCCAATATTATCCTTCAGCTGCCATTCTGGACCCATTCCGAGTCTCGTATCCCTTTGCCTAAAAACTTGCAGACTTTCTGATGGTTGGCATGATCTTGCCAAATCAAGTGGCCTTATAAGTAAAGAGTTGCGGCCTTCTGCACTTGCCCCTGCCTCAAGTAACATCTGAACAGTCATATAGTCGTCGTTGGCTACTACTGTATAACATGCAACAAGGTGAAACCATGACAACTAGCTGCTCCGGGGTTGGCACCAGCACTCAGTAGCATCTGAATTATATCATGGTTGCCCATAGAGACCGCGTAGAATAAAGGATTGCTGCACATACCTCAGCCCAATGCTACAGAGGTCCACTGACACGATTTTATGTTTATTGTAGGGTCGTACAGCGCAGTGTGACCATCAATGGGATTGGTTTTGCCCAAGAGATTCCTCTAATGGCTAAATGAAAGGAGCTTTTGCAAGAGAGCAGTATCCTCATGAGCCGCTGCTCAGTGGAAAACTAAGCAATCGCCTCCACCGATGGGCATAGGTGTAGCGCGTTCGATCAGATGTGGCGTGAGGAGATAACAAAGTCGTTGATTGCCCAACAGGAGAGAGTTAAACCTAGGCAGCTGCTGTGCTACCTCCAGCAACCACTCGTTTGGGTCACCCGGGTTTCTTGTTGGCTTATCATGGACCCTTCACCGGGAGTACTCATTTTTTTTTATTTTTTTTTTTTTTTAAAAAAGAACTCGTTTGAGAGAGAAAGAAGTATAGTAGATGTTAGAGAAACAACCGCAAGGTTGTTGCGATTCAGACTGGGTGTTGACAGAATCGCCATGTTTCCAGGCATTGTCTTGAACCCAAAGAACCGCACGTACTGGCATCCAATGTATTTATGAGCTGGATGGTGATTACTAGTCATGGTGTGTATCTTTTTCCACGCACTCTTTAAAGCAATAAGAGCAATTGAGGTAAATATCTGGTGGGGTGATCTGAGTTGTAGTAGTGGGAAGCTACTTCGAGCGAATGGGGAGAAAATAACTAAGCCTACAGGTAGTAATAAATACTTGTCTTTTTTTATCCTGCTTCCTTATTAGATAACCCAGAAGGTATCTATCTCTCCATGTACTGCCCCTAGACAGCACTGAATCAAACTGGGTTATCTGAATGGTCTACTAGATGTTGTTCGGCAGAAAGCTCGCCCTCATGGTGGTCAGGCCCGAATATAGGGAACAAAGCCCATTCATTCTAGTAACAAAAATGTACAGTAGCAATAATATCTAGTGCCAACACATCAGGATTTTCTTGACAAAGGGTGTAGAATGTGAGCGATTAAAGGACTTGGTTTACCTCCGTCTCAGCAAAACCTCATTTTTTTTTGCTTCTATTTTCCCAAAAATTTGAAGCAAACCTCTAGGGGGTTGTAGGGGTCTGGTAAATAAAGAGGGTGCCCGATTTTGACTTAACAGCGAAATGGGAACAGCAAGCGGTGGCACTCAAGAAATAGAGCATTACAAAATCCTTTGAAAAGTGTTTAATAACAAGTAGCATACTATATTCGTCTACTTGATGCCATCCTTCCCTTGGTAGTTAATACTCCTCATCTCCAATCAGTATGTTGTAACTATCTCCACTTATGCCCATAATAAGGTTGCGAGGAAGGAGAAAAAATTGCATCAGCTCTCCTTTACGAGATAAGTCAGCTCAGCTCCAAGTGTTTATGGGTGAAAATATAAGGCTCCTTGAGACTCGTTTGTCGACTGATTTAGTAATCTTATACCTTAGTTGGGAAATCTACAGCGGATAGCTACTACTAACCTCAAGCATCAATCTCACCTGGGTAGCATTTTCTCTCCTATAAGCCCGACTTCGCCCTCTAACTAATGGATTCGGATCTATAGGATACTAATAGCTTTTCTCTACGATAACCAATTACGAACTAAAGACAACTACTGGAGCGGAGGATGTGGTCCACCAGTGCACCCAAGACGAACAACCAAATTCCATCGCGACTATTCTAGATTCATATCCATCAGCAACAAATCACCACCCGCTCGTCAGTTCTGGTTGCCCAACCCAGCTCCCATAGAGATCAGAGGCATACGTATCATATCAGCCAGCACCATTGGTTTCAAGCCTATCTTTTGCTTTGTTTTGCTAGCCTCGGAGATGGAGATGGGATTGCTTAAAAGATCATACCTTGGAGTGTGGATATCAGTATAAGTCGGAGATGTAACTACGCCTATACTCTACTTTATTGCTATGGTAGGAGAGGAAGGCCCTGAAAAATAGACCAGCTAATCCCAGATCCAGAGCAGATATGTCAACCTGCCCCTCTGCACCAAGAAAGCCCAGCGGAAAGGAGTTGCTGATCAGGAAACCGTTTGGGACTACGGGAGAAATGATAGAATTTGTTACATTTGTTTAGCTAACTTGAACTGTTTCTTGTAACATGAAGATACATACCTCTGGTAACGTTCAGCAATTCTATATTTCCTTTGCGGTCATTTACGCATATATTCGTACTACGCTGGGGCAGCAGGAAAATAGAAGCAGCACAATTCCCCCTTATATCTTTTCTTCTACCCTGCTACGCTGGGTCAAATGGAGTGCGAGTCTAAATAACTCATACATAACCTATTTGTTAGCTTATGTAATCGCCTGGGAGGTTTACCCACAACTCAAAAAGCCCTCACTGCGTTCGTTAGAACACCCTAGCAGTAGGGTCTTGGCATGAGACTAAAAAGCTTAGCTGCTAAGTGAAATTCAAAGGTATTTTGTACATCGAACTCAATCTACTTCCCCCCCAAAAAAGGAGCTTTGATAACCATTTTGCGTCCAAATGAGTCCATTAATTATTAAGCTTTTCTTTACAACGACAATTTCTTGGGGTGTTTTGAGCATAGCTGAATTGTTTGGTAAGTAGGAATGGAGATAATTTGCAGTTCGCTGGGTATATTGTTTTTCGGTACTGCAGTACTATACCCGCTGTTCCATCTCCTCTCTTTAAATAGAGCCCCTCGCCTCCCCTAAGCATATCCCATTTGAATGTGATATGCTCACCGAACTCCTAGTACAAGATTACCGGGCTGATGTTTCGCAGGCTGATGTGATATTCTATGGGCACAGTGCCCATGCCTGCCAGGAAGGCCGATTGCCGCAAGCGGCCTAGATAATATGCATGTTAAAGTTACCCTGACTTCCTGTATATTTAATTTTTCTAAATCGTTCAGTACTCACATTCTAGCTATTCCAGCATACGGCGAGATGCCTAGATGTCTGTGATAGATTAATACCTCAATGAAAGCAGGCCTAATGAAAAAGCACATGAAACTAAAGCTCTCCTTGAAGAGGAGATTATTCACGTAGACACATCCTATTTAAGACCGACTCCTGCCTGATATATTCCGCTTCTGACCTTCAAGGTTGCGGGCAAGAGGTACTTTTGCATTCATCGGACTTTTCTAGCAGCGGATCCTAGAACATATTTGTCGAGTAATTTCTGTTAGTTTGACTGAAATTGTCAAACTTGCAGGGGCTTGAATTTTCCAGACCTGATCAACTTTCTCTACGGCTTCATGGGCGAATCGCGACCCGCCCACCATACAACAGATAGAAGAACCACTGAGATATATAGAGTAGAAACAATATCCAGGGAACTGAGATTGGAGGTAAAGGTGTCGATGGTTGTTGCGGGTATTATTAACCCCAGCACATAGTATGGTCAAAAACTTTAAGAATATCGAATATTATTCTTAATTTATATGTTACCTAGGCGGTCGGGTCATATCCTTATATTAGATATATTCGAGCAATCTTATATCAAGACCCTACTGTATAGCTATCAACTCTGTCGAAACATGTATCAAAATGTCAGCGCTATGTAACTTCCCACAACTGAATAGAGCTTCCAACTTGAACCTCAAGAACAGTAAATACTTCACAAAGTGTCAGTGGAGCTCGGCACGCTGAAGTTGCTAAATGAAGCTTTATTATTATGATCTAGAAGTAAGTTCAGTTACCTCGCCTTACATGCGCCTTTTAATACTGAATTTAACCGTACTAATTATGTATAAGCACAATGAATTCTATGGACCTAATGCTAAGAACAACAAATGTTTGCCTCTACTGCAGGTATCAGAATTATAGTGAATCATGGGGTGAATTAATGAGTGAAGGGCTGTCGGCCCATACCCCCAGTGAGCACTTGCTTCTGTGCTCACCTTTACAAGTGAATGACCTCAAAGCTCACCCTTTTACCTACTTGCCATAAAGGCTTTGCTCATGTTCATTCACCTAGAAACTGCCAACTCACTTGGAAACGCATTTTATTGGCGGTTAGCAATTGGCGGTTTGCACTTGGCGGTTACACGTGCGTTGCTTAGGCATATCTTTGACCAGGTGGACCTAGGCTGTCGTTTTGGTGAAGGGGAGTTGGAGACAGGCAAACACGTTGCTTTGTCCTGTACTTAACGGGGAGTTCATTGGTATAAGGTGGAGCTCATGGGAGCAGGCAGACGAGAGGTCCCCGTGGTTGCGGAAGATGAAGGAAGGGGACAAGGAGGTGACAGTAGATTTCGTGGAGACCTTCTTTACCAACTTTAGAACCTTTAAACTTCCTTAAACAGTCGGAAGCTGGCGGTTTGAAGGTCTTATGATGTGAACTTTACGGGACAGGACCCGCTTCTTGTTTAGGCCATAGCTGAGGCTGACTGCGGCTATAGAATTTTAGAAAAAGCAAATAAAAATACCAGGTGTGTTGCATACCTACTATAAGTAGGTTAGGTAGGCAACCCCGCCATCGTGCCTCTGGTTAGTTCAACCCTAGTGATCAAACACAGATGCCAACCAGATTGATTTAGGCAATGCTTCGACTATTATTATTAAGACAACCTGGGCTACGTGTGACTACCCGTTCTATCGCCCAGCAACGTATTCAGTACAGAGGTTTTTTCAGCGAGCCCATAGGTGAGCCGAAAGCCAGCCCTCCGCGGCCAGGTGACATTAATCGTTTGGTAAGTCATTCTACAACTCCCGGATTGCTTCTGACTCGACTGATAACTCGACTGACAAATGTTTGAATAGTGGGATCGCATACTAGTAGTATGGGATCGTGTCAATAAGTTGGATGACCGCGTACATAACTTACGCAAGGTATAGCCTCGTATTCATCGATACGTGATAATGATTAACTGGGACCATGGTGGTAGGATCTTGGAGATTTCAAGGGAGATGTGTATAAGTCTATAAGTGAGATGGAGAGGGGTTTCGGGGAGATAAGAGCAAAGAGGCACGAGCACAGAGCAGTGAACACGGATGATCACTCGGAGTTTGGGGAATTAGGTTTTGAAACCAAAATTCAGGATGTTAAATCCGACCTCAAGCGTACAAAGTGGCAAGTCCGCTTATTATTCGGAGTGGTGAGTTGCTTATTCCACTCATGTACGGAATATGAGATATATATATCTAATTATTATTGGCATAGATTATTTTATGTCTCGCCAAAGATTTAGGGCTCTATAGGCTCAATGTGGTGCCTGAAGAAATTCCTGATCAGAATCGTAGTTCAAGAAAGTGGCTATGACCGCTATTATGTTCCTTCACCTCTATGCGTAGGGATTCTATTCATATCCTCCTAGCAAACATTTTTCCTTGGTACCATGATTCAGACGAGCAATTCGAATATGACTATGCAAGCATCCGAACACTTCGCTATATTCTTTTGTATTTTTTTTGCATAGCAACACTGCACTGAAGGTCTCCTTCCTTAAGATTTCCTCTTAAACCCATAGCCTTCATGAATCTCTCGTATGCCTCTCTCGGTTTTGGTAAGGGCGTCCGCTATCATGTCTCTCGTTGGTTATATTCAACTTTGATGACCCCCTGCTCTACCATTTCAGTGGTGTCGACCATGTATGTGTTTTGTCCGTCCATGGTGTTCAGGGTTTTCTGCTAATGCATTCTCCCCCCTGATTATCTCCCAATAATTTGACTACTCCTTTCACCATTCGTGCAATCCCTTCAAGAAATCCAATAATCCACATAGCTTCCTTAGTAGTCTGTCCTGGCAAGATATTCAGCTTTATTGTGCTTAATGCTATCGTTTATGGTTTTCTGAATGCATATGAGACTGCACATTTCTGAAGGAAAATAATGTAGCCCATTGTTGAGTGTCTGTCCGTAGAGTCATCCATGTAGGCAGCGTCGAAGTACCCTATCAAATGTTCCATTGGCATAAATGCGGGAATACTTCTTTCTCCTAGCACTAACTCCATTTCTGTAGTTTGCTTCACAAAACTGAGTATCCTTTTAACTCCTGTCCAGTGTCTGCCCGTAGGGTTGCTTGAGTACTATGCAAGACCAGGTCTAGATCCTAGCATAAGGTAAATGAGAGATCCTATCCCTGCTTGGTAGATTTTCTTCTCGCCTTCTGGAAGGAGTACATTCTCGCTGTTGATACTCCAATCTTGCTTCGTGTCCATCGGAGTGCACTCACATCCGCATTTTCCAACCCAAACCTTTGAAATTATTTTCAGGGCATATTGCTATTGCGAGATCATGATAATTCCCAACTCACTTGATCTCCTCACTCTCAATCCCACAAACATTGTATCCAATAGCACTTCATAACAAAATACTCTCTAGGTCTTCCTTCAATTTTCTTTCACCCTCTGCTGCGCCCACTAGCAACATATCGTCCATATGCTCTATCATAATAACAACTTTGTCCTTGATCCACACCCCATAATCAGACTTCACTCGTGTATATTCATTTTCCTTCAACACACTATCTAGCTTATTATCGAGGCCCAGTCAGGCCCCTTGGGTCATTGGACAAGTCCGTTAATGACAGCATAGGGCCTCGTTCCTAGTCGAGTTCATGTATCTAGCGCAGGACCTGGCAATTAACTTGCCTTGTCCCTGAATCCACCCGGGTTTCTTGGTGGCTCATGGCCCCCCTAACGAGACCGCATAGGAGTAATGAGTTTTCAAAAAGAAAAAAAAAAAATATGTTAGTTTTCTGTCTTCTATATTCTGTGACACTATCCATTCCTTTTCATTCCTCATGATGTATTTCTCTCCTTGTCTGAGGTATATGCCACTTGGTAGTCGTACAAAGATAGTTTCTTCTAACTCTCCATTCAAGAACGATGTTACAATATCTCTTTGTTCAGCTCCCAATTCTCAATTGCCGTCAAGGTCAGTAAAATCTGAGGAAAGCAAATTTCGCAACCGGAGCAAATGGTTCCTTGAAATCAATACCCTTTTTTTGTCTATGCCCTCCCGCCATAATTCTCGCTTTATACTTTAGTATCACTCCATTTGGACCTCTCTTTATATTGAATATCCACTTCGACGGTAAGACCTTAGTTTTCTTGTTTACCTTAATTGACAATCATTGCATCATGTTCAGCTTTGCATGCTTCTATCCATTTTTCTGCTTCAGACATTTCAATCCCCTCTCAAAACAGTTGGGCATATATTTCTCTAAAATCCTCTCATTCATCTGCAACTCTGCTTCTGATATATCTCTTTTCTTTACCAACTCGCATCGCCGCAGTTGGTATAGGCTCTCCGTATCGTAGAAGCCTACTAATATGCATTCAGACGTCTTTGAGTCCCACTTCTTTCTCTTTTGCTTTGGTACCGCAGCCCACACCCTACAGCCCCACACCCTAATATGTCCAACATGAGGTTTTTTGCCATGCCACATCTCGTAGGGGTTCAGTTCTCCCTCTATAGATTTGTTCGGAACTCGATTATGAAGGCATGGAGGCATTGGCTGCTAGTGCCCACGTGTCTTCCCTCACTCCCGAGCATGTCCAATGATAATTTTGACCACTCATTCGATATTTGAGTTAAAGTTCCTCATTTCTCCGTCATGCCAAGCAATCCAGTCCATCCTCCATGTAGTTAGTCGTAGGTGCCGGGACAAATACAGTGTGGACCATAATTTTGGTCCCGTGATGGCTGGGTATCGACTGTTGTCATAGCGACTGTAGTGGTACCATACATTGATCCCGGGTTTATCTGGCGAGCGTTTACATTGTATTGGTTTGTAATGGTGGTAGGCGCGGGATTCTGCCTATCTTCCTCAGCCATTTCCAGTTCAGCTGCCTCCAACTGTTGAGATACCAATTCAATCGTCAGTCGGCGAGTAGCTCGCAAGGATGCCTTCGTGCTTCGATATTCTTTCCCAACACCATTTAGAATCCTATGTGCAACCCTCTGTGGTTTCGGTGTCCTCCCCCATATCCTGTAGTTGGTTAGCTAGGGATTTCATTTGCGTTACCCATGAGCTGCCTGGCCAGATTTCTTTCGAGCTTTGCCAAAAGCCTCCTCAACTTTTATGACGTTAGCTACATGTGCAGATGCATACTTCTCAGCCAAAGTTTCCCAAGCCTCTTTACCCGTGTCCGTACCTGCAATCAATAAATTTTGTTCCCTTTCACAGTGCAGGTGTATCACTGCTAGGGCTTTCAGTTGTGGAGTCGGTTCCGGTTCGATGTTCATCCTCCATCACTACGGGGTTTTCCTCTAGTATATCGTCCCATAGTTCCTTCATTGTAAGGATCATCCGAATATCACATCACGCTTCCACTCTTGATAGTCGGAGGCGTTGAGCTTGGTGATATGTATCTCCTTTTCTGCTCATTCCGACATGATAAAGAGAACAAGAGATCTAAAGAAAAAAAAACAGTTCGGAGTTGCAGCCGCGCCCACATCACAAAAACCGATTGTCGGTACTCTTAACGAAGCAGTAAAGTACAATACCAACGTAAATGTATGACTAATGCCACCATAATATGAATCAGATGACTAAGGCGACAGCAGCGGTCATATCTGTATACCTGTATAACACCACGTGTGTACTGAAGGGAGTATGAATAATCATGTGCCAACCCGACTAAACAATCATAAAAAAAGGAACTACTTGATTGACGGCAACAGTGACGATGCGTAATGTAGAGGCTCGACAGGACTGGCTAATAGAAATAGTAGTACGAAGGCTGTGCGCAATCTGGTAGTTCGAACGATGAGTCAGTACCTATCGTGCCATTGGCCAATCGTTGCGAACGACTGGCCAACCGTCGTGATTTTTGAGCGTAATAGAATCGCCATAGGATGATACATCGGAAAATTCTTAACCAGACTGAAACTCCTTGTGGTGCCACATTTTTCCCCGGTGATAAATTTAGTGCTGCTGGCTCACGATGAGGAGGGGTAGCTCCCCTCGGAGCTCTATAAACGCACGACCTGTCAAACTTCGTACAATCTTACGGCTCTAACTACTGAACTCCCCTGAGGCAGGTTTAACTGTACTGACAAGTGTCGCCTCCACTTTCAAGTGCATGATCGTGATTCAACAACCAGAGCACCTACAGACAAGCGAGCAGCACCACGAGACTCGAGCTCGCTGTTTGCAGCGCAGAAACTTACTCGGTGTCGACTTTTGCGATTCCTTCCCTGCGGTCGCCGTCTGAAGCTTCCTGCGCTCCTTTCCCCGGCTGTCTCATACAAATACTGCTCGACTGCGCATTGCTTCACGAGTTCGTGACTTGATCCATAGTCTGATCTGCAATCCAGACTTTCGAGCACGCCGGACGCAGCTAGCTGTACCTAGGAGATCTCGGAATATCTCGGAAGCATCAACCACTCACGTTCAGGAAAAATCATACCGCTGGCTAAGCGCGCAGACCCACCACCATGCCACGCAGGGGCAAAGGACGACTGACGAGCCAATACCCGGACCTACGCTATAGCTACACTACCGGCTATGAATGGGCTGCTCAATATCGCCAGGAATCACCGCCACCACCTCCGCAGTTTCCTGCCTGGGCCTGTGCATTCGAGTGGAGGAACGAATTCCTGGACTTTGTCAAGGGGCCAGTCAATCATTATGCCTGGAAACTAGCCACAGAAACAGAGCCAATGCCCGAGACACCAGTGGCTAAAGTCCTCCTGGGACTGCACCAGATGGTGCAAGGGTTACGGGATGCTTGGGGGCCAGCAGGGAGAAGAGAACTCAAGTTACCGCAGGAGGTACTGGACTGGGCCACAGAGTGTGAGTTCATGTCACACCCTCCAGTGGCTCTTACAACCAACGCCAGTACACAAACACCACCTCCACCGCGGCCAAAAGTAACGAGGGATGCCTCCACCGACCCGACTCCACCTCTACCTGCGCGCATGGTAGCAAGAGAAGTCAAGACATCAACAACGCCGGCAACTCCACCACCAATCGCTTCTAGAACATCCAAGACCGCGAAGATCGGTACACGAAAGACCCAGGGGCCAGTCAATGGGCATTCCTCGCTACCAGTACCACCGGCAACGCAGCCAGTACCTACCGACAAGAAGGGCGCCCTCCCCCGAGCCGTGAATGGGCCTTTGAGTTCGGGCTCAGAGGGGGGATCCGGAATCACTCAGGTGCTGCATGTGGCAGTCTCGAAGCCAGACACCAAAGTGGAGGGAGCAATTCGAGCCGGGCTGGCTCCAATTTTCGGATTATGCATGCCGAAGTCACAACTGGCACAACCACAGCCCGTAAGTCTCTTGCCCTTTGTAGCATACGAAGCCAGACAAGCAGCGACACAACCAGAGCCCATACGTGTCCGCCGTGCCCTACCCTTAGAAGAATTCGAATACAAAGTCCGACAAGCAACGGGTTTTTTTGGCAGGCTGCCGAGGTTACCATCGCTATATGTACAGGCACCACCTGGTCCTCAAATTCCTCCTCCATCACAAGCAGAGTCACGATCAGAGCCCGTACGTGTCCGCCGTGCCCTACCCTTAGAAGAATTCGAATACAAATTCCGACAAGCAACGGTCCTTTTTGGCAGGCTGCCTTGGTTACCATCGCTACATGTACAGGCACCACCTGGTCCTCAACTTCCACGTCCACCGCAGCCGTTTTTATCAGCAAAAAAGCAACCGCAACAGCCAGTAACACTACAGCCGGCACTGACCAAGCCACCTCCATTCGGCATAGGCTTGGGGCTGCCGGTATCATCGCAACTCGAAACAACTCCGCCATTACGAGTATTGAAGGGAGAGTGGGTGGATCAGCAGTGCTCTGTCTTATACAAGCTGCACGAGACTATCTGGAGGGAGATGAGGATGGTGTATGCGGAACCCGTATGGACGACAGAGGAGAAGGATAGAGCCGAGACGGCGCTCATCCTACTATCAGAAGTAGAAAGTTTGTTGAAAGCAAAGGTTGGGGAGGGTTTGGGCAAGATCGCAGATGCAACAGTGCAGACGGGGAAGCCTCGAGCCCCTGATACCACTGACCCAATCCGACCTCCAATACTGCCAACATTTGTAACAGCAGCACGCACGCGTGCACTGAGATCGTCATCACTTGTGCCGGCGCCATGGGTCAGATCAGGGAGAAGGAAGCTTAACAAATGTTTCCAGTCAATGGTAGGCTGGATGGCTCTTGGCAGAACAGAGGAGTCATTTGAGGAGAAACGGCTCCGAGATTATGGGTATATGTATATAGTGGACTGCCAGGCACTAAAAGTGAAGGAGACTATGTGCTTGCGGTAGTAAGAGCTTGTGCACAGTGCACCCTGTTGTTACTGTACTATACCGCAAGAATCAGCAAGACGCCCTATTTTAGTTATCCGTATCAAAAACGCCCCTTGTTTGGTGACAGTTACAAGACCATCCTGTTTTGAGATCTCATCCGCGGTATGTGAATGCATGTCGTATTGAACTTGCATCCCGAGTAACGTAAGACACCATACCCCACAAGATATCTCGATCACTAGAAGGATTGTAGTCTGGTTGGCACTATTGTAGACTTTTATCCGATAGTCTTGGATCTGTGGTTTCTAGCATAGCCTGCGCGCTATGTACTTCTCACTCATGCGTCCAGGCCCTAGACACGTTAGTTCGCTAGACAATTAAACCATGGTAGAAACTTGGCGGCGACGCTCTGCTGCCTTTTCTGTGTCATGTCATGCTCTATGCGAGTTATGTAGGTAGAGTGAGAAGATCCTCCTTCAGATGAAAACTGGGTAATACTTTGTATTTGCCTCTAGTGGCCAAGGTTTTCTTAGGTAGTTGCAGACTTTTGTGTAATAAGGTCAATGCTGCTTGTTGTGCAATGATTTTTTGGCTCCTTGATCCTTGAACACTGAAAAATACGGAGGTCGCATTTTTCAGTGTTCAAGGATCAAGTGAGAACGTGGAATGCAAAAGAAAGGGAAACGTAGCATCCACCACTACCACTGGAAATTGACGAACGCCAGCTTCTGGATACCGACCCTGAAGGTTTGTCATTGTCAAAGCCCAGTGCCATCTTCATGAACTTTCGGCAACAGGCCCGTTATATATATATATGTTACACAGGCAAGAGAACGGCGCTGCTCATCTTTAGAGCTTCTTTGTTCCCCATTGCCAACGCGCAGACCACCCCCCCCAATCGTGTAGCAATGATAAGAACAGGCGGAATGGGGATGTGTGGTGAGCTCACAAGGCAGGTCCCAGGTTAGGCAATGTTATGAGTTCAGTTCTTGTAGAGGTAAATGAAGTATGTACTCGACAAATTCATGTCATCCGTCATCATACCATACTATGTTAAACCTGGTTATATGTTCAAGTCATAACGTCAACTATTAGCGAGATTGGACCCTCGGGCAGGAGGAGAGTCGTGCAACCAGACTAAGGAGTAGATTAGGCAACTTCTATTTACGATACCTTATCTCTTATCGACACTAGCTTACGTGCAAACATACCATAAACATACCATATCAGATTGCAGCCAGCTAATCAGATTTTAGAAATTGCCATTGACTCTGCAGTGCCAAGCTATGGGGGGGTAAAAAATGATTGGAGAGTGGCGAGGAGGAGAATCAAGAGGGAGGGATGAGAGCTGGTTGGGCACAACCCTTTCCCCCCTCCCCCTCCCCTGAGCTATGGGGGGAGGAGGAAGGATGAGATCCAATATCAAAATCTGATTAGGGTTCACTCAGATGCAACCTTATCTTTCACTAGTCTCATGATAAAAGGTCTTGGCAGATCTTTAAGCAAAAGATTATTGTGGCGCTACTTACCCACGGCTGAAATTTGGAGTTACCCTGAGTTAATATAATCTATAATTAGCACCGCACCCAGCAGCACAACTATTTACGACAAAACCTCAAGAATGATTTAAGCAACTGCATGTGGTGTCTGACATTCTTCTAATACATACTGACTACCTGCGCACGCAAATATATTAAATGATTTACGAGTAGCCATGTGGCAAATTCCGCATTCATCTACTGAACTCTAGACACGAGTATGTTTTTTTTTTTTTTTTTTTGAAGTCTGTACGTCTATGGAGCCTTAGGCTATGAGACAGACACGAGTATGTAACGGCGCTATGGCTATGGTCACTTCTAAGCGCAGGACTATGACTATGAACTGTGACTGATGAAGTGACTATGAGGCACGTGAGGCATGTATTGCATTAGACTAGGCTAGGATACAAGACATTGCGTGAAGAGAGCAAGTATAGGGTAGTGGGATTTGGGGATCTTCTATAGGAATCCCCCTTCTTGGGTTCTCATGATTATCAATGTAGAATTCCTACATGTATGTTCATATGAATAACTCTAGATGCTTGGTAGGCCGTGACACTATAGCCGAAGTCCCAGAGGCTAAGCTTCTGGTAGAGGGCCAGGCTTTTCAGGATAATGCTCATTAAACCAATCCATGGCTTCCATTCTGTCTGATTATCACCAACGAACTTGATTAAATATTGTAGATGACAGCGGTAGATCCTCACATCCAGGATTTCCTCCACATAATGTTCCTCTTCCCCATCCACTATTACTGGGCGCGGGGGCGAATTGTGGTGTCCTGGCAGAGGATCATCATCGGCTGGCTCTAGGAGAGAAACATACCGAACCTGATGATAGTTGATGCTAGTGGGGAACCCGATCTCATAGATATTTGGGAATATGATTTTGGTAATCTAGTAGGGTCCAATCCTTCTATAGTCAAGTTTCTTGCTCGGATACTAGGTCGATAGGTTTACTAAATTAATCTATGGGTTCAGGTATCATTCACGAGGACGTCCGTTATATCCGTATTTGTTTGAACGGCCTGCCACAAGGCAAGTAGTGGAGTTACAGCTGGTGGGAGTGTAACCAATAAACAATGACTGTAGTGTGCTGTAGTTCGCACAGTGGAATATTTGATAGGACGCAATGTAGTGTAACGGGGCTATGGATTGAGGATTGGATTCTAAAGAGCGATTGCTCTGACTGGGACGTGACTGTGGACAGCTCCAGGGAGAGCACTCGTGATCTTATGACTATGAGAGGAACGTTCTATTCAGAGTAATATACAAGACGTTGCGTGAAGAGAGCAAGCATAGGGTAGTGGGATTTGGGGATCCTTTTATAGGAATCCCCCTTCTTAAGTTCTCATGGTCATCAACATCAGAATTCTTATATTTGTGTTCATATGAATAACTCTAGATGCTTGGTGGGCCATGACACTACATAGCAGGAGTCATACTATTAGACCACTGAACCTTTTTGGGATACTAGCCCCCTCCCAGTTGCCTTGGGTGGCTTTTCCCGAGATTTCGGGCCTCGCATATTCGGGCCTCGCATAGTAGTACTCGGTAAGGTAAATTTCAGATCACAACTAGACTTATCAGATCTTAGAATTCATCACTGAATCTTGGGGCGCCAAGCCGGGTGGGGGGGGGTTGTTTGTTTGTAGACCTCTACAGACTTGAGAGGTTCTCCTCAATTGCAAGCACATCAAAACCTCTATATTTGAATAGCATCAAACACGCAAGGGGCATGTTTTGACAATTCTCGATAACCTTCTGAACCATTGTAATTTGGAAAGCCAAAGTTTATGTTGACTTTCGAGCTCAGCTTCACTTCGGCATGGGAAGAGCAAAAGAATGACTTTGGGTGGGGGGGAAGTAGAATGACGACATATCAGATCTCCGATGCTGGAGAGTACATTAGGCGCTTACGTTACCGTTGAAATGTAAATCTAATTACTGTACAATACCTTATCTCTTATCGTCACTAGGTTACGTGCAAACATACCATATCAGATTGCAGCCAGCTAATCAGATCTTAGAAATTGCCATTGACTGTGCAGTGCCAAGCTATGGGGGGTGCACACGATTAGAGAGTGGCGAGGAGGAAGATCAAGATGGAGGGAGGGAGGGAGGCGAGTCTGGTTGGGCACCCCCCCCTTCTCCTGTGGGGAAGGGAGATCCATTCAATATCAGAATCTGATTAGGGTTCACTCAGTACAACACTAGTCTCATAGTAAAAAGGTCTTGGCAGATCTTTAAACCCATAAGCGAAACTTTCCGATAAGTGCATGTCTAGCTGACCTATCAGTTCAGTTGAAATAGGTGAGAGCATTGCCATGGCTCAATGTGAGCACGCATAACTGACCTGTATTACAGAATTATCCAGGCGATGTAGCAAGTTCGAACTGCACAGGCAGATTATTGTGGCGCTACTCACCTATGGCAACATACTCAAAATTTATAGTTACCCTGAATCAATAAATTCGTAATCAGCAACGTACTCAGAGGCACAACTATTTATGTCAAAACTTTAAAAATGATTTAAGCAACTACATGCGGTGTCCGATGCTCTTCTAATGCATTCTGCATATGCAAATATATTAAATTATTTACGAGTAGCCATGTAGCAAATGCCGTATTTATCTACTGAACTCTAGAAACGAGTACTAGGTTTGTTAAATAATAATAAAAACAATAACAAAAATAATGAACCCTGGATTAGTATCCAGCAATCAGAAATATTATAAATTACCTGAAATTACTCTTGGGCCTTGTGGTTAATGCATGCTAATTGATTATAATGAGTCTGTTGAGCTACGCAGTGGACTTGAGACATGCGCAGGCTGTGGACTAAGAGATTCTTTTCCCAGATGGACTCCTTAGTCTATTGTAGATGTTTTGTATTAGCTACCAAAAATGTAGATAGATAGCTAGAACATCGCCTCTAGAGGACAAACTAAATGATCACTCAGCCTCCTGGGCCGCGAGTATAGTCAGAATTGAAGACCTAGAGATCAAAGCCCTGTCAACCTCCCAACACCAATAGCACAAATGCCATGGCCTCTAGAATCAAGCAACTCCTCCTATTGGCCCCCATCGAGGCAGTATTCTTCCTTTTTTCTTTTTTTTTTTTACTCATTACTCCTATTCGGTCCCATAGGAGCGCGGGGTCAGAGCGTACCACCAAGGCCCATTTGGGTCTAGTCTCAGTATGACTTCGCTGACTAAGCACGGGGAAACTCCTTAGGGCAAACCCGTGCTCCTTGGCTGTTAGGAAATCTTTTGAGGGAGGCAGGATTCGAGCACTGCATTCACCAGGATGGCTCCCACTACACCAGCCACTCCCCCCAGCATTCTGGCCGCTGAGCCAGCGGAACTATCATACGGCAACTGGGATAATACATGCCAGCCTCCCCAACAAGACCTCGTAATGTACGAGCCAAAGGACTATTGTTCCGATCACAAGGCTTATTATCGCAGAGTTGTTAGGAGAATACTGGAGATATCCTTCACAGACGGGAGCGGGATAAATAGTCAGGTATGTAGCGGCTGATGCTTTCTCAAGGGCCAGAGAGGAAACTAGGGCCAAGAAGGTGCTTCATTCGATGGTAGCTGATAGGGAACTCATAGGCCTGGGCACGAGCCAAAATACATGGTAAGAGCTCAAGCATCCTTGGAAAATGACGAGCCGGCTCGTGCGCAGGCCTAACATTACTGATGCTCCTCACCGATTCCATGGCTCTCAAGCAGGCTGCCCTTGGGAGGCGCCCAAGGTCTGCCATAGAGGCCCAGATCAAAGAACAGCTAATACTAGTAGATAGAGCTTACTTAGTTACCATCATCTGCTAGGCCAGGGAACACACTGGCATTCCACAGAATGAAAGAGACTGCCACAGGTGGAGGCCAGATCAACAGCCTATCCACATTGTCCATTCTCTAAGCATGACGGGCTCACATTGTTTTCCAATGCCCAGAAGTTAAGCATCGGATGGAAAGAACTAATCCCAAAAGCCGACTGCTAGAACAACCTAGACAAGCTAATATGGATAAAGGGCAACGAAGACAAAGAGCTTTGGGATGTCGTTGAAGCCTTCTTCTCATACCTTTTCTTCAGCTTCAGATAACCCCGCCCATTTAGCGAGAGCGAGAAGGAGAGTGAAAGTGAAGTGGAGCCAGGCTCTCGTAGCCAAGTCCTCATCCGCTGTGCTAGCAATGCACCGCTATCCGTAGGTCGCATTGCCGGACTGCTGCATAACTTGATCTTGAGCACCTGTTCCGCCCACTATTCCCCTGCATATACCCGGCGCATAAACCCTGAGTCACTGGAGCAATGGAATCCGCGTATTCAACCCCCCAAACGCTTCAAAAGCTCCCTCACCCGACTTGCAAAAACATTCAATAGCTGCATTCGCCAACCGTTCATTGACCAATTTCTCCTTAGATATCTTGAAATCTTTCATTTTGTGCAGTATCACGAATACGGTCTCTTTTACAAGCTTTGATCTGATATCCTAGCTCAACCAATTGATCAGAAAAAGTTAGCATGACCTCCTGGAAATTTTCCGCTTCGACATCAGGCCCCTTCCCCAAGATTTTGAGTAATGTATTGGCTCTCTCGACGCTCGGCTGTGGCTGCTTTGCCACTGCAACTACCTACTCGCTTTCTATTTCTTGACGCACAGAATCTTCGAACCCCTTTCCCCCAGCCAATTCCCCATACCACGGAACTTGAGCCTTGTTTCCCCGCTTCAGTGGGAACTTCAAAGGTGGCCACTCGTTTCCCATTACAGCATCCCCCTTCTGGAACGCAATCATCTTGTTGCTAACATCCACCCCCAGCAATTGCACACATTGGATCCGGAAGCTCAAATAGGAAAGTAAGATACCAGGCCAGAATGGTATACGTAGTTTTCAACAGCCGGTTAGCCCAATTTTGATACCTGAGTAATAATTCTGGCTCCACGACATCCATGATTACATTTCACACATCGGTCACTAGCTTCATATTACCTTTGATAAACAGATCATTCACATCCTCCTCCACAATGATCGTCAAACCAGTGGCACTTCGCTTGACCCTCATCTTTGACAACTGACTGATACCATCGTTTAGTCAGCTGCTTCAGCTGCCTCAACCATTAGCATTTGATTGGTGCCCCCACAGGCCCAAACCATTTTCAGCAACAAGTCAAAACCCTCCCTCAGCTTCAACATCATCCCATAGTAGTAGTTTTTGAACCTCTCCCCCAGACAACCCCCCATGGCTTTTCGTAGCTAAGCAAAGCAGTGCTCCCCGATTCATAAGCATTTGCCTCATCTTCGGATACCCCAAAGCAAACAACAAATTGAACTCTATCGGCGGTAACCAGACTAAACCGAGTACAATCCAACCGATTACGAACGAATCCAATCAGAACCGAGTACGATCCGACCAATCACAAACGAGTAAGCAATACATACTTTTGCTGACAGTAGCTACAGTATCGGACTCCATGGCAGCCTGGTCGGAATGGAAGGGACATTGACAACAGATAGGTACAGCTGGAGTAGCAGAAGCAGTGGCAAGCTCCTGGAAGGCTGGAAGCACCATTTCACGGAGCTTCTGATGATAGTTGGCAGCGGCATGGAGGTGAACTTTGATGTGAAACGGTAGTGCTGACATGATGTTGTGATAGATTGTGTTCGGTTTGCGTGCGGTGTGGTTGCGTTGGCTGTATTCCCTGTATTTCCTATGTCTCCTATTATCTGTTACGTCAATGTGGAGAAACTTCCCTAGCAATTGCCTGTATTACCAACAAAGCCTGTCAGGTAAATTGAGTCCTCATCCATCGGTATGCAGTAGTATCCTGAGATGCAGTAATATCCTGAGAATCCATCAATTCCGCTGCATACCTGCCTGCCTGCCAGAGCTTGCAACACTTCATCCAGTCCCCTTAGCTGGCCTACGCACTTCTCTGATATCGAGATCAAGTATGTAGTTAATACAGAGTCTGTATGGATCCGCTGAGTTGTGCTTAATGGGATCCGCTGAATTGTGCTTAATGGCCAGCTTAATGTCTGACGACATCTCGGGAGTCGGCCTCTCGGATACTTAAGATCAGGCTTGCTAGATAGATACCCTACCAACCATTCCCTTTCTTTGTATGCCAACCGGATCTTGCGGTTTTGGACTTGGTCTTTGCGCCTTTCTTCAGCTGGCTGAATCCGGTGTTTTAGTAGATGGGTATGCCGCATTTTTAGTACTTTAGTGCCAACCCATGGCCTTATCTCCTTTAAGATTCTATGTAGCCGCATCTGTCGTTTCTCCGATACCCCAGTCAGGTTCACCTTCCAAGTAATATTTCCTACAACCATGTCCTTACCCATCCCAGAAGGCATATCATCAAAAATATCCTCCTCCTCTACTTCAACCCGTTCTCTATGTTGTTGCAAGGCTCGTGGTTCACGTTATTGCGAGGCAAGAGGTTCATGTTGTTTCGAGGCCAATGTCAACGCCATTGGTCCTTAGTGGTGGATTCCCGGCACAGGCCTTTGTGCCATGTTTTTTCCCAACATTCCCAACATCCGCGAAATACTGAGATATGAGCTTCTGCATCCTTTCCTCCAATAACTCTTCAGCTTCAACCGCTTCATCCAATTCAACTTCAGCCTCTTCATCCGAGCACTTCAACCCCTTCATCCCATTGCACTTCAACCCCTTCAATCCGATTGTACACGGATGCCGAATGGTTGTTCTTCTCCAATCCAAATGGCTGATGCATGCGCTCGGGGTGTCACCTTTAAGTTTTTCACTATACATGGGTTGTAGTCATTGGTTGCGTATATGAGGCATTCTCGGTT
The DNA here is from genome assembly GCA_003788615.2 of Terfezia boudieri ATCC MYA-4762. Taxonomy (NCBI): domain Eukaryota; kingdom Fungi; phylum Ascomycota; class Pezizomycetes; order Pezizales; family Pezizaceae; genus Terfezia; species Terfezia boudieri. The sequence goes on along the minus strand of ML121550.1, from coordinate 210,693 downwards.
TTGGCCACCTGAGATCTCATATCATTGAGTTGTCCATTTATCTCCTCCTTAACTGCCAGATTGTCGCCAAGCCTGCAAAGAGAACAGCCACTTCCGATTTCCTACATACCTTCTTCCTTCCAATAATAGTATAGGTGGGCCATGTGCTCGTGGGACTTCAGGCGCATCCCGACCTTGGCATCGATCATAGCTAAGAACGGCTTCCCCTTAACACTTCATAGGGCAACCAGACTATTCATAGGGGTGCCACTATTTTCACCCATCCTTCGACAGTCTTTTCCCTCCGGACTCGGAATCATCTTCATTTTGAACTTCTCTTCTTGGTTGTCCTTGCCCTGTCGGGTTCCTTCTCGCTGTGGCCGGGTTGTGGCACCTCTCGTTATTCTCCGACTCCGGCTCTGGTTCTTGTCTTCTTGGAATAAAGGTCTTGAAAAGCTTCTCCCTAAATTCAGTGGACTCTGTGCATAGCTGACGGATTGGTACGGTTACCACCGTGTCCTCCACCCACTTTTCTGCTTGGACGAAAGACCTCTCCTCGCGTCTATCGGCGGGTGACGGCTATATTGTGTCTGGATTTCATCGGGCTGGGTAAGCCTGCACTAGGTGAGTATTGCCCTGATAAGCCTGCTTGCTTGCTGAGCCTTGCTGAACGCTTGGGTCTCGGACTTGTTGAGCTTTGGGTCTCGAGCCTTATGAGTGCTAGGGTCTCACCGAATAGGAGTAAGGAGTATTTTAAAAAAATTAAAAAAAAAGTGCTAGGGTCTCGAGCTAAGTCAACCACCATCCCAAACCCGCTGCAGAGTCTTGAACGAGGGGCAAGGCAAGAACGAGGGGCAAGGCAAAGACGAGGGAGATGCACCTGGAGGTGGACGTGAGAGAACCAACAACTGTATAAGTATATACAAGACGTTGGATAGAGAACAGAAAGAAGAATGCGAGCAAGGGTAGTATATATACAAGAAGGCCCTAGTGGCCAAGACCGATTGCTAAGGCAATGGGATAGACTTTCCGAAGACAGCGAGATAACTGATAACGAGAATAACAGATAACGAGAGTCGTACCAGAGGTGGACCGACTCTCAAATGTCAAAAGCAACGCGGTTGTGACATCCCGTTGGGGTCATCTGGCATCTCCGGTTAATGATAGTCTGGTTGGCACAACGACCCTCCTGTTTCTGCGCTTTACGAATTTCATCTCACCGTTATTGTCTTTGCTCTGCTTTTCGCGCGCGGCGGACCTGGCAGATTAACTTGCCTTGTGCTGAATCCACCCAGTTTTCCAGGTGGCTCCTCATGGTCCCCTTACTGGGACCGAATAGGAGTAATGAGAAAAAAAGGAAAAAAAAGGCACTACCCCTCTTTAGGCTGGAACTCCAGCGACAAGAACAGAGAAGTAGCAACAAGACCAACATCATCATCATGCTCCCACTGGGCGTGGTTTTTGGGGGTAGCGCTGGTGGAACTCGGTGTCAAGATCTTGCGCATGTTCAAAATCTTCTGCCGGCTGCCATGTGGTCTCCTCGTCCCCCAGCCATTTCACCTTGTATTGTAGTCGGCCGTAACGCCTCCTCGAGTCCAATACGTCTTCCACCTCCCACTCCTCCTCGCCATCAACTATCACAGGTGGTGGTGGATGTTGCTTCTGTCCGGGCAGGGGTGGTCTGGCTCAATCTCCAATTCGAGTACGACGGGGTGGCGTTTGATATTCTTCGGGAAGCTGAGCCGGTAGGGTCAGTATTCAAAGTTCCATCTTCCTGGAATTGCGACCATGAACCTTCCCCAGCAATCTCCTCAAAAATACTTTTTCGCCGATCGCTATAATTTATTGAAGGTGGCGCCCAGCTAAATTGGCAAACCCCAAGTAAGTCTTCGGGCCGCTGTTCCCTGGCGCTCATTCGGAACACCTGGCCATAGTTAGGATGTTGTTTTTCACAAACAGAGAAGACATTTACAATACCTTGTACCGATTGTCGTCCATACGAAATTCCTCCAGCTCTTCTACACGCGCTCTCATCTGGCGTAAGAAAGCCAGGCAGGCTTGATGAGAAAACATATTGGTTTGCAAACCCAAACCGGCCAAAGTGCGTTGGCGGCTGCATCAATCCCTACTAGCTCACAGAATGTTTTCCAGAAGTCCAAGTCGAATTGTGGGCTACGGTCGGAAACGATTGACATTGGGAGGCCATGGTAACGGAAGACGTTGTTCAGGTAGAGGTCAGCCAGCTTTCGAGCGGAGCACGCTTCACGGCAGGGTATTATGTGTCTCATCTTTGTCAGTCTGTCCACCACCATTAGGATTGCATTGAAACCCGAATCTTCTGGCAATCCCGTAACAAAGTCCATTGTCAGGTGTTGCCAGGGTTGGTCCGGGATCTCCAATGGCTTTAGGGTTCCGTAAGGTGCGTGGCGAGTGGGTTTAGCTCTTTTGCAGGTATGGCAGTTCTGTATGTATATCTCGACATCCTTTCGCTGGTCAATCCACGTGTATTGCCTGCTTAGCAGCTCTAACGTTTTAGCTACTCTAGGGTAGCCAGCGGCCAGCATACCTATCATGTTGTTCCTTGATTACCCGCAGGCGCAACTCGGTACATACAGGCGATCCAGGTGGTAGAGGAGGCCGTTCTGGGTCGTGCATTCGGCCAGGGAGATCTTTGTGTGACGTCGTTGGCCAGTTCCCACCGCGGCAATGTTGTCTTTGGCTACAGCATCCTTCTCGTACGCCTGTTCTATCTGCTGCCGTAGGTCGTCTTCATTGTTTTTGGCGGGGGCCTTGGCTGCAAGGTCGAGATTTTCTGGCTTTAGTATCGTCGGTTCTTCTTCGTTGGTTTCGGCGTCGGCGTCGGCGTCGGCAAGGACATTGGCTGCCAGGTTGAAATTTTCTGGCTTTAGTACCACTGGTTCTGGTACTTTAGCCGTTCATTCCCCCATTTGGGAGATCTCCTGATCTTCCGGTTAGGGCGTCGGACTTTGAATTCCTCCAAAGTGTTGAACCGTTCCTTCCATAGATCATTTTCCAACAATAATCCCCAGCTTTTCTCCGTTAAATCCATAAGCTACTCATCTATTTCCACATTAGTAGCCAGGAGATTACACAGGTATTCCAATTTCTGGGAGGGTGCCATAGTAGACACAGTGATAGCCAAATCATTGGCATTGCTAGCATCACCAGAAGGCTGTTGGGTATAGTTGACAATTTGGCTAAAAGCGTTCATTTTGACTGTATATGGATAATGGATGTAAAAGTACCTATATACTTTGTTAGCTCTGAGATGACTTGCCACCTGCTTTACCGGAACGGTACCTGATCTTGATGTTAAAGCGTGACAGGAATTCTGACCACCAAGCCTGTCGTCGATTAAGGAGCTCCGTGGCTGTGAAGTATTCCAGGTTTTTGTGGTCCGATAGGACTTCAATGATGCCTTTGGCTGATTCCAGGTGGGGTCTGCATTCCTCAAATGCTCTTATAATAGCCTTTAATTCCTTGACGTAGACTTCGTAGTTGCATTCCGCTGGAGAGTGTTTCTTGGAGAAATATGCTACTGGATGGAGGATGTCGCCATTGTCATATTGGGAAAGAATTTCTACGGAGACATAGTCAGGCACGTCCGTTTCAACAATGCATTCCTGATCCCGTCGAATTGGGCTAGAATCGTGGCTGAACAGATCCCAAGACAGCCAGGTAGGTTTACTCTTCTCGAGCGATCGATGTTTCTACAAGGGTAAAACTCCTTCATTCCTGCATCCTCTCTTCGTCCCTTGGTGCACGACACTACGTTATCGAACCCCAGCCTGGTGTGTGTGTGTGTGTGTGTGTGTGTGTGTGCGCATTGGCGTACATGTGGGGAAGTGTGTGTAATTGACTGATATTTCGTCGGCCTGTACCTTGTGTGCGAAAAATAATTGCCGTTCTCCCCCACCCTTTCTTGGAAAGGATATAACTCATATGTCGCTGAAGGTTCTCTGTTGATAGCTGTAACACAGCTTCGGTAGAGTGATTACACTGAAGTTGATGGATACGATACGTCGAACAACTGCTTTCTCGGGTTCCGGTAGTTTGCTGTACTCGAACTCGGTCTGCTTCCCAGAGTAATGAAGCTCCTCAACACAGCCTTTGCCAGTTCACACTCCTCCTCGGAGTCTCCGTAAATTTAATCTAGTTTAGCCAACGCCAGTATTCAGTAGTAGTTATAACTGCAGCCGCCTCGCATTGGGCTCCAGTGTTAAGATGCAAACCCACACAGAAGAAGGGCGGCTTGTCTTAGGTTGTTGCTTGACGGCATACAATCCTAGTTCACGATGCTCGGTATGTGTATGCTCGGTATGACACTTATTGCTCTGTCTCGATCGATGTCGATGTCCATGTTTGGTTGTTCACACTCCTCCTCGGAGTCTCTGTAAATTGAATCCAGTTTAGCCAATGCCAGTATTCGGTAGTTGTTATGACTGCAGCCGCCTCGCATTGGGCACCAGTGTTAAGATGCAAACCCACACAGAAGAAGAAGCGCTTGTCTTGTCTTAGGTTGTTGCTTGACGGCATACAGTCCTAGTTCACGGTGCTCGGTATGTGTATGCTCGGTGTGATTCTTATTGCTCTGTCTCGATCGATGTCTTTTTCGATTTCGATTTCGATTGATGTCAATGTCCATGTATAAATCTACTCAGGTTTTTCCCCGCTGAAGGGGCCTTTTATACCCACTTCTCGTAGGCCTGACTAAGCTATCTATGCAAACTAACACTAAACTGAAAACAACAAACACCCGATGCCACGGGACCATTATTTACCTATCTACCTAGTCTGGTTGCAACCTATCTCTTATCGGGGCTACCACAATCCCCCCGTAACACCCCCTACGTTGAATACTCTTGCCTTGTATATAGTGTAAAGGCGGGTAGGTTAACTTGCTCGTCCCTTCAATCCCACCCACAATCCAGTCTGGTTGGTGTTCTACGTTACCCTGAACTTCAAATACAGCATGACATGGCAAGCGGTGAGACAAATGGGACAGGCTGGTGTAGAGATGATTTACTCATGATCAAGAACACTTACAAGATTAACCCATTGAAAACATACCTATATACCCTATTTCACAGCACTTGCACAGCCAGTACTTTCACCCTCCGATACATACCATTAAGAGAGATGTGAAGGAGGTTCTAACAAGCCAGTTATTATAATTAATATGGAGGATTGCCGTCAGGCAGAAATACATTCACCACTGGGGAACTTTCTAGGAATTGATTTTTTACTACTGCAGAAATTTCATAGCCATCACGATATCCTGGGTAAAGGTGGTCGTGACTAGCTTCAGTCTACAGCTAGACTGACATGAACCACACTTGGTATAGTAATAGAGCTAGTTCGGTATTGTCATCAGAGACGGAGCTTATCATATGTGCAAGCCTTTTTTTTTAAAAATAAAAATAAAAAAAAACTGGTGATACAAGCCAGAATAGCAGTGGGAAACATAAGCCTCACCTAGAGCAAAAGATTCGAAGCAATCTCCAAATTGGACTCCTGGGTTGAACTTTGTATTTACATACAGATGCTACCAATAACCAATAACCTACTCAGCTCAATTGGAAGTGAAGGGTCAGAATCCAGTGCATCCCAATTGAAAGCAAACGAAAACATGCCAAGCCTATACATCAGTCTAAGCGTCGTCGTCAACACGGCAAGGGAACAACGGGAGATCGACAACTAGCATAAATTCAAGTTTTAGATGACTTATGATACAACAGGTAGCATCTTTCTTATTATCACCAGACGCCAATCACTGCTTTCGTGGTCGGGGATCTAGGGTAAATCACTCGGAGCAATGCTCCGGGGGTTTGCATATCAAAACTCATCGACGTCAGGACGTAATGTTACACCAGTAGTAAGTTACTCAGTCCATCACATATATATCCATAAACAAGGAAAAAAGTGAAAAGTCGCCCGTCCACCGAGATACCCTATAATTACCCCCTACCTTCAAATAGGTACCTACTACAAGCACTTAACAAAACATCCGCTGCAAGTAGCAGATGGAGATGGGAAGGAAAGGAGAGGACGATAGAGGAGACCTATGTGGGCGCATAGCAAGTGGCGGTAGCCGTGAAAACGTTGAGACCTCCATTTTCTTTCGGGGTCATGTAGCTAGCTATCTATGTACGTAGATCTGGGAAGGAAGGGCTCCCCCAACCCCCCACCCCGGGCTAGACAATCTCCTAGGCTCACATGAGAACTGCCTTATAGACTACCTAGATTACTGGAATACTCTGGGATTGAATAGGAGTAATGAGTATTAAAAAAAAAAAAAAAAAAATACTGGAATACTCTGTACCAAGTAATGACTTCCACAAAAAAAAAAAAAAAAGGAAAAGAAAACACTTTGCGTGTATATTTGTTGTGATGCGTCATTATGTGTCTGGATCTTTGCATATTTTAAATCATTCTACTGTGTATATATGAAGCAAAGTATCTATACAAGTAATTAAGGGGAAAAACGATAATAATCCCCAGGAACCCACAGAACCACAATTTTCAATGAAAATAAAAAAATAAAATAAAAAATAACACAAAAGAAGAAAACAATCCCTACCCCTACCCCCCAAATGCATATCACATCACGGAATCACTCCCCTCCCCCTCCCCCTCCCCCTTTTCTCACCTCCCCTTCTGTATTCCCTCCTAGTCTAGAGATATTCCCCAGGGTTCTGAATATGTAATAAATCTCTATGAGGGCTATGATGGTGTGAATAGATCCAAATATAAACCCTCCAGACCACGACCCCGAGCACGGCAAGCCCATTAAGCACAGAAATGTACAGCAGGAACCTCACACCGCAAGCAAACTCCGTGGGGTCGCTCCGACTCTACCGGATCGATGCCATGGCGATATATCTACCCCGACCCACATTAGCTTATAGAAAAATAGTGAACATATAATTGGGATTGGTAAGGTACCCTTTATTCTCCACGACACTCCTATCCCGAACTACGGCGGTGTACTTGACTACCCACAGCGGAATCACCGTGGCTTTGGGCATGGACATTGACTCGAAAATCCCACTCTCGGAAATTACCCGCTGGAGGCCAGGTGCTGTTAGCACTTCGCCAGAGTCATTGTGCGTGAGTAGTTGGATCCCTTCGCGCTTAGCGTAGTGGATTAGTTCGCGGGGGACAACGCAGCAGTCTCGGACGTTGATTTGGACGACGGAGGGGCGGACTCGAGGGGGGCAGGTGGTGGTTGTTTTGATGGTTGAGGAGGGGGCAGCGGTGGTAGGGGTATTAGTGGTGGAGGGGGAGAAGCCGAGACCACGGAGCAAGCGGGATAAACGGGAAGAGCCAAACTCAGAGAGGCCGATGCGGGAGATGAGGTTTGAGTGAACGAGGGATTCTAGGGTGGAGTATGTTATAAGGAAAGATTTCGTCTCCTCATCTACCTCTCTTTCCTCCTCCTGCTGGGCCCCAGCTATAGTGTCTCTGGGTACTTCATCCTCCGCATCGAACGCCACCTCCGGAAAGGCCACATTAAGTAAATCGATCCTCTCTACCCCCAACTCCTCACACACCAGCTTCACCGCATCGAGGGTATGCTGGTTCCGATCCTCAACAGGCAAGTTGGGCAGATAGAATAACTTGACTGTGAGGTCATAGGCGTCTCGGGATTCGCTGAGGCTGGGCGGGGTGGGGGAAAGGGTGGCTGGGGCGAGGAGCGTTCCCGTGGGGAGGAGCTTCGTCCAGGAGGAGGGGCTGTGGGAGCGGGCGTGCTGGAGGCTGGTGAGGAGGGTGGTGAGGAGCTCGGTGGAGGTGGTGCTGGTGGGGGTTGGCGGAGGGAGGGAGCTGGTGATGATGTTGCCGGTGCGGAGGAGGAGGAGCCTGGGGGCAGGAGCAGGAGTGGCCATGGTTGATGGGGGTGCGGGGTATGTGGATGTTGAAGATGATTTGTTTGAGGGGGATTCGACGAGTATTGAGGTTCTGGCGTGCAAGTAAGCACAGGGGGGGGCCACCAAATATGCAAAAGTATTCCCAGACGGCCGCCAGAAAGCTCCCGGGTGAACCCCTCGACTGCGGATCGCCCGGTCGCCTGTCCGCTCGTTCTGTTCGCTCGTTCCGGTACTTATATCGGCGGGGTACAGGCACCCGCCTGCCCCTTACCCTCAATTTCAAATCGCCATTACCAATCCGGCGTTGTGTCCCCCCGCGCCGTGCAGGGGCTGATCTTATCTGATCATCCCGCCGGTCACTCAGCCAAGTGGATGTGAGTAGTCCAGTCATACATACATAGAACACGGAGGCCAGACTGCACAAGAGTATTCGATCTCCGAATCCCAGCAGACCATCATGCCCGCGAAACAGGCAAAGGGGGAGTATATCGAGACGGTGAGTGCCGGCTAGCGACATATTCTGGTGAGTCCTCGGCCACTTGAAAGAGCTGTACCAGGTCAGCAAGCGTGCAGCAGGGCGCCGGCTTGAATCAACAGCTGTATTCACGGCGAGATTAGTTCTTGCAAGAATGTAGGTGGGCTAACTTATGGAGATTTCCAGGACACTGGGAATAAGGTCTCCCGAAAGTCAAACATCGTCGGCAGCCAGAACATCATTCTAGGAGGCAAGGTAATATTCCCATCCCAGCCCAGCACCCCTACCTGTGCAATAAAGATCAGATCCTAATACCCCTACCCCCCTCCCCCCCAGACAATAATCCAGGCTGAATGCACCATCCGTGGCGACCTCCGTCGCACCATCCCCTCCAGTAGCTCCTCCTCCAGCAACAGCGCCAACGTGGCCATCGCCATCGGCCGGTACTGCTTCCTCTCCCGCGCCAGCATCCTCCGCCCACCATGCAGGATCCTCAAAGGCCAGTTCAGCTACCACCCGATGAAGATTGGAGACCATGTTTTCGTTGGTGAAGGGAGTGTGGTTGAGGCGGCGGTAGTGGGGAATTGGGTTAAGATTGGGAAGGATTGCGTTATTGTATGCTTACCCCCTCCCTGGGGTGTATCACTGGGGTGTGTGGGGTTAGCTAATGTTGGGTGTACGTGGTAGGGCAAGTTTTCAATAATCAAAGACTGTGTGAGGATTGAGGATGGGACCGTTATAGCTCCAAATGCGGTCATCCCGAGCTTTTCGCTTGTGAGGGGCAGGCCAGGGCTGGTAGTGGAGGAGTTGCCAGAGACGGCGCCGGAGGTTTTAGATTGTGAGTCCTTGTGCTCCTAAACTTTGGGCTTTACATTCTGGGGAGCTGTTGAAGTGTGCTAATGAGATTGTGATATCTATAGTGAAGCAACTCTACCGGATGATATAATGACAGATGATGAGATTCGACATACCCAAGGCAAAGGATACAATTGGGAGGTCTATGGGTTGGCAAGATTGTACTCGCCTCTTGTTTCATTGGTTTTTGATCTTGATGATTCCAGTTCTTTGCTTTCAAGCGGTCAGATATTTGTCCTTGTGGTTATGCTTGTGGTTATGCCTCGTTTCACATTGTGCAGAGACACCAATGCTACACCCCCCAGATCCAGATTCTTGCATATTGGGCAGTCAAGGTCAAATTAGGTAGTCTCTAGGCGTATTTTGTGCCATTGTACCATACAAAGAAGCTGTCGATGCACAAAAATGAGAGACAAATACAGGCCCACCAGACAAATGAACTTGTACGAAGACCGGAATTCTTCTTGGCTCCGGGGTCGTTGTTTATCTTAGCATGGAGGTCTCATATTCCAAGCGGGTGGGTATCAGTACTCCTCGCGCTACCAAGTAATACGAATTTGTTTGCCAAACCACTGCGTGCTGAGCCCTAGAACCTTAATGGATCTGGAAGGTCCCCAATGGAACCCGTAAAGCCAACCGACAAATATTTTATTTTTTTTATATTATTTCCATTTTTTTTCTCAAAGCAACATTTCCCCCGCCCACCCTTTCACCCCTTCACGCCACTTTCCACCAGCTCCATGTCCAGCACCTCGGGGCTCAACTCCGCCGCGACGCTCACGCATAACCTGACGCTCTCGAACGCGCCGTTGACAGCCACCCGCAGCATCCGCGCCGACGTGGCAGAGTAGTGTATCTCCAGCATGTCTTGGCTGCACGAGAAGCTCCGGAGGACAGAGTCCTTTGAGAGCTCGGGGTCGACGGAGAGCGCGCGGGCGATGTAGTTGGCGAGGGGCCCCGGGGGGAGGGGGATCTTGATGTCTCTGTGTGCGAATTTGTTTAGCAGGGAATGGGTGTAGGGGATCGGGATGGGAAGTTTTACAGGGTATGTGGCATTGCCATTGATATATTGCTGTGGAATTCTTTACTTGAAGGGGGGGAAAGATGACATACGGCTGTGGGGGGTGGAGCTCGGCTCTCGCTTCGGCCTCTTTTGGCCAGTCTGCGGAGGGGTCCTGCTTGTTGCAAAGCGTTGCCGCAGCAACGGCGCGGGTCATCCCCCTTCGCGGCAAAACGCCAAGCCACACACACACACACACACGCGCTTCTTTTCAACAACAAACAGAGCCGGTTGGTGAGGCACAGCCCCCGCTCCTCCTCCTCCGGCCCCCAATATGCAAGTCTGCGCGGCAAGAGAAAAACATGCCAATTGCAAAACACCGTTGCCGGGGGCACACACGCAGCGGAAACATGCACATCCTCACCAGTTACCTTCCGGCGTTTCATGTGTGGAGAAACTGGGTTTCGGGGGGGAGATAGGTACCTATTGCCGTAGAAGTGTACCAAGTACCTGTATCGGCCGGTACCTATCAGACCTGCCATAGGGGTTCCTTTTCCACAGAGAGCCGCGTCCAGCCTGGTGGGCGCAGAGTGCAGCGCTGCCCTCTGGCCTGCTGCCCTGCCCTGCCCTGCCCTGCTCTGCCCTGCTCTGCCCTGCCTGCAGACAGCCCCTATGTAAGTAGGTACACGCCAGTCGGATACTCCGATTCGTTTTCTTCTGATGACATTTCGTAGGGGAAGAAAAGAACAACTCCTCCGTCTCCTCTCTCTCCCTCGCTCTCCCCCTTCCTTCCCCCAACCCCCTGACTAGTCCTTCTTCTTCTTTTTGTACCATCGAGCTGCGCCGAACTGCAATCACGGCGCCAACAAACGTTGCAATTCTCCGTTCGGGTGTTTGTTTGTTTTGTTTAAAGTATCGGCGAGACAATAGCGAGAGCTTCTTTCCCCTCCCCGCCGCCCCCCACGTTCCGTCACACGACCCCCTTCCGAGAATAAACACAAACTTCAGACAGCGGACGCCCGGCCGTATCGTTTGATTGATCCATTGAGTGAGTTCTTGATTGTTTGTTTGTTTGTTTGTTTGAATCGATCGATCACGACTGTCAAAGTGTAAATAAACAAAACTCCTTCCCCAAAAAACCCCAGAGACACTTGGGAAAAAAACCCAGGCCCTTTCACAACATCACGCTCGAGTCCTTGTCCCTCATATATACAACACGCACCCCCTTCCCCAAGAGGTGTGGAAGTTATCTACCCATTCTCTCGAAACCGGTGCCCTCCAGAGCGTAACTCGCCCGCAATGCCCTCCTCAACCCGGGAAACGGTTTGCGGAAATGTCATAGAGTACATTCAAGGTATGTTCTCCCTCATTACGTCCCCCGCACCGGACCCACAACTAACAAATAACCCCCTCCCCCAACCGCACCGAATAGACCGCCTCTACCTCGCCTGCTACACTGCACAGCCTACCTCCAACACCGCTTTCCCCCCTCCCCCCATCCCGAACCCCTACTACGGTACTCCAGCTCCAAGCCGCGGTAATGGCTCCCCAACGAAACGCTCCCGCCGGTCAAACGACCTGACAATCGCCCCCGGCTTGAAACCGGTGTACTTTTGCATCGACGATAATCTTCTGTACAATGCCTTCTTCCACGATTTTGGTCCGCTGCATATTGGTCATTTGTATAGATTCGCGGTGATGCTGCATGATATTTTGGGGGATAAACAGAATGAAGGGAAGGCGGTGGTGTTTTGGAGTAAGTGCGATCCGAGGAGTAGGGCGAATGCGGCGGCGTTGCTGGCTTGTTATATGGTGCGTCCCCCCCCCCCCCCCCCCCATTTTTCCATCCCCAGAGGAAACAAAAGCCTGCCCCTATCTAACATGCAAGAGAGGGCTAATTGTGGGGATTATAGGTCTTGATTCAGTCATGGCCCCCGCATCTAGCTCTTGCGCCGATCGCACAATGTGACCCTCCCCTTATGCCGTTCCGAGATGCGGGATACTCCCAGGCGGATTACTCCCTAACAGTGCAGGATATCGTGTATGGTATATACAAGGCCAAGGAGAAGAATGTATTGAGTATCAAGGACTTTTCCCTCGAAGAGTCAGTTATCATCCTCTCTCCTCACTTCAGCATCTACATGGTCACCATTTGATCAATCGTCTAATACCGCCTCTCAGATATGAACGCTACGAACGAGTCGACATGGGTGACTTCAACTGGGTCACACCAAACTTCCTCGCCTTTGCCTCCCCCCAACATAAACCCCCCCCCACAATGCAAACTCAACCACCCATCCCCAAGACCCTCACCGAGGTTGCCTCCTGCAATATCAGCCAGCCCTTCAAAAACGTCCTGCACCATTTCCACACCCGCGAAGTCGGCCTCGTTGTCCGGTTGAACGACGAACTCTACCCCGCACAGTACTTCACTAACCTCGGGATAACCCATCTCGACATGTACTTTGACGACGGGACCTGCCCCCCCCTCAGCCTCGTACGGAGGTTTATCAATCTCGCGCATCTAGCAATCACCGTGCATAAAAAGAATATCGCTGTGCACTGTAAGGCTGGATTAGGGAGGACAGGGTGTCTCATTGGTGCATATCTGGTGTATAGGTATGGGTTTACGGCGAATGAAGTTATTGCTTATTTGAGGTTTATGCGTCCGGGGATGGTTGTGGGCCCACAGCAGCATTGGCTGCATCTGAACCAGGGGGAGTTCCGCCAGTGGTGGTTCGAGGATAACTTTACCCCTCAGTCTACAAACGTGTCCTTGACGTCCTCCGCTGGTAACCTGGGGGTCGGTGGCATTAAGCTCGTTCCGTCTACGCCCAGTAAATCAAAGAGAGTCATCAGCGGGACTTCGCCGGGCAATAGACGGGTCCTGGGCGAGGTGGACGGGAATGATAATACGAGTCAGGGGGGATATAATGCCGCTCTCCCTGTGCCGACACCGGGACAGCCAAGGAAGACGAGTAAGCGGTTTGGGAATTCGACGGCCTCAGGGAGAGTCCCGGGTACGACAGAGGTGTATGAGGATGCGTGTGCGGACCAGAATATAGATCCGGGGAGTACGACTCCAGCAGGGCCGCCCCCTCCTTATGCGAAGGCTGTTGCACCGAAACCGAATCATAATACAAACTCGACTACCACTGGGAAAGCAGTGGCGAAATATGAACAACACCCTCCATCGTCGTCGGGAGAGGAGATGTCGGAGGAAGAATACCTCCTCAGACAAACTATTAAAGCTACTCGCCGAACATCTACCTCCCGCTCCAGGAGCTCCGCGGCAGCTAGATCAAAAAAAGCGGGAAGCCGCAGTGTCAGTTATACTATGACCCATACTACCACAACTACAACTGTTGGTGTGAGCGGCCGTGCGGGGGCTGTAGGGGTGGGGGATGAGAGAGAGAGAGTTAGTCCACCCAGTGCGGGAAAGGGTGGGAGCGGGAGCGGACAGTTGGCTGGGGCAAAGGTCAGGAGCAGTCCGAGGCGGAGAGTGGTGGCTGCGGGGAAGGAGGGGGAGGTGGGAGATCATGTTGCCCTGGAAGGGGGAAGGGTTGGTGTGGAGACAAGGCAGAAGGCGGGGGTGAGGAAGGTTAGTGGGAGATTAGTTGGCACGGGAGGCAAGTAGGGATTGTCTTCTTCGTCGCTACAGTTATCACTATCGCCTCTGTTGGGGAGAAAGAAGGGGGGTTCTAGAGGGTAATCAGTGTGTCTCTCGTATGTGCGCGTGTGCGTGTGTGTGTGTGTGTGTGTGTGTGTGTGTGTATGTGTGTGTGTGTGTGTGTGTGTGTGTGTGTGTATATACGTTTGTGTTTGCCGGTTTGTTTGTACGGTGGTTTTAGAGTAGGATTTGGGGAAGGGGGGGTGGTTTCATTTGGGGAGCGGCATGTGACAAGTGTACTAGTATGTTGTGTATGTGTGTATGTGTGGGTAGATGTACCCACCTATACGTACCTACATGCATACATACATGTTGGATGAGGGAAGGAGGTTGTAACTAGTCTCAAGCGTTTTTAACGTTACGAATTTCATGAGCATGAACATGGATTCGTTGTTTTTGTTTTTGTTTTGTTTTTGTTTGATTTCGTATATGCTTTTTTTTTTTGGTTAGTTTTTATCTAGTAAGTACCTAGTATAGTAGTGTAGTAGTAGTGTAGTGTAGTGTAGTGTACATTCTTTAGAAAGTAGGCAGGGCACAGTAATGCCACTCATTACCAGTGGGGGGGGTGGATCGGAATTGGGTGGGGGGAGTAGGGGAAGTGGGGTGGAGGAGGAGGAGGAGGAGGAGGAGGAGGAGGAGGAGAAGGAGAAGGATGTATTCTAATATATGTACTGTACCTACCTACTTTAGTTACTTTTAGGCATGAAAAAGAAAATTTGGTTTTTTCTAATAATTAAATAATTACTTAACATAGGCCGGGGGGTTTTTTTTTTCCCCGCTGGTTGGCGGGGGAGTGTTTTTGTAAGTGTGTTGCCGGTAGAAATCTAGGAGCGGTCGGGTTCGAGACTAGAAATCTATATAAGCTAATATACCAAACTTGGTATTTTTTTTATTTTTATTTTTATTTTTATTTTGGAATCATCTATATATATCGTTATTCATAGCTCCCGTCGTTAGTTTCTTGACACAACACCCACCAGCCAGCCAATCTGACTATTTATTTCTTTCAGTCAATGTGAAGTACAGTACATACTTTAACTACTAAAGAAGCAAGCGTCTCACCCGTGTAAATATACTTGTCTCGAATCAAATATACTCCTAGCCTAGTTGTAAAGGTTTAAGCTCGACGTAAGGTACTGTAACCCCCCCCCCCCCGACACACACCCGAATATAGAGTGTCTTACTTGCATATAAGACGTTGGCCAGCTTGATGCTTGACTTCAGGTAGTCTGGTTGCGGCGATCCGTAGGGGATAGCTATGTAGATACGTTGATGTCAAAAAGCTTGCCCATTGCCGCTTCTACTAGTAGATATAGTTCTGCCAATCCATTGGTCCCAACGTTCTATAGCTAACGAGAAGCACTTGTTCGGAGAACCTCTAGCTCGGCATGCAATACGAGAACGACGGGAGATCCGCTGGTTGTTTTGATCAAAAGCTGTCCTGTGTGGCGGGGGCGGGGGTGGGGACTCAATCTCCGGGAAAAACCTTCTATCCCCGGAAGTGCGATTCGATCAGGAACAACCCCACCCCATCCGGGGACTGGCTACCAAGTAGTTCCGAGGTATATACTCGGTACCGGCGACGAGTATCTCGGGGTACATATCGTTCATGAATGCAATGGCGAGCAATGATCTCCTGACTTGTGATGAATGTTGGGCGGAAATTATCAAGGATGTGCTATTTGACATGGTTTATCACCTGGTTTGATCGTCAGAGTATTACCTACATGTTTGACCCACTGCAGAGGAACCATATCCGGGAAATTGCCTAGTTAGGGTTCACCTGAGGGTTGGTGAACGAAGAGGGGGTTCAGCATGCAGCATCTACCGGTACGGGTAAGCACTCTGTGAAGTGTGAAGTTTAAACACCTTACATTACATTCTACATGTCCTTACCCGTGGTCGTTGATCCATGCAAGCCGTTATACTGTACTGTACTGTACTGTACTGTACGACTAACTGATGTGTACTCTAGAATTATGGCGATTAATATAATTTTGTGGTTCAGAACTTGCATCGAATTTTTCCAACTAGAAATATCAATACAGAAATATTGTTTGCGAATATTGCCCAGCTAGCTGTGCTAAGGTTGGTCTTGCGTTGATTTTCTGACTGGTGGAAATTGGACAACGATTTGAACCTTCGTTTCTTGCGTTGATTTTTCTGACTAGTGGAAATTGGGCAATAATTTGAACATCGTTTCTTTTTTTAAACAAGCCGTCACCTAGTCCTGGGCCCGGCACCCAATCCCGAAGCAGCCAATTCTAGAGATGTCGGAAAACGAGGCAAGCGACAGATCAGGCCGATTTTCTGTCCTTCGTTTATGTTTGTTTGATAACAGCATCTTGGTGGTGTGTGAGGTGTACTCATCGGTACTGCCGGTTTAGCAAGATCCCACATCGCCAATCTCTGGCTGGCTGATACACGATGGCTCTGTGCAAGGGACAACTCGTGAACATGCACAATTTGTTTCAGCTGGTTGTGCCACCTTTTTACGTTCTTTGGCTAAAGAACAAACTCTGCAAAACAAAAATACCCTGGCTCAATAATCTAGAAATGGAGAAACCGAAGGAAGTGATGAGATTGCCACATGACGATCTATGCCATCTAACTGCCTATTCATCGCAAATAAGCTGCGAGCATAGCCATAGCAAGAAGAAATCCAGGGCCAGAGTCACGAGATGGCTAGCATAAAGTGACCAATGGACATGGAATCAAATCTCATTGCAATCTCGGTGAGACTATTGCATCTAATTTAAGTATCATACAGCAAGACAGCAAGTACTGCATATTTTCTAGCTTGTACGCGGTTGTTCTGGATACAGTAAAACCTGCGCTTATCTCCGAGACCTCTTCTGACCTCGGGACATTTCGTTCTCTGCAACAGAACACAGGTGTGTTTAGCAATAAGGGTTGGCTGCTGCTTGTAACTGACGGCTCGCGTACGGAGTACCTAGGAGTCAAAATTAGAAGCCTGCCTGCCTGCCTGCCTGCCTGCAGGCGTTTCCTTCTTGCAATCTAACTTTATTCACGTAGGCGGCATCTATAACTGTGGGACCTGCGCTGGATATGTGCTAGTTAGCTGGTAATCACCGGGAAATTGAATTTTCAAGTTCGGTAGTTTTCAGCGTCAACAGCGCCAGCTGGCAAGAAGGACAAGCCCGCAATCCGTCCCCGCTACAGGAATTTCAAGTGGGCAACCTTCCACGACGTTTGCCTTTGCCTATGGGGAATATCGTGGGAAAACCTCACACATCATATCTGGGCCTGCCAGTTGTCTCCTTTTTTTTTTTTTTTTTTTTTCTTTTCTAGGATGGATACATGTTTTCCGGAATGTTTTTACCCCGAGATGGCCTAGACCGAGGGGCCCCCTGGCCAGCGTCAGGAACAAGGCACAAAGTCGCGGGCGCGCCCACGCCGAGCCCGAAGCTAGAGTCCTCAGCCATGGTCAGATATGCACTAGTCACGAGCATACCTCCCCCTGCATCTGCATCTGCATTCTTCCTTGAACCAAGCAGCTTGCTCCTCGCTCACACACTTTTTATTATTCGCACAGCTGGGCAGCTCAGCGATTATTGCCCGTTGGGTTCGTGCCTTGCACCTCCCCTGAATAAATTATGCTCTTTCGCAACCCTTCGTCTGTCTGTGTAGCGCAGTGACACCCCCCCTCCCCCCCGACTCTCGCCCGAGGTGCTTGCATTCCAGCCCACCACGGTGGCTGCTGTACCAGCTACTGGCGACTTACATACTCACTTACTCTCTCCTTCAACCGCTCACTCCTTCTCATTCTTTCTCTCTCTCTTTCCTCTCCTCCGCCTCCGTAACTGCTCACGGTCCACCCATCCTCCGTTTCGCCCTACATTGAGCCCCTCCCCCTTCCCCTTCCCTCCCCTCTCCTCTTCCCCCCCCCCCCCCCCCCACACCCACCCCAGTCGTGTCTTGACATACAATTACTGAAGGGGCTGTGTAGTCGGCCGTCCACTCTTTCGTCTTTCTCGAAGTCAACTTTCCTTCAAGTCGCTGTAGCCGTGGTCACCGTTTTTCGATATTTCTTTTCTATTCGTCGTCGGGTCTCCCAATCAGCTCTCACACGAACTAACCAAACACAACCCGACAACGGACGTCAGTGACTACTACCAGTTACCGACATTTACACCTCACGCTCCTTTGACAGTCAGTCAGTCTCTTAACATTATTGTTTCCTTCAGGTTCCCCACGTCAAAGCAACGCTTGTAACTCAACTCCCTTGTCCGTATTCGAGATTTCTGGATAGCTCCATTCCTTTCGATTACGGCCTTTTCGTTCCTTACAACAGACACTCATTAGCATTTTCACCATTCTCATTCAGGCTATCAAAGACGGGATTTTTGGGTTTTCAAGACTTACGGGAAGGAAATTTGCTCCGAATTTCTCAGAGTATTGGCTGTCCTGCTGGTTCGTTGTGTCTCCCCCAGTACTTCATTGCCTGCTCTTGAGATTACCATTCCCTGGACACCGTGTGTCGTACGAGGCGGTGACTGCATGGATCTTCCACATACATCTTGCTTCCCAGCTGCACAATCTTTGTACCTGCAGTGTGATAAGTTTGTGTTCGTGAAGTGCAGTCGTTAACTGGCAATCATAACAGATTGAACAGAGCCTATTACCCTCTCTGTGTGTCATTTACGCACCTTACGAACCAGCTTCGAAGCCAACCAAAAAAAAAAAAAAAAAAAAAACAAGTCTAGCATTTGATATCTCTAACGATTAAACGAACGGGGTACACTCAAACTGCCTGGATTATACACAGTCATAGGGGACATCCATACACTCCTTACGCCAGTTTTTATACTTCATTTCGGACACTCGGTCAGACTTTGGGGTTCCTCGGACTACGAATTTGCCTTGACGAGTCGATCGAAACTATCTCGCTCGGAAAGGTATTATCGGTTTTTACTTCATAATCATGGCTACATCCTCAGCAAACATTCCTCCGGCTGAACTGGAGGCCTTGACACCCTCCGGCCTTGAATTTCCTACTCGTGGTCACCAAAGAGCAAGGTCAGTTTCCACCGGTGACGAGGGCTCACCTAATAACTTTGTTTTCCCTCGGAAAGCACCTACACCGAGTGGCACACATTTTACGAGGCCCCGTTCTGGTACAACAGATGCAATAACTCTCCTTGCGGGAATTGGTGTGCTTCCACCACCTGGTACAGCTGCAGCTGCACGATTGAGGTCGCCAGTTACCCCGTACTATCCGAATAGACAACGACCAGTGTCAATGTTGGCGTTACCTACTCAAACTCTTCCATCCGTTACACTTGCACCTGCACCTGCTGGGAGAACCAACAAGAGGAATACAAGTGATTTGCCTAAGGCCGACAATCCTATAATATCAGCTGCTGTTTCTAAGGACGCTCCTTGTGAGGAGGAACTACAGGTAAAAAAGGCCACAGGACCACCACCTGGGTATCAAAGGAGGGGCCATGCACATCGTCGATCCGGTGCCATCTCTTCAAGTGACGTCTGGAACTTGTTATCTCAAAGTGCACCAAGTTTGCCGCTTCAAAGTGGCGTTCCTACTCCCAAGGCTGATCAACCTCCGGCAGCACCTGAGGTCAAGCTGGAAGCCGGCATTGCTAGTGCACCAAGGTCACACCATGCACAAAAGCAGAGCTGCAGTGCTCCCGTTAGTCCTGCATGCGGAGCCATTGCAGTTCCGCCCTCAAGTCCCACCCCATTGGACCTGGACAAGAAAAGCTCAAAAGTTGCATTCACAGAACGTGTGGAGATCATCCCAAGGCCCCTTTCGCCTGCCAGCCCAGTCAGTGCACATAGTGGATGCATGTCCAGGATCGGTGAGGTCGTATCTCCGCTCATTAGAAACCCTGTTACACCTGCAACTCTTGGTACACCTGCCACTCTTGCTACACCTGCCACTCCTGCCACACCTGCGACACCTGGCCGTCCCCGATCTAATACCCGTAACAGAAGCAGCTCCATCTCATCATCTCAGAGCCCGCTTTCTCCGGAGCTACAGGCTCAATTTGCACATATGACTCAACGTCCCAGCACTGCGGGTGCTGTCTTGAGTCCACCTGCCACCCCACTTCCACCAGTTCCCACAGAGCCTGTGCCTCAAGTTCCAGCCCTAAGGATAGAGACAGCTGCAATGCCACTGACCCCTACTTCACTGATAGAACCTGAAGTGCCGAAATCTCCAACGAAATTCTGGGCCCCAGAGAAGCCAGAGAAACCGGAAAAAGAGAAGAAGGCACGCAAAAAATCCCATAAGAAGGCTTTAAGCGATGGCTCGCCTCAAACATCTTCTCCATCGTCCCTAGAGCTTTTTGGTAATGCAACGGAGAAAGGCAATAAACCCTCATCCAAGACGAAGAAAGGAGATCGGAAGAAGAAGAAGCATCTCAAGAATTTCTTATTTGGCAAGGGTAAGCATGAAAAAGATGGCAAGATTGGCCGAGCTTTGAGGAGAAGCCCAACTCCTCCCTCTCGTCATAATTCCTTTAGAAAACAAGGAGAGATGGAACTTCTTCCTGCTTGGACCGAGAGCTATGTTATATTGCCTGAAGGATCACTGGCTGGAAGAAGTTTGGAGGAACTCAGCTCTACTATGTCTCCTCGATATCTTGGCTCTGGTTCTGATGGGGACAGCCCTATAATCGACTTGGATGCTGCCATGGGCCCCTTCAACAGTCCTGTGGTTGGATCTGGAAGCCGATCGTCTGGAGGCTTCAGCGCTGCTAAGAGAAGAATGCATTCTAGCGGTGCTGGAGGGAAGATGAGCATTGTCTCGGGAGTCATATCCAACTCTTTCGCTGGTACCCACCGTCGAAGTGAATCCATGCCGGAGATGGGAATGCCCCTCTTTGACTTGGCTGAGCACGCCGGTATGGAAATGGAAGATGTCTTCGAAGAAGACGAGGAGGATGAAGAGGAAAGCAGCTCTGGTAGTGACTCTGGATCTGAGACGGATGAAAGCGAGGATGGAGACCGGCAGCGAAGGATGTCTGCTGGAGGATTGGAAATTGGCATTCAGGTCATTGACGGGGATGGAGTCACCACGTGGGAAGAAGGAATCTCGGTCGATTGGAACAACGTACCCCGAGGACCCAGACGAAGCAGTCTTGCACCTACTCTTGGAAGCAATGGCTCCCTCAAGAACGCCAGCATCCAGGAAGAGGATGAACCGGAGGAAGACACAACTGCCACCAGACCTACCAGTCTCTTCTCCCACAATAATGACAGCGCAAAATCCCAATCTCCATCTCCAGACCCTTGCTCCACGCCTACCTCCTTGGTTCCATCCACACAGTCTTCTACATCTACTGTCACACCTACATCTGCTGTCTCTACCGCCTCCACTCTTCCCGATACTCCCGCCACATCCTGCCCCTCTGAGTCCATATCCATGTCCATAAACATGCCCTTCCCCTTCGCCGCCCCGAGGACCGCCTCACCGGGCTCTCGCCGCAACTCCCTTACTCTGAAGGAACTCGTGGACCTATCTCTCCAAGAAGGATCTGGTTTTGACCCCTATGCAGACTCTGAACTACAATTTTTGGGCGAACCGGGCCCTGAAATGCGCATGAGCGTTAGCGTCGAGGATATTCCTAGCTTGACTAGCTCTAGTAGTACTATGACAAGCAGCTACGCGGCATATTGTGCTGCGGGGATATTGCAGCAGCCAAGCACGCCTAAGATTGAGGAGATTCCGGTTGCAGCTGTTGGGAGTGAGGCTTCAATTGCTAGTGGCAAGGGGAAGGATAAGGATAGAGGATTGAAGAAGAAATGGAGTAGGGTTTTCAAGTTCTGGGAGAGCGAGGAAAAGGAGCAAGCGCACAAGGAGAAAAAAGACAAGGAGCACCATGGGAAGGATAAAGTAAAGGAAAAGGAAGAGAAATCACATAAAAAGGAGAAGGCGCACAAAAAGGAGGAGAAGATGCAGAAGGAGAAGCGGGAGAAGAAGGGCAAAGCCAAAGTTTGCAAGGAGGCAGGGAAAAAAGAGAGGATATGATGCATGGCTTTTTTTCTATTTCATTTGATTGTGAGAGAATGATATTAAAGCTTAATCAGATCTGGGTTTCCGATACGATCGATTTGCTCCAGTTCGTGTGGTTTTTTTGTGCATTGATCGAAATTCATCCTTCCTATTAACTTAGTTTCCGTATTGGCATGGCGCTCGTGGGGTGCAAAGTTCGTTCTTCCTACTGGGCGCTCGCTGGGGCTATATATTGTTTTTCTTTCTTGTTGTGACTCATTTTACGTGGGCGGGCTTGTTTGTTGATTTTACTTCTCTATGGGAGATTGGTGTATTTTTATTTTTTGTGTTTTGCTTTGGGGAGTATATATATCTGGGGATCGTAGGGCTAAGCTCGTATACATATACAGCGGCTTGGTCGGTTGGTCAGGGATGGGTATGGGGTACAGGATACGGAGGCTCGGTGGCCGGCTGGCTGGGTGGTCTCTTGGCCTCTTGAGCTTGGTCACGGTGTTTCCTCCTTTCCTATAGGGTTCCACTGGGAACGCCAGGAAGTGATGTGGGATGAATAGGAAATTGAATATACTTTTTTTTTTTTTGCTCTTCGAATGAGTGGTGTAGGGTAGGTACTTGATGTGTATGTACTTGTGTGCATTGTGTGTAGTTAGGGTTTGTATCAGTAGAAATGGGGTTGGGCGATGAGCCGTAGTGCACGCCCTCTTGAATATCAAATGTCTTATGTTTCTTCTGACATTCGGTACTGTTGTGTTTGAGCATTGGGGATGGATCTACAGTAGGCATACCTTGAATTGGTAAACGACTCAGGGTAACTCTAAGTATGACTAGTATGTACAGTATCACACAGTGAGATGCAAACCTTTTTCCCACCTCTCTCATCATACATACATCATAAGATTTCTGGGCCGAATATTCCTCATCGCCATCATTCCGATGTAGAATTCCCATCGCTTGAATTTGGACATGCATACTCCGTAGGTACAGTAATAAGTACTCGTATGCACAAACTCACGCGTCAAAACGTAACTGGGCACTTTGATCCGCCGCGTGCGCCCGTCCATACCCAACCGGCCCACACATAAGACGTGTTTCGAAACCTCACACATCGGACACCCCCCCTCTTCCTAACACCGTGTCTCACCAGCCTTCATTTTTTCTATCCATTTCATTTTTTTTTTTCCCTTTTTTTCCCCTCGAAACCTACTTATCTCCCGCGAGAGTTTACTCTAGGCACGCGTCTTGGCGTGAGACTTCCAACCTATAGCTATACCCTGCAAACGACAGGAGGAAAACCCTGCCGCGCCGACCCTTCATTCTCCATCGTACCGACATTCTTTTTTTTTTATTTTGGACGTTCCTTCCTTCCAAGCTACGGCGACACGGCTATCAGCTCATTCAGCTTCGCCGGGAGTTTGAGATTGGGGACGCGCGGGAGTGAAGAAGGGAGGTGAGTGACGAGTGGGGTCGATGCAGTTCATTAACGCGTGCGCGGCGCCGCGCACGAGTCAGAATGTTGAAATTGAAGGGGCTGGGGAAGATGCAGATCTGGATCCGCAACTGGGGGCATAGGGTATTGCTGATGGTTTATATTTCTGTTTTTAGGCGTCATAGTTCTTTTCTACGTTTACGATATCGTTCATTTATTCGTTCGTTTGGCTAGTCATCACTCTTTCTCCAGTGAATTCGGATACCCCACCTCCGCGCCGTTTCGGATTCAGGTTTTTGGCGCTTGAGGTGTGAGGAGTTAGCAACGTTGGGTAACGTCAGAGTAGGAGATAACCATCCGTGAGGAAAGGCAACCATAATGGAGGCACCAGCGCTGGCTGTTGGTGATAGAGGGGATTTATCAGACACGGATGCTCATTCCCGCATCCGCCACACCCAGCATCAGGACCCTGTCGACACCGAGATCTCTTCGGCACCATCAGTCGCATCACACAGTGCTGCCGTGGGCTCTTCCTTGTCATCCTACGCCTTTATCACCCACTCACAAGAGGGGCTCCGGGAGAAGAGGCCTCCTATGATTGACAATGCGGGATTAGCCCGCCGGCGACGCCGGCGGACGAGTCAGCACGACCAGGCGATCCTAGAGGAGGAGTATAGAAAGTGCGATAGACCGGACAAGACGAGACGGAGAGGAATTGCGGCGCTGGTGGAAATGGGCGACAAGGAGGTCCAGGTTAGTCTAAATTCTCATATTGGTGTTTTTGCCTTGATCTCAGATAGTTCTATACGTTGCACCCAGAGAGTGAATGGCATGTTTATACTTCATGATACCACCCCGGATATCGTCTACTTCAGTTGTTGGGAATACCCGGCTAATCATCGTTTTGGGGCTCGTTTTGCTCCCCATATTTGCGTTCCGAAGTTTGGGGGTTCTGGAGTTTGCGGTGTATTGCGAGCAGGCGTCCACAGTGGTGGCGGGGTCAGCAACAGGCCCACCAAGCCAGAAGGAAACCAGCTTTCCATACTTCCCATACCACGAAACGCGCGACACACACAAACACTCACACAGATCCCCCCACACTTTCGGGACGCAAATCAAGGAGCGAATCCCCCTCTTTTG
The DNA here is from genome assembly GCA_003788615.2 of Terfezia boudieri ATCC MYA-4762. Taxonomy (NCBI): domain Eukaryota; kingdom Fungi; phylum Ascomycota; class Pezizomycetes; order Pezizales; family Pezizaceae; genus Terfezia; species Terfezia boudieri. The sequence goes on along the minus strand of ML121550.1, from coordinate 186,260 downwards.
CTATTGCGATATAGATTTGGTTCCAAAATAAACGCCAGAGCGCTCGGAGGAAACTCAAGCCCCTCCTCCCGCACGAGGTCATTCCAAACGCGATGAAATCTAGCTCGTCGCCTGCGCCTGCATATAAACACCATCCGCATTTTCATTATCACCGGGCAGGATATACGAACGTATGGGGCACGGAGGAAACACGAGAGGAAGCCGAGTGCAATAGGCAAGGCAAGGTTGAAGCTGAGGGTCTGGGGGCTGGTGACGAGATAGTGCCACATACAGACTCCAGGAAGGACTCCAAAGGTGAAAGGAGTGGAATTGGTATTCGTGAGGAGCGGAAGTGCGAGGAACAAGAGCAGGAAGCCGAATATCTTGGTCAAGGAAGCTCCCAGGATCAAGTCTTCTCCTCGTCGCAATCTTCCTCGCAGAACCACGGGTACTATTCCCAGCAGGAGACCCCAGCCCCAGAGGTAGATGACGATGATGAAGATGATGGGGACAACCACGACAACTTACCTTCTGCCGCTGTTCGCCGGATGAGCGTGCGCCATATGCGCCTCCAGGAGGCACTAAGCTCGCCACCCCGCGCCCCCCTACCCCACCCTGCAATTGCTGCAGCACCTCCCCTTACAACCCCTCAATCCACACAGCCACAGCGGCGCTATTCTTTCGTGAGGGAGCCACCAAGTGAGCTATCAGAATATATCCACTCCGACTTCCCTCAGCAGCAACAAACCCCCATTGAACCCCTTCCTGCGACCCTTCTCGCCTTACCAACACCAAATCCCCGCCGCACAAACCCCCAAGGTACATACCGTCCTCCTACTCTTCAAAAGCGAAACTCATCTTTCCTCCGCCTGTTCACCTCCATCGATGGTCATGCCGAAGTTGTTATTGATACGGAGCCAACACTTCCTCCGCCATTACCTCACGGCCTCATGACTCCCGCCAGAGGCGCCCCTGTGCCATCTACATCCTCAGTTCTGAGAGATATAGACAACATGAGAAGCTCGAGGGTATGGGAGTTCTGCTGCGATAAACAACAGCAGCCGTATCTAAGTAGTGACGGAGCGGCCCCGAATCCTCATTGTCGCCGTCACCATCATCACCACCATCACCATAGTGCACTGGAGCCGGATGAAGCCGGCATGGCACTTAGTATAGCGAGGAGCCGTCGTCGGATAGAAGCGACCAAGGATGCGAGGAGGAAACTAGTGTTCAACGCTGCGTTGACGAGGGATGATGGTGGGCTAGGGGCGATGATTGATGGTCCTGGCGTCCAACGCCGGGGTTTGTTATATGACGGCGATGGACCCTTTGGTAACGGAAAGAAACCTGAAGTCGAAGTAACCAAAGCGGCTTTGCCAGGGAAGAAGAGAACCTCCTTGGGTGAAGTTGGATCATCAAACTCCAGCGCAGCCAAGCTCTCGACGTACCCATCCACATCGACTTGTCGGAAGCGAGAGATTGAGGTATATGAACAGCCATCCTCGTCCCAGACTACCGTGCCCTTACAGCCGTCCTCGCAACGACATGCTTTACCCACGCCGGGGCTTGATGGAAAAAGGAAACAACTATTTTCGTCTCCCAGAGGTGGAACAGCAGGAGCAGGAAGTGGAGGGGGCGAGGATTATTACATATTTGGGCATGAGAGCGATAAGGAGAATTATCGGGATGATGGGGAACAAGAGACATTTTCCGAGGACGTGGATCCCAAACAGCAGAGACCTGTAAAAGCTCTGAAGAAGTCGTTGGATACCAAAGATAGAGGGTGGCGGGGTGGGGAGAAGGCCCCGCCGCCATCGGGTGTGATGAAAAAGAGTAAGCCTAAGATTAATATCGTTGGTGGGGATGGCGCTGGGACCGGTTCCAGTGGGGGAGGTGATGAGAAGAGGGTGAAGAAGAAACGGAAGGTTCTGGGGGATGCTGCTGCGGTACAGGGGCAAATACAGAAGCCAGGAGGGATGGCCATGAAAGGAAAAGAGAGGGCGGAGCAGGGGAGGGAGCCTAGAGAGGCCGATGTAGATCTTGGTGGCGCGGAGCTGCTACTGAGTTTGAGTGTGGGGAGATGGGGTTGTTAAAGGGTGAGGGCGTCTTGTTTGTTTGTTTGTTTGTTTGTGTTTGTTTAGTAAGGGATATCACTGCACTGTGTTTTTGTTTTGTTTCCATGGTGAGTTATTATTTCTCTTTTGTTTGTGGGATGGGTTAGTTGATCAGTAATTTGATCTCGAATTCCTTGTGGGGAGAAAGGGGAGGGGGGTTGCGCCCTATGTTTCTGTTTTGTTGTTTTGAGTTTTGAGTTTTTGAGTTTGTCTCTATTTTTATATGCCTTTTCGTTTTTTTTTCTTCTTTTTCTGTTTGTTGTTTTGTTGTTCTGTTTGTTGTTTTGTTATGTCCTCCCCATTCCGGATATGCGCAAGTTTTGAAAATAATAGAAAAGATAAAGTTATTTATCAAGTCAACGTTTCTAGTTGAATGAAAAAAGTCTCCAAAGTTTGTGTTGATTGGTTGATTGAGTAATTAGGTAAATTAAACAGTTTAATAAATAAATAAAAAAAAATTTTTTTTTATTGAGGACTTTTTTTTGGAGAGGGTTTATCTTTTTTGCTAAATGTTTCTGCTTTAAATGGCCTATTGCTCCATCTAAATTATATGGTGATTTAGATTTACATGAGATTATGAAGGTATATTATTTCTGATTTAGAGGCTTGGGAGATAGTTTTTGGTTTTTGGGTATCTCCAGCAGAACGTTACTTTTAGCTTTATGGTTTCAGTTTGAGAGTTCAGACTCCAAACCTATAAAGTATGTAGCTTAGCTCTATTATCCGTACAAATAAATCGATACCCTCCCCCCCCACCCTGCCCCCCTCCCAAAAGAAAAAAAAAGCAACAGGCTTGTAAAATGACTGAGATATGTCAAATAGGTATAATAGGCAGATTCGATTAAGAAAAATATATAAGACAGAAATCTGTTTAATTCTTAGTTGTCAATGTATGCCATGCTATCATTAACGGGGGGGAATGTTAATCTCGTAAAGGGGCGTTGGGGGTATCTAATTAATCAAAAATCTTCTCCACATTATGTTCGTCACAAAATCGTTTCAAATTGTCCTCTAGGGGCCACACAATCTTCCGATAAACGTCATTTTTGAAATCCTCACGCTCTAGCCGTGGCTCAGGCTTGCGGTCCGACGGCAAGCCCATGATACATCTGCAAACAGCCGTTGCGTATGGCAACCCAGCGGTATCAAATAATTGCGGAACAAGCTTATGGGCACTCACAATCTCTGAAGCCCCTCGAAGCCCAGCCTCACATCCTACAGATGCCTCTTGAAGCTGGTTCAGTGACCGCCAATGCCACAATTCAATCAAGATGATACCGAGGCAGAAGATGCTCCTATTGCACAATGATGGCCAATCAGAGGCTCCTTCACCTGTATCGGGAGGTGTATCACTGGGTTGTGAGCCTTCACGTGGGAAAATCCGATAAAATAAAGGTTTATCAAGAACCGGTCCGTTTGGTCCTTGGACGAAAAAGATGTCCTTTCGCCCCCAGTTTTCGTTGAGCCAGCAACTATCGTGCAGCTGTAGCACAGATGACGCAAGTTTGAGGGCAAGCATGAGTTTCAGCTTTATCGACGGTGCTGGCAAGCATGAGTTAAAGAGATCGTCCAAGGTAACATGTTTCTCAGGCTGGAAACTCAACCATGCTCGATTGGGGATCCAGAGCTTGTGGTACAAGTTACCCTCACCGCTGATAAGTAAGCCTAGGCAAGGGTGGCATCCCCGTATTCGGGCTGCCTTGATAGCTGAGCATAGACACTCAATTATGCCTAGTTTGGAGGTGGTACACTCATCCCCATTCCGTGTCTCATTCATATTCCGAGGTTGTTGCTGGGAATATCCCCTCTCCATCCTCGTCTCACCTGGAGAAACTGGCCTAGATGTTGGTTGCTCAAAATCACTGGACACTGCTAAGAAACTAACTTCCTGAACTTTCTGCCGCATCCTAAATTTTGCTTTGATCGCACTTCTCAGGCTGCTATTGTGGGGGTCCAAACTCGCTTCGACACTATGTAGTAATATGCTTTTAGTTAGAAGCCTAACAGGAAATGACAATGGATTCAATCTTACTTCTCTAGGGTTGCCTGAAAAGCAATCGCATTAGTTAAATATGATGTAAAATCAAAACATATGGATGGGTACGTACTGGAGGTATCTGTCTGGCTGGGGCCTGGTCATTGGATTGCCGTTGTTGGCTTTCCGGTGATTCCAATGGAAGTTGTCGGACTATCATTTGAGGTGGAGGAGGAGGCTTATAATGCCCATCCAGGCACTCAAATTCCATCTCACGCCACTCTAACGCTTCGGGCTTCATTAAAGCATTAAAAATAAGTTGGAATCGAAGGCTTTGATCTGTAGGCCCTGGAGCTCTAGTAGAACGGACCCGCAGTTGCAAAGATGCGGTATGAGGCACCTATATACTGATGCTGAGTGACACTTCAACGAATTACTGAAGCACTGTGGAACTCACCTCACATTCACAAAGTGAATTTTGAAACTTTTCAAGCATCAAATTGTACACTGCTGTGGCATGAGCCTTTATTTGCTGATATTTCTTTGCTGGATTATTGCCATGAGGTATCGGAGATATCAAGGTTAACTCTAGATCTGCTGCATGCATTCCTGTTACAAGCAGCTGGAGATCTTTGTTCAATTGTCGGATACGTGCCAGCTGGTCTTGCCGGTACTCCTTGCCAAAGGCAACATCAAGCATTTTCTTGAATTTTCTCATCGCCTTTCTATGAGCCTAGTAGGCGTGGCATACTAGTAAGTATCCAGGAGGTTATGAATTAGGGAACCAGGTCTTAACTGCGACCGTACCAACCTTCTTATCACAAGAATCAGGGCTCTTGCTTGGGTCAAACTTTTCACCTAAAGTGTCCATTATACACTTTAATTCTTCAGCAGCACGCATAAATTGCTTGACCGAACCGGGTCTCAGACGACGAAGCAGCGCATGTTCCAATTCCTCCGCTTTCCAGAGATTGCCCCCCGGGTTAGCTATCAGATTATCAAGGGTCGTATTTTCTGGAAGCACCATATGCTGTAGGAGCTGATAGCAGGTATTATCGAAATGTGTTGACTCCATCTCGATATCCCTCTTAAATTGCCCTAGAATGAACTCATATCGCTTCATATCTCTCATGGTTCTGACGCCGTGAATAGACACTTTCAAGCCTTCGATGACCACGGGAAATGCCCCTAGGATTATGCCAATAATTTCGACCCCAGTGAGCATTGTAAGTTAACCGTTGTACTCGGAATTATGAGTTCGAATATGAAAGCAATGCGTTCGATGTCGTCGTGATTGCGGCTGATGTTGACACAACAGCGGATAACCCTGCTTGAGATGTAGGTTAGTTACGTAAAATTCCAGTGATTTGTGTAAGTCTGCATCGAGTCATGCCAAAGCCCTCTCTCATCATAAGTAGTTTCCACAACCCCGAATATTGACCGCTTTGCCATTTGGTACACAACTGAGCGGACTGCGAATATCCACCCAAGTGAAGGCCGGCCGTGCACAACAGTCTCAGGCCCAGGCAGCACCGTCCAGGATGGAAATCCCGCACCAACCCTCGATCGCATCCTGCTATCAACAGAGCATCGCAAGATTTGAGGGTGTCTGCAGACTCCTGGAAACTCCCGGCTATCAAAATTCCCACCAAAACGTGTTTTCCCTTCTTTCGGACGAGCTTGGAAGACTCAGAGCTTGGGCTGGCAGTTGTGGAGCACATCGCATGCCAAGCAGCAGACTTTCACTGGATCACCGTTTGAGGGAAGCGTCACACATTCAAGAAAGGGTGACAGAACTCCTGGTAGAGTTGATGAACAATCTAAAGGATGGTAGGCATTTCCCAACGAGCTTTCAAAGTATCTATGGCTAATGTATTTAAAGTGGTCGAAGTGCTGGTCTCTGTGACTGAAACCAGTACCTGTTCGGCAACACAGAGAGAGCCTGACTCAGACTCGGATTCGGATTCGGATTCTAGAATCGATTTCTCTCCGAACCATTGTGCAATCCAAGATGGATCTGTGGAGGAGCCAAACTCTGATATTGATTATATAGCTTCAAATATTACGCATATCATCACATGCCTGTACAAACTCTCGATGATCATACATAGTCCAGCCCCGCGAGATAGGCTTCATAAATCGCAGGCTATTCCGGTCGCTCATTTTCTTCCCTATGAGAAACAACATGTGCAAGACAAGTTCCCCCAAGCACCTGACTTCCTGGTGGAGAGGCTGGCTCATGCAAATGTCGTGCGGCGGCAGCTGCTTAAGTATTACCAGCTTCATCAGAGGAATTTCGGATATGGACAACCAGCTGGTCCGGAATTTTCTTCGGATCAGCGTCCCGTGATTACAGATACAACTCCACCTACCACAGACAATAACAAGAGTTCGGTACTTGAGATATCGAGGCCTCTAGTCACTTGCATAGACCGGAAAAAGGAGGGGACAATCTCTACTATAGTCAATAGTCAGACGACAGTATCAGCTTATACAGGTCCTCAAGAACTTACTTTTGATCCATTGAGCGCAGCCGAAGTTGAATCCGAAGGAGGTATCTCTCGGACTTCATTTTCATCCTCGTCAGGTGGTATTGGTGGGCTCTACATTCCTCATGCACCGAGTTTATTCAATGAAGCACCTTTCCAATGCCCTTACTGCTTCTTGATAATTCGGCCCAAAAACACGGACTCTTGGCTGTAGGTTAACCCCCTTGCAAGGCTGTCTTACTTCGGTCGAAAGTTGTTCGCTAATTATATTTTTGGAACAGGAGGCATATCTTCAAAGACTTGCAACCTTATATATGTACATTTGAGGACTGTGCAATGCCGGAACGTTTGTTTCGTACTCGTCAAGCTTGGTATGAGCATGAGGTTAAATATCACCGGAAACATTGGCTTTGTAAAATGTGCAACATAAGCTTCACCGAAGCACTGCTGCTGGAGGAACATATAAAGGCTTACCATCACACTGCATCGGACGTAGCACACATACTCATTGAGCATTGTGGGGTGCCCGTGGAAACGGCGCAGATATGTCCTCTATGTGCCACTGGACACTACCCGGGTCAACTCCAGAGGCATTTGGCACGCCACTTGCAAGAATTAGCCTTATTTGCACTTCCAAAAGTAGGCGCAGGGGAGGATCTTGAGAGCATGGTGTCTCATACAACACAGAATTTGTTACAAGTGGAAGATGATATGGATTTCCAGAGTCCTTTCGGCTCAATTAGGAACTCCAATTCAACAACAGCTTCGGAACCCCACTTGTCAGTAGAGCATATTAAAGTTCCTGAGGAGGTGGTTGCGGAGTCCTCGAAAGGACCTGTGCTAGAAGTAGCGGGGAAAATGAGGGGTGGTGAATTCGAGCCTGAACCTGAACTTACCACAGATTCAACAGCTGATTTGCTTGCGGAGGTAAAGAGGGATCCGAATTTCAAGGGTATTCTTGGGAGGACGCGGTTGTCAGTTGCAGCCGCGTATGGGCATGAGGCTATTGTTCGAGTGCTCGTTGGGCAGGCAGAGGTGGAGACGAACTCAAAGGATTATAATGGCCAAACACCTTTGTCATTGGCTGCGGAGAAAGGACACGAGAATGTGGCACGGCTGCTCTTTGAGCGAGAAGATGTGAATGCAGACTCAAAAGATACTTATGGACGAACACCTTTGTCATGGGCGGCTTGGGGAGGACACGAGGATGTGGTACGGCTGCTCATTGCGCGAGAAGATGTGGATGCAGACTCAAAGGATACTTATGGACAAACTCCTTTGTCATGGGCGGCTAGGGGAGGACACGAGGATGTAGTACGGCTGCTCATTGAACGAGAAGATGTGGATGCAGGCTCAAAGGATACTGATGGCCAAACACCTTTGTCATGGGCGACTAGGGAAGGACACGAGGATGTGGTACGGCTGCTCATTGAACGAGAAGATGTGGATGTAGACTTGAAGGATACTGATGGCCGAACACCTTTGTCATGGGCGGCTTGGGGAGGACACGAGGATGTGGTACGGCTGCTAATTGCACGAGAAGATGTGGATGCAGACTCAAAGGATACTGATGGCCGAACACCATTGTCATGGGCGGCTTGGGGAGGACACGAGGATGTGGTACGGCTGCTCATTGAACGAGAAGATGTGGATGCGGACTCAAAGGATACTGATGGCCGAACACTATTGTCATGGGCGGCTAGGGGAGGACACGAGGATGTGGTACGGCTGCTCATTGCACGAGAAGATGTGGATGCAGACTCAAAGGATACTGATGGACAAACACCTTTATCATGGGCGGCTAGGGAAGGACACGAGGATGTAGTACGGCTGCTCATTGAACGAGAAGATGTGGATGCAGACTCAAAGGATACTGATGGCCAAACACCTTTGTCATGGGCGACTAGGGAAGGACACGAGGATGTGGTACGGCTGCTAATTGAACGAGAAGATGTGGATGCAGACTCAAAGGATACTGATGGCCGAACACCATTGTCATGGGCGGCTTGGGGAGGACACGAGGATGTGGTACGGCTGCTCATTGAACGAGAAGATGTGGATGCAGACTCAAAGGATACTGATGGCCAAACACCATTGTCATGGGCGGCTAGGGAAGGACACGAGGATGTGGTACGGCTGCTCATTGAACGAGAAGATGTGGATGCAGACTCAAAGGATACTGATGGACAAACACCTTTATCATGGGCGGCTAGGGGAGGACACGAGGATGTAGTACGGCTGCTCATTGAACGAGAAGATGTGGATGCAGACTCAAAGGATACTGATGGCCAAACACCATTGTCATGGGCGACTAGGGAAGGACACGAGGATGTGGTACGGCTGCTCATTGAACGAGAAGATGTGGATGCAGACTCAAAGGATACTGATGGCCAAACACCTTTGTCATGGGCGGCTAGGGAAGGACACGAGGATGTGGTACGGCTGCTAATTGAACGAGAAGATGTGGATGCAGACTCAAAGGATACTGATGGCCGAACACCATTGTCATGGGCGGCTTGGGGAGGACACGAGGATGTGGTACGGCTGCTCATTGCACGAGAAGATGTGGATGCAGACTCAAAGGATACTGATGGACAAACACCATTGTCATGGGCGGCTTGGGGAGGACACGAGGATGTGGTACGGCTGCTCATTGCACGAGAAGATGTGGATGCAGACTCAAAGGATACTTATGGACAAACTCCTTTATTATGGGCGGCTAGGGAAGGACACGAGGATGTGGTACGGCTGCTCATTGAACGAGAAGATGTGGATGTAGACTTGAAGGATACTGATGGCCGAACACCTTTGTCATGGGCGATTTATATGTCCCCAAGAAATGCAATGGATGGGATTATGACTGGGCGGAAAAAAGGAGTGCCGGAGCGGCAGAAGGAGAGACAGCGGTACCTGTGTGCATTGCTTGGTGAGAGTTGCCCATTTTTGCCGGAATCGGGCTTTGAGACCTGCGCCAAAGTCAAGTGAGTTACCTATTATATGTCATTGCTATAACTTCCAAGGTTATTAGTATTAACCATGTTGTAGGGAGGATTCTCTGAGACATATGAACGCCTACCAATGCAAAAATTGCGGAAAACGCTTCGGGAAGAAGCATGGGCTGGATAGGCACACGGCTAAAGAAAGGAAAAGACCGTGCAAAGCAGGCAAATTTACTGAAGTTTCTCCAGAACTTGAAGCCTTGTTCCAACAGCTTATAAACGCAAGTGGGTACCAAAACATCAAAACAATAATGGATCAATGCAGAGCTTACTACGGTTAGTATTTATAATTTCCTTACTTCTCTCAAGTTTTTAAAGAATACTTGGCTGATAATGTGTTTACAATTGCAGATGGGTACAGATGACTCTCGTTACATATGGTCGGGACGGGGGAAAATATGCTTATAACCAATATATGCTTATAACTAGAGAAATTTAATACTAGGTAGAAAAAGCTGCGGAAATAGTAAACATGCATACAAATCATAAGAAATCCCCACCTGACCATTTTTTTGCATTAACTGTTGCCACTGGTATAAAGCAGCCTCCAACTCAGTGTATCTTCCCGTTCGAATGCGCTTAGAATCAGGTCGCAGTTTTTGAACTTGTACTGGTTCTGCATCGGAGGGACCTCGAGGTCTTTTCGGATTGAGGATTTTACTGATTTGATAGTCTGGTTGCTGATTTGAGATTGTGTAAGCTCCTTATTGGGGTTTTGTGCTTCAAACCAGCGTTTAATATAGCGCTTAGTAGATTCAACTTGTTCATTGCTTCGTGAGATGAGATCGTGCGGGGTTATTTCTTATCGATAAGTATCCAAATATGGCAAGGCGCTTCTCTCGTTACAAGCATATGTATGGTAACTAAGCCAAAAAAATAGGGAAAACCTTTGAAATAGACATCGCTAAGCACTGAAACCTTTGAAATAGACATTATGCAGACTCTCATCACATCCGACAGCACTAAAGCAGCACTAAACCCAACCAGACTTCACTAAACCTTTCTTACCAATAGGCTGGTTTCTTACCTACAATTCACGCGCTTCAGCGCAGCAGCATACCCAGAGCATGCTTAGGTACCGTAATCCACCTCTACAGAGCTGGATGCGCATACATCACTGACACGGCATAGTACACCGGCACAACCATGCGCAGCAGCATAACCCAGCATCTCAGCATACCCAGCACACGCATACCAAGCATACGCAGGACACACTTAGGTACATAATCCACCTCTACTGGATGCGCCCAGCACACCACGCGTAGCAGCATAACCCAGCATCTCAGCATACCCAGCACACGCATACCAAGCATACGCAGCACACACTTAGGTAATCCACCTCTACTCACAGCCGGCACCCTACACTACTCTCGCGGCACCTTCACTACTCACCTCAGGCTCTGCCAGTTCGGCACCAGTTCACTACTTTGCACAGGTATCTATTCCATGCTCCCCAATCCTACTCTGCTAATCCACGCGCTCCCAGCTCTAGCTTCACTCCCTACACTTCCAGCTCTGGCTGCTACACGCTCCCGAGTGCCAACCAGGCTAGGCTCTCCCAGCTCATATTAGAGGTACCGCTAGCTATTCCACGCTCCTCCAATTCCACTGCTACAGGCAAACCTCTATAATAGCATCCTCTATAATTGCATAACTTGGCTATTAGCATAGTACCCCTCGGTCCCGAGTTTGGGACTATGGCGAAAATAGCATAACCCTGTAATAGCATGCATAGCATTTTACCGGTCCCAATCCTGCCAAGTGCTAACAATATACCCTGCATATCTACCTACAATAGTAGCATGGGGGCGGACCCAACTGATGAAATTATTGAAGATAGTGAAGAAGTTACTCTAGATCGTCTGTTAGACCCATACCGCCGTACTATACCAACGGCAGATGATGAAGATGACTCTGAACCCTCACGTTTAATTCCCACATGCGATCTCCGAGGAACTCGAGCAACATTCAAGCTCTATGTCCAACAACAATGGGATCCGGGAATGCTTAGTCTTGCATTTGAGGTGGTAGATGAGGCCTGCCATAGCGGTACAGCAAGATCTCCATAATCCTGAGCGCCGCTTGGCTACTCTGCAACTTCGGAAACCCCAACGGCAAACTCCAATCACATCTTATTTTCGAGGTAGCGGAGAGAGTGGAAGTTAGCGGGGCGAGTGGAGGTAGTGGAGGTAGTGGGGGTAGTGGAAGTAGTGGGGAGCGGGGAAAGTGCAGGGCTGATGTTTTCGACATTATATTACCATATTCACGTGATGCCAAGCAAAACCTCTATAAATGCATAACTCCTCTAATAGCATAGAACCCCCCGGTCCCGACGTTATGCTATTATAGAGGTTTGCCTGTAATCTATGAGCTCTAGCATCACGACCAGGCTCTGCCAGCTCTAGCTACACTGCCTACATACTCCCGGCGCTACTATAGGCTCTTCCAGCTCATATTAGAGGTACTAATAGCTGTTCCACGCTCCTCCAATTTCACTGCTAATATACGTGCTTCCAGCTTGGCTACACTACCTACGCGGTCCCTGGCTCTAGCATCACAACCAGGCTCTGCCAGCTCTAGCTATACTACCTACACACTCCTGGTGCTGCTATGGGCTCTTCCAGCTCATATTAGAGGTACAATAGCTGTTCCATGCTCCTCCAATTTCACCGCTAATACATGTGCTTCCAGCCTGGCTACACTACCTATACCTATGCAGTCTCCGGCTCTAGCATTACGACCAGGCTCAGCCAGCTAATATTAGAGGTACCAATAGCTATTCCACACTACTCCAATTCCACTGCTAATACATACGCTCCAGCTCTAGCTATACTACCTACGCGTTCCCAGCTCTGGTATCACGACCTAGGCTCTACCAGGTCTGACTGTACTACCTACCTGCACCTAGCTCTGATTGCACTGCCTATGCGCTTACAGCTCTGGCCTGTAATACTCCACTGGGGCGAATTTCCCAATGTCGCCTCTGAATTTCAGACCTTTGGCTTCCTGCTCTGCTCTTTTGTTTATTTATGAGGCTTGCTACATAGTGCAATCAAGGGTTCAGTATGGTATTGATCATGCCAAATGTCTATCGTATTTCGAAATATTCATGTACATAAAAGCTTATCTTACCCTGATCTTTAAACTGCGGTGGACCTGGTAGACCAACTTGCCTTTCTTCGAATCCACCTGGGTTCTGGGTGGCTCTTCATAGCAATAGAGCTGTATAAGAAAGAGCACTGAGTATTTTTTTTTAAAAAATTACCCTGATCTTATGTGTGACTTAACTTAAGATGTGTGCATCATATGCCAATCGCATGGTAGGGAAATTAGTGTCTTAGTCTGGTTGTACTAACTAGACTAGTCTACTCTGCGCATGCAGCTGCCGGGACTGGCAATACATTGCGTAGCCAAGGGTGCGCTATACCTGTACAGGTAATAGCTATATCTGGCGGAACGTTGGTACTGATCGCAACTATGATAAAGTATGTTAAGAATTCATAAATTTGCAGTAGTATATATTGTAGGAACACATCCATCGTAACCGTGATTATATATCTGAAATTCATATATTGGTGGCCATGACATGCATTTAGGATTGGTGTATATGTTGTAGGAATTCGGTACATCAATATGAACAACCTGAATGTGAACTCATACATACATGAATTCCGTGCCTATATTCCAGGCCCAGGTAAGATTCCCACAATACACTATATACCTACTGCAAATTTATGAATTCTTAACATATATCATAGTTGCGATCAGTACCAACGTTCCGCCAGATATAGCTATTACCTGCACAGGTATAGCGCACCCTTGGCTACGCAATGTATTGCCAGTCCCGGCAGCTGCACGCGCAGAGTAGACTAGTCTAGTTGGCACAACTAGACTAAGACACTAATTTCCCTGCCATACGGTTGGCACATGATGCACACATCTTAAGTCATACACAAGATTAGGGTAATTTTTTTAAAAAAAATACTCAGTGCTCTTTCTTATACAGCTCTATTGCTATGAAGAGCCACCCAAAACCCAGGTGGATTCGAAGAAAGGCAAGTTGGTCTACCAGGTCCACCGCAGTTTAAAGATCAGGGTAAGATAAGCTTTTATGTACATGAATATTTCGAAATACGATAGACATTTGGCATGATCAATACCATACTGAACCCTTGATTGCACTACGTAGCAAGCCTCATAAATAAACAAAGGAGCAGGGCAGGAAGGCAAAGGTCTGAAATTCAGAGTGAATTAAATGGCGAGATCGGGAAATTCGCCCCAGTGGAGTATTATAGGCCAGAGATGTAAGCGCATAGGCAGTGTAATCAGAGCTGGGTGCAGGTAGGTAGTGCAGTCAGACCTGGCAGAGCCTAGGTCGTGATACCAGAGCTGGGAACGCGTAGATAGTGTAGCTAGAGCTGGAGCGTGTGTATTAGCAGTGGAATTGGAGCAGTGTGGAATAGCTATTGGTACCTCTAATATTAGCTGGCTGAGCCTGGTCGTAATGCTAGAGCCGGAGACCGCATAGGTATAGGTAGTGTAGCCAGGCTAGAAGCACGTGTATTAGTGGTGAAATTAGAGGAGCGTGGAACAGCTATTGTACCTCTAATATGAGCTGGAAGAGCCCATAGCAGCACCGGGAGTGTGTAGGTAGTGTAGCCAGAGCTGGCAGAGCTTGGTTGTGATGCTAGAGCCAGGAACCGCGTAGGTAGTGTAGCTAGACTGGAAGCACGTATATTAGCAGTGAAATTGGAGGAGCATGAAAGAGCTATTGGTACCTCTAATATAAGCTAGAAGAGCCTATAGCAGCGCCGGGAGTGTGTAGGCAGTGTGGCTAGAGCTGGCAGAGCCTGGTCGTGATGCTAGAGCTCATGGATTAGCAGTAGAATTGGAGGAGCGTGGAATAGCTAGCGGTACCTCTAATATGAGCTGGGAGAGCCTAGCCTGGTTGGCACTCGGGAGTGTGTAGCAGCCAGAGCTGGAAGTGTAGGTAGTGAAGCCAGAGCTGGGAGCGCGTGGATTAGCAGAGTAGGATTGGGGAGCATGGAATAGATACCTGTGCAAAGCAGTGAACTGGTACCGAACTGGCAGAGCCTGGGTGAGTAGTGAAGGTGCCGCGAGAGTAGTGTAGGGTGCCGGCTGTAAGTAGAGGTGGATTACCTAAGTGTGTGCTGCGTATGCTTGGTATGCGTGTGCTGGGTATGCTGAGATGCTGGGTTATGCTGCTACGCGTGGTGTGCTGGGCGCATCCAGTAGAGGTGGATTATGTACCTAAGTGTGTCCTGCATATGCTTGGTATGCGTGTGCTGGGTATGCTGAGATGCTGGGTTATGCTGCTACGCGTGGTGTGCTGGGCGCATCCAGTAGAGGTGGATTATGTACCTAAGTGTGTCCTGCGTATGCTTGGTATGCGTGTGCTAGGTATGCTGGCTATGCTTGGTATGCTGCTGCGCATGGTTGTGCCGGTGTACTATGCCGTGTCAGTGATGTATGCGCATCCAGCTCTGTAGAGGTGGATTACGGTACCTAAGCATGCTCTGGGTATGCTGGCGCTGAAGCGCGTGAATTGTAGGTAATGAAACCAGCCTATTGGTAAGAAAGGTTTAGTGAAGTCTGGTTGGGTTTAGTGTTGCTTTAGTGCTGTCGGATGTGATGAGAGTCTGCATAATGTCTATGATATTTCAAAGGTTTCAGTGCTTAGCGATGTCTATTTCAAAGGTTTTCCCCAAAAAAATAAGAATATTCTAGTAACGAAAATAGGCTTATTTACTATGTGGGACTGCCGAAGGTATGCTTGTAACCTAGTCTGGTTGGCACTTACTTGTAACCAATATATTCTTATATCTGATATGCTTGTAACGAGAGTCATCTGTACCAAGATCCTGAGCACCAAGAACAAGCGAGAGAGGAGTGCAAAAAAGAGACATTTTTGCAAAGGCAGTCTATGGCTCTGAATGGGATTGAAGCCTCTGGCCTAACCCCAGTTGCCTCGCAATCCACCTTAGTCACTATGGGACCTAGTCTAGGCCTGGGCACGAGACTTTCCATATCGACACAATCATAATTATATTCAAACACGCTAGCTAGGTGCAGATAATGAGTGGAGAAGGACGAGGAAGAGGAAGAATATCTACCTTTAAGTACCGAATAACACATATTTACACGTGAAGGCTATCATAGTGTTCGTCTCAAGGGCTGCTAAACTGTATGTCACAACCAATGAAAAGTTTTCGCAGCCACAGATTTTTTTTTTTTTTTCTAAATACTCATTACTCCTATTCAATCCCAGTAAGGGGACTATCAGGAGCCCCCCGGAAGCCCGGGAGGATTCAGAAGAAGGCAAGTTAATCTGCCAGCTCCACCGCAAAAGAGAGCAAAGCGCAGGACCCCCGTGCTGTCATTAACCGACTGATGTCGGATGACCCCGGAAGGCCTGACTGAGTTCTGCCTGCAATGTATACTGTAATCAACAAAATACAAAATGTGTCGCAAGTACTTTCGCAGCCACCGAAAAATTTTCACAGAAAGTCTCGAGACTTAGTCTCGAGACATCTCGTCTCGTGCCCAGGCCTAGACCTAGTGAGCACGTTTTCCTGCAACAGAGGGGTGTAGAGGTGTCTCCAAGTGGTGTTAGTGGGCTAGGCAGTTCTGATGTGCATCATGGGTATTACCCTGATACGACAGCCTCGTCAAATCATAGTTGCATCCAAGACGACGCGTATTGTTCGTTCAGGCTATCCTTGAAAACTGCAACGACTTGGTACTAACTGTTAATAGATATAAATAATCCCAGTAACCAGGCGGTACAAGAGGATTGGGCTCCATTTTTCAACTCCGACACCTTCAATGAGCGTAATTTCCTACCTATACAGGTGTCCAACCCCAAAAGCCGTATCCATCAGAGGGTTTGGCCTGTGAACTATCAAAATGTACCAACATGCAACACTGATACCACAACCTCCGCCAATTATCTACAAGGCCATAATTTAGGTCAACAAGACATTGGACATGACCGTGGTATAGACACCAATAGCTCTGCCTGTGGGCTACAAAACCTGGAGGTCCATAATTACCTCAATGCTTTAGAAACAACCGGCGGGTACTTTAGAGGCCAACAGCTGGTTGACAAAACGATAGATCCAAGGAACCTGGAGCAGATATCTGGGCCTGGGCTAGATAATGATAACGAATTGCATCAGGATATGGACATCCCCACCACTTTTGAGGACAACCAATTTGAACCATGGAGACCTCATGAGGAGTAATTGGTAGTACATATGACGGATATAGTTGAGGTTACAGGCTAAGCATATGAACAAGGTAATGGATACGGAGGACCTGGGTTAAGGAATGGGTGCTCTGGGATATGGTGGACTTCATGATTGTTGAAAGTGGGACCTTGATTAGCTATGACCTCATACATTAATTTTGTTTCGCTTGTTCTATTGTATATGTTCTGGGCCTCCCGTGGGCCGCCCGTGGGCAGCACATGCCGCCCGCGGGCAATTAATTTAATTACTGAATTCGGTAAATAAATCTGATGTGAGAATCTTATGTGAGATGCCCCATAGTGCTTATGTGAAAAAATTCCCGATAGCGCTTATGTTTGTGAAACTCGCAATAGACCTTATGTGAGATAATTATGTGAGATAATAGGTCCGACATAAGATATTAATGCAGTTTGGCGATGTGTAGGACCGTATTCACAGTTTAAAAGCCGAGCTGAGATCCAGTATTGTGAGATTTATTCATTCCGCAATATCAATACATCGCAATATCAATACCTCACAATACCTGCCGTTGGTTTTCTACCAGTTTATCTACTCTGCCATTTATTTTCAATATGTCCGCAAGTCAATCTTCAGGCTCCCGAGTGCCAGCTGTACCCGCTAGAGTTCCAGACCTCCAACCCGTGGAACCTTTTACCGATGGAACACAAGAAGCATTTCATCAGTACCTCCGTGATACTCCACATCGCTTACGATTTGATGATATTCGCTATGATCAATATAAGCAATGGCTTTTACAAGCTCAAGATTCAGACTGTGACAATAGTCCAAAACTAAGCAGAAATGAACAGAAAGCTCACTCTCGGGTCCTACAAAAGTTTTACTTGGATGCGGATGAAAAACTTTGTTATAGAAGTGATGGAAGAGGGCTTCGAGTTCTTCGTGACTGGCAACTGTTTGGAGTAATCTCTAATACGCATTCTGCAATTCCACATGGAGGTCAAGAAAAGACATTCAATATTATTATGGAACAATATTATGGAATAATTCGGCCAGAAGTACATTGGCTACTAAAGCACTGTAAGGTATAAAAAGACCAAGACCCTTCTCTTATAGATGATAAACTTGAAAAATACTAAAAATTATAGGTATGCGGGCTCAATCGTCCAAATCGAACAAGACCGCCACTTCAGCCAATTGTCGTTAATAGATTATTTGAACGAGTTCAAGTTGATCTAATTGATATGCGACATGAGCCAGATGGGCAATATAAATGGATCTGCCATATGAAAGATCATTATAGTAAGTGGTGTTATCTTGCACCCTTAGAAGATAAAACAGTAAGTTTAAAATCAATTAATATAAGTAGTATAATACTAATATATTTAGGCTGAATCTGTTGCATCTGCCATGACAGTATGGATCCAGCTCTATGGTCCACCAGAAATCCTACAGTCAGATAATGGTGGGGAATTTAAGGGTGCAGTTGAGCGCTTATTACGAGCTTGGGGTATTAAAATTAAACATGGAAAGCCTCATACACCTCAAGTTCAAGGGCTTGTTGAGCAGGCAAATGGAGTTGTACAATCTCGACTAGCAAAATGAAAGACTGAGTGGCCAACACAGCATGGGATACAGCACTTCTACATATTGCATTGGGTATTAATCGAACAAAACATTCTGCAACACTCAAGACACCTTATGAGATTGTCTTTGGCTGACCCTATCCACATCAAGCTCATCTTCCATTGGATGAATGGGATACTGCAGAACTGGAGCAAGAGAAGGATTCAGAGGAAGAAGATCTAGATGATGGCTGGAATGAGGAAGAGGATGCTGAGTTTATTGCTACTTTTAATCCTACAATTATAGACCAAATTGCAGCTGGTTCTACACTCCGAGAACAGGTAAATACTGCTCTACAGCAGCGTAGTCAAGTGGTTCGAAATCGAATGGCAGAACGTTATAATAAACGCCATGCAGTTCATATTTTTACCACAGGTGATATGGTCAGTGTAGGAATTCCAAGAGAAGACCGGGCTAAAACCGATAATAAAAGGTTATATGCAAAAGTTATTGCAAAACCACAGCCTGAACACCACCAATTGTTAACTAAGTATGGCGTACTTGTTAATCTTTATCCAACTAAGGACCTCCAGCCAGCAACAGATCTCATGGGCTTGGAAGATGAAATTATCGATACTCCAGCTACTCGAGAGATCATAATTACCTTAGCCAATGCTGCTCGGAAGGCATCTACTACAACTCGAGTTTCAGTCTCTTGTACTTGCAAAAAGTCCTGTGCCAACCGCCGCTGCCGATGCTACAAAAACGGCCTGAAATGTTCCATCTATTGCCATACCAAAGCAGGAGCGGATCATGACTGTGGTAATCTTTCAGCTATAGCTGAGCGAACTCAAATTGGGCTATTGGATAATAACCCAATTTACCTAGAGAATGACCCAGCGGAGGACCTGGAGGATGACCCAGTGGAGGACCCAGCGGAGAACCCTGAGGAGGACCCGGAGGAGGACCCGGAGGAGGACCCGGAGGAAATCCCAATTGACCCAGAGCTAGATGCAGCTGTTACACCTTCCACTGCTTTTTCTGGCCGATACCGCCTACACCGGGGTTAGTGATATTTTTTTTATTATATTAATACTTATTACTTGTATGTGTGTGTGTGTGAGGGGTCAATGATAGTCTAGTTTGTATATATTTTTGATATAGTTCTAGTTAGGTATATTGTTGATAAATTCAAGTGCGCGTATGTACCAAATCCAGTTATTAAATATATTGCCGGCGGGAGGCATAGTGGGTATGCCGCCCGCGGGCGGCCGATGCCCGCGAGCGGCCCAGAACATATATGTCTTGTTAGTTTTATTTATGCTGTTTTTATTCTTTGTTTCGTTTTGTTTGATGTTGGGTATCTGTACGTATTGATGCATTTGTTATGTAATCGATATCTCTTGTGCCAGCAGATAATATTGGTCACAATGTAAACTTTGTTGGGAAGCACATGTGCGTCACACACATGTAACTACAGCATCTACTCGCTATCACGTAACTTTGTAGCTTCTAGCACATAACATGTGCTTGTTCTGATAATTATGTATATATAAGGGTTGGGAAACTCCCTTCAAAGGGTAGACAATCAGATTGATCACTCTCATCTTCTCGTCCACGCATCCTCATGCGTGAAGTGTTCCTTTATTGGCCATTCATCTATATTTCGTCGCTCGTGTTGCTAGCCATAACCTTGTTATGCCAACAAACTTAAAGGGAGACTTGGCTAGTGAACTACCCAATGAGGAAGGCCACTCAATCAAAACAGACTAGGTAGTCTCAAACATAAAACCATATCAATTTCAGTTAGTGTGATATTGTTAGACTGCAGTTTGAGACCAACTGGCCTGTGGCCTGTGATAACATACAACAGGAGTCATTGTGTCAGCATATGCTTTGGAGTATGTGAATAGTATGTGAAAAATACTTAGTATTGTATTGAGTGTCGCTCGCCCATGATATCATCATATAATGAGATTTTGGTAAGTACTTGTATGGGGTCTAACCAACATTCTACACTCCCAAATCACCTGAAAGCTTGTAAGGTGGTTGGTTACTAAGCTAACATGTACTTCCTACTGGAGCTCGCTATTCCACTACGGATCTTGTATCAGATGGACCGGGAGTGGTGAGTGGGATTGATACAGGTATTGAGTAAATGCAAATATTAATGTTAGAAAGACTCAAAGAATTCGTGGCTTTATACCTAATAGGGCAATTACACAAATCTATGCTGCTCCGGATCGCTTGATTCCTTCCTATTGTTTGGTGATATTCGCTGGTGATAGAAAAGGAAAGAAAAGATATATAAGTAGGTATTCAGAGAATCCCGGGCAAAGCAATGACTTGCTGGGCACCAAAGGTAGGAGCATTCGAGCTCTATCCTGAAGATCTTTCGCAGCCTCTACCCATCTCTGCAATGACCCCAACACTATTTGCTGTGCCCTATATAGCTATAATAGATAGATTTTAGCGCATCTATGTAGTGTGGTATGTAAGGTTTGAGTACTCCATACCTATATCGTATCCTGGTATATTGGGATTGCGTATTAATGATACGGGAGAAACATTCAATTCTCTTTCCAGGACCGAATCCTCAAAGCTTCATATGCGTGGCGCTTTTAGCAACCTGTCATGTATTTTCTTGAAGGTTCCGAAATACGGACTAGACACATTAACGCTTCAGTTTGTTTCCGGTGTTGAGTAAAAGTGGTTGTGAATGTGTAGTTGGAACTTGATTTCTTGTGCTATGGTAGGTTTATATTTACGGAGCAGGTAATTTATTCTGGACTCTCAATTACACCAGAAAAGGAATTTATGTTTTGACTCTAGCCTCTCAGCAACTATGCAAGCATTATATTGGACTCCACAGGTTCGGAAATCTTGGTTCAAATACCGAAAGTTTAGTTGAAGCTCCAGAGAAAGATTTTTAGGAAATTTTCAAATATGGCCGGTTAGGGCTGCATAGGTACTCACGAGCTCAGGGGTAAAATACAGACTGATTACACTATGTAGGTCTGGAATCCACGCTAGATGTTGGCAGTTTTTGGGAGACCGAAAGAAGTCACGCAAAAGTCTACATGATCGGTCAGGAATATGTATAGAACACGGTGCCATGGGGCCACTGGGTTTGTGGTTATATTGCTAGAAGCTTGAGGGGAGAAAGATTGGGCCTTTTAATACCCGAAAATACTCCACCCCTTCCAAAGACAGGCATCGTGGCCTCGTTGCCCACTTGTACAAAAACAACCCCTTGCTGGAAGTGCTGGACATCATATCTCCCACTTAGACAAAAGCATCCCAATTAGACAAGAACATACAATCCCACTTAGACAAAAACGTGCAATCCGGCTATCACCGGTCATCTTCAACCGGCGGTGATTACCACCTTTCTAATAATTTCTTCTATCCTCCCTTAATTAATGCCAAAACGTACAAGGGCTCCTGGGTCCAGTTTCATGACAATATTACATCCGCGAGAGGTTAGATATAAAAAGGAAGTTGCCAACCCATTTGAAGCCATTCAGAAAACGTACTAGGAAGGGCGCTGTTTCCTGCACTGTCTCACCCGTGGTTGGTACTGTGCTTGTTTAAGTAAGTACATATTTATATGTCGTTTAGGTGCTTTGATTTTTCTACGAAGGTCTAAAATCGAGACTAAATTTATCAAGCGTACTTAGGTACCGGATTGGGTAGTCATACAAGGCGCTAGCACAATTTGGGAGATTAGCCCTAGAAGAGGAAGTAATCAAACTATACCAATACGGTGCCAACCAGACTAACCAATACGTTGCTTTGGTAGTCTGGAATATGCAGTAGGTACGGTACCGGTACTTGGCATGCTTATCCCGGCTGATACGAGATCAACCTACTGTACGGAGATGTACACTAAGAATACTCTACGGGTGGAGGCAACGTGTTCTTGACTCTACCCTATGGATTATTACTTACCGAAAGACCGGGAAAGCACGGGCGGCGCCACTTTTCCACCCTTCCATTGTTGTTATATCTATTTGCCCCTTTGTTGTCAGTTCTAGTTATACTGTGCTTATCCGTATGCACTGTAGCTTAATGTGACCAACTACCGGATGAGATAAGAAGTAATAGGTTCTACTGTAAAATGAAGCGAAGAAAGGGTATGAGGTTCCCTCTACTGTCGGCGGGTCGTGCAACCAGAGTAGAGTTTTCCCCGCAATGGCCAGCTGATCACGACTAGTCTGGTTGGCACAACACCCTCCACACGATCACGACATAATGATCCAAATGGCCGGTCGATGGGACACGCTAAAATCACGTAGGTAACCTTGTTGGTCTGCTCTTGTCCTCTGCGAGGGGTAGTGCAACCAGTGGACAAATAGTCGGCTAAGGTTTAGTTGTCTCATCAAGCAGTCAAAAGTATTGACCAACACATAACTGAGACAGACCTGGCGCAAAAATCTCCTGTGGCATATTATAATAGCATACAAATTTAACCTACTGTACATGGGAACCAATGCAAGAATTGCAAGCTACGGGCTCTTGGAATTTGATTTACCGAAATGGGGTTTCTCAGGTCTGGCAGGAGGGCAGCTAGTATAAAATTTCTATATAGTTTACTCTCGCTTTTTCGTTTAATACTCTCTTGGTGGTCAATTTTAGGAATTGATGCATGTGTCTACTGTATATATGTATGGTAAATGCATCTGCCGGGATACATACTAAGTAAGTACTCACCTGGTAATTTTCTATGTACCTACCTACCTGCGGGCTGTATGCAGATCTAGTTAGAGTACTAGTACCATGGTATCATTCTGTTGAAATTCAAAAATCGACGCCATTCCTGCATGCGAACAGCACATGGTGAGACAGTGAATGTAACTCTGCACATCCTCCTACGAAGTTTGAATGCACTCTGTCTGAAAGGGATGATGCGCGAGAAACGTGGACAGGTCTCTGGGGAAGCGTAGCTAGAGGGCTTGCTTGAGGTAGCAACCTAAATACGATATACATACTTTTATTGGTGTGCTCTCACTGGTACTTACCCCCAAGTCAGTGTCGGCTTCATATTCATATAGGTACTTATGGTGCTATACGACTAAAGTTACTCTGATTCCAGGTTGAGAGGTGCATTAGCAGAAACCCAGGTTTCTTTCCCAATTGCTGTACCGACAGCAGGGCTGCGCATTCAATTGGTGGTTGAGCGCTGTGAGACACAACGGTAACGCAATTTCCGAATCCCAATCCTTGTGAATACGAGAAACTGCGACTGGGTATTTAAGAATTCGCGCGGCTAATATTACATCTGCAAGTTTATCACAGCTACAGCCCCATTTCATTATACCTGGTGCGCTCCTCTATCTAGGGTACATACATGCACAGGCGCCTAGGCATCTACGTTTACCACGCGCAGTTGGTTAAGATGTGGAGAAGAGCATTGCTCATGCCGGTAAACAGCTGTAGGGTGAGATGCTCTATCACACATCAGTTGATGCGCCGATAGGCCGAGAAAAAGAATTGACAAGTTAGCCTTTGAAGTTACCTGGCTTTTGATGAGTGGGGGACTGCTTGCAATTGGTGTACCTTTTCATCCCATACATATACCCCACCAAGATGGTGGGGAACAATTCTGTTTTTCATAACCGCCCCAGGATCGCCAAATATTATTTCCATATATGATGAAAATCACCAGTCTGGAATTTCACCACTAAATGTGCAATGAATCAAAATCATTTACGTCATGTAAGCTGGCCTCAACGTCAATGAGCGGATCAAATTGTGTATGATAGGATAGACATGTCAATAGCCGACTCAATTCTGCAGGTGATAAAACTAGACCGGGGCATGGGTATATATGTTCGCACCGCATGCGCTGCACCCCAAATGTTAACTTTTTTCCAAAGATGAAACATCTGGTAAGTAAGCGCTAGGTAGGTAGATGCTCGTATAACTCGGTGGATTCCGAGTTTTACAAGCATACGCGCATACAGCAACCCGACAAGGTGCATCTTATCCAAGCGCAAGCGAGCCAGGTAAGGAATGTTTATGTATAACGTACACAGATAGTGTGTATAGAACCTGACAGGCAGGTACCCCTAATTTCCAACTATAGAATGAAAGATAATAGACAAAACGAAGAATCAGTTCCTCCACTCCTTGTCCCACCATTCACCCTCAGTTCCGACCATTACCTTATAACCATCCATTCTTTTCAGCTATATCCTCCATCCAGCCCATTGTAGGTGATGGACATAAATACCCAATAATGATCACTCCTTTTCCATATCCACCAGATTCATGCCAGTCATTAAGTCCCAATAAAACATAACTATCATGAAAATAAAATAAAAATAAAAATATGGGGTAGTAACAGATCGCCAAACTTCCGGGAAACGTGTTATTACATCGTCAATTGCCGCAAAATCCATGGGGCGGCCCTCCGTGTGATAATCTCTCTACCATCAGATCACATCACGGCGCAACTGCCAAGTTCCCAGCGTGCCTTAGCCTTCCCAACTCCTGTGCTCACCTCCAGACCTTCCAGACCTCCCTGAGTCCGCCAACCCTCAAGGACACTGGTATAATCTAGAATTCCATGGCCCCATGTTGCACTTTTTGCTGCTTTCATCTGTTCTTCCATCGTCGACACACGATCTGCATCCCCTTCCCTGTTGATATACCCGGGGGTGCACCCAGCAGCCGCCGCCAAAGACCCTGCTCTTGACATGATCTGCATGGACCAACCCTCCTCACCCTCTACGGTTGGTTCAATTGTAACCTTTCCCTTTCTTCTCTTCTTGGTTACCTTTGCCTCTGCCTCGGAAATTATATAGGAAGTGTGTATAGCAAGCTGGTCTAGGACAGCCGTCCAGTTTGCTGCTGCACCGGTTTGGTAGGGTCCTGTCAAGAATAAATTGGGAAACCCCCGGGTGATGACTCCATGCAATGTACTCGCCCCTTCAACCCATTTCTCCTCCATCGTCTGAGTACGACCAGTGATTGAAATGCCAGCACGAGAACCTGGGCTACCATCGGAAGGCGCCCTGTATCCCGTGCTGAAGATCAGGAGGTCCAGTTCAATCTGCTGTTCCTGCACCACCACACCATTCTCCGTCACACGCTCAACACCCTTTCCATCAGTATCTATGAGTTTGACATTGGGAAGATTAAAAGCGGGGAGATACTCGTCATGGAAACATGGTCGCTTGCACCAGGAGTAGTACCAAGGCTTCAACTTTTCAGCAGTAGCCTTGTCCTTAACGATTTCTTCAACCCGTGAACGGATGCGTTCTTGGTGTGGTAAATCCAAAGCATGCAAGGAAGCGATATGAGCAGGTATTGTCTCCGGTGTTAGAAAGCCAGGGGTTCCAATCAGGGCGTGGAAACAGCCTTCGGTCCACTGGTCATCAACTAAATTGACAGGTGGTAGGGGTGTGACCTTAGACATATGGGCGCTGAAATTGTCCACCCTTTCCTTCTGCCAGCCCTGCTTGTTTGCAACCTTTTTGTTCCACCAGTCAGGATCAGTGGCATGCTGGCCTCGGCTGTCGACGGTGGTTGGAGTGCGTTGGAAGACATAAAGCTCTTTGGCCCATTTGGCAAGCTCGGGTATAACTTGAACGGCCGTTGCACCTGTGCCAATGATGCCTACTTTCTTATCCCTCAAATGGTTCAAAGATGGGTCTGTTGGCGAGCCTCCAGTATAAGCGTAGTCCCAACGGGAGGCATGGAAACTGTGGCCCTGGAAATTCTCGAGTCCAGCGATACGGGGCATTTTGGGGACATTTAAAACTCCGGAGGTCAGGAATACGTATTGTGATCGAACGTTGAATTGCGGCTTGGATTTGCTGGCATATTGCCGTGACAGTTCAACGACCCACTCCTTCTCATTCTCATCCCAGGTCATGGTGCGTGTCTCGGTGCGGAACAACGTATTCTTCCTTAACTTCCACTTGGCGGCGATTTTCTCTGCATACTCTCTCAACTCAGGACCGTAAGCATACTTGTGCTTTGGCATGTATTCCATCTCTTCTAATAGAGGCATGTAGATGTAACTTTCTACATCGCACATGAGCCCCGGGTAACGATTCCAGTACCAGGTCCCTCCATATCCACCGGCGGAATCCACAATCCATAGATCCTCGATTTTAATTCCCGCTTGTAGCAATCGGACAGCGAAGAGAAGCCCGCCAAACCCTGCTCCAATAATGAGGTACTTGCAGCATTTGGGCGTAGAATTGGTATTTCCAATGCGATTTCCATTCTCCGTATCGATTTGCAGCCAGGGATCGTTTCCGGAGTTTGCGAGTTTGCTCACAGTAGTCAACTCGACGAACTGGGAATTACCTTCCGGCCTAAGTCGCTTCGCACGTTCTTTTTGGTATTTCTCTGTGATTTCTGATGTTTTTGAAGCATTGACAATGCTTGGATCGATAACATCAAGCTCAGCTGGCGGCCCAGTCAGGGCAGTTTGGGTTTGGAGTGGGTTACCCATGACGAGAATTGATATAGATACTGAATATGTATATTCAGATATCCACGTGGAGGTTTTAGTTCGGAAATTTTGTACTGATCAAATTCTGTCTGCAAAGTCCGGGGACTCTTATATCTGGGCTCATGAAGCCCAGAAGTAGAGACGTTTATCATATCCAAAGCCGGCGGTAGCGAATTAACTCACGCACCACCACTACACTCCGTGGCCACCTTTGACGTGGCCGCTGGTAGGTTAATTAGCAAGGCTCGCGGCCCCACGCATGTGCATGGCCGGTACCATGGTATGGGCTTGTTAGATTGTGCGAAGGAGACCAGGAAATCTCATATTGCTGAAGATCACTGGAAATCAAATGAGAAAAATGAAGCAGGACAATAAGCGCTAGCGCTGTTGAGCTGCAGCGCCTCTTCGCGCGGCGGGCGTCTCGATGGATCAACATGGTACCAACTATGTACCTCAAATATCCTTCGTTCTTCTCGCATAGAGCGCTAGATGGCTTGAGCAGAATGGAGCTCATACCAGGCTCACAAAGTAGGATCCACTTGTACTAAATCCCATTTGATACTTAGGCATTGATCTTTCATCGGCTATTAGGTATTTTTTTTCCTCAACTTATTATTCCCCGATCCATTGGGCTTGCAGGAGCTTCGTGGAAGTCCTACAGTTTTCTGACTACGGCTTACGGAGACTAGGTACGTATCAACAAGCAAGCAAAATTCAGTACTGAAAGAGAGAATTCTCGAATCGCCGATTGCCATAACCGTCACATCGCATTTAGAATGGTTTCGTTTTTACCGAGCGTAATTACTACCAAACATAGAGAGACATGCAGTAAATGGCCAGCTCCAACTATCTGTCAATTAACCTCGTCAATATCTACCTCGTACGGCTAACTGTTACTTGCCTAGCTGGATTGCATCCCTGGCCTACAGTCTTGATACATAGAGTAAAAAACGGGCGCGCCAGCTATGGATTGAGAAAATTACATGCATCATTAGTCTGGTTAATGCATTATATATACTTATCTTTGGGACAGCCACTTAGGTGTGCCTCTCAAAAAGCGATATTTGCATAGTGCTGCATAGTGCTCTTATATCTTTACATAGCTCCATAGCTACAGTAGGTCTAGTGCATTGCGAACTCGATGCATGTCTACGTCATGGGCAGTGTCACACATGCGAGTCAATTTAACTCGTAAGTATGTTTTACACCAATGGTGAGCGAGTAGCGTGCATGTTGAGGAAGACAGTGGGCTTCAACCAGAGCGAGTGGGGTAGCTCTGGTTACTGGATGTATTGATGATGCCTAGGTGTGTTGTCCTATTCAGAGTGACTGTCAAATATACGGTAGTAAGAGATACTACGATGTGTGTATATAAACACTACAGGTAGTAGTATATGCACTGTACGTACGAAAAATACAAGATACGGTCTTTGGACCTGGAATTACACGGCCTACTTGCCTGTTAATCCACTAGCGTTATCAAGATCCCTCTCATTGGCCTTTAAATACCTCCACTTTTATCCTTGCAGCTCTCCTAGTTGAAGTAGATATGCATAGCACTCAATACTAGATATTCTGATGCGCGATCCTCCGTTTGTCCTTTATCGTCTGACATGTCAAGTCTGCTGACATTAGATCAAGACAGTACGGACGAACAAGCAAAGTTATACGTTTTGTCTTTCTCACGCAAACCCAGCTTGTGCCACTTATGCACGGCCGGGGCCCTGGCACTATTAACGAGACTACTCTGGGGATCCTTAGCTTACAGAAGTGGGGAGGCCCTAACTACGGCCCCCTATGTAGTTACTTACATGTCTACCTATACGTACTTCCCCTTCGCAATCCAATCCTCTAACACAAGTTAAGGAAACCAACCCTCTGTACCCTTAGGTATAATCCTATGTAGCAATCGCAAAATCACGGTGAGACGACAACATCTCTTCCCTGATTTGTTACAACCACCTAATCGCAAACCGGGCATCAACTTACTCTTAGCCTTCCCGCTCACAGTTCCCTTAACATGCGAATATGTGTATTTATATGTCATTGTGGAACCGATCGGCCCAGCAGTAATCGGTCGTCTGTCTAGTTTGTAATTGTGCCATATACACAATATATAGGCCAGTGATTTCGAGATACTGTAGCAAGCATATCATCGGACTGCAAACCCGATTCTGTTAGCGAATATACTGACATGCTTGTAACGAGGTTCTACAATACATAGTTGCGTCAATTGCCGGCTTATCAGTATTTAGGCGCACTTGCAAGACAGTTCACACACATATGGAAGCACTTAAGCAAATAACATAAATAAGAACCATATTGTGCTACAGACAAACCTCTATAATAGCAACGTTGGGACCAGGGACTATTATGCTATTAAAGGAGTTATGCATTTATAGAGGTTTTGTGTGGTATCAAGTGAGCATGGTAATATAATATCCAATTTATGAAAAGAAGATAATTTCGTAGCTTTGGAAAATTGTTGTCCACCACCTGTAAATCAACATCTCCAGACTATCATTTGTCGTTTATACTCTTTAATACCATGTCGCAGTTTCCAAGTTTCCAACCAACCATTTGAGAACTTTAATACCACTTCATCCATTGGGTAAAGTGCCTTAGAGATAATTGCCGCCTTTTCTTTAATTAGATCAGCACTCATTGGAACCTGATTCTCAAACCGTAGAAACCAGTCATATAGGACTATGTCCAACTCTGGGTGTTGAACTCGCCAACCCGCTTGGTGTCGCTTGTTAGCAGCATTTCTGCTACTTTCGGAAGTGGAGTCTCATCTCGAAATCTTTTTTAATCCCTAAGCTCATATTAGTACTACACTTCACACTTCTGGACAAATAAAGCATACGAGCTACAGTGGATTGATTAGTTTGTTTCTTGAACTTAACATTAAACCACTGTGCCAACTCTGCTGCGTTGCCTTTGGATATCCTTCTGCATGCGAAAACAACTGGAAGCGCTCACTGTCTGTTGCATCAACCTCTCGAAGGCGGAGTGATTTGGGGACTACTCTGGATTGTTCTAGTAGGCTAGGATCGATAACAATATTGAACTGATAGATATATCCATTGAGAGATCGAAGCACAAATCTCCGCACTCTGCAAATTTTCACAGCTTGGGTCCGCCCCCATGCCGCTATTGTAGGTATGCGGGGTAAATTGTTAGCACCTGGCAGATTGGGACGGGTAAAATGCTATGCATGCTATTAAAGAGTTATGCTATTTTCGCCATAGTCCCAAACTCGGGCCAGGTTATGCATATATAGAGTATACTATTATAGAGGTTTGCCTGTAAGTATACAAATTAACTTGATGCACGTGACGTGTTTTGACAATGGCCGCTATACTGGGGCCGTCCCCTTCACCAATCGCCATTCATCAATTTAACGCTAATTCATCGTCGCATTCACAGAAATGTTCTATGTATGTATGGAGGTGCAGAACAAAAGGCTCTAGATATGAGAGCGGCTTGTACCAACCAGACTAAACAAAAGTCATCTTCTTTGGGAAATGCAGACATATGCATATTCATGCACGCATAATTACTTGGCTCATCAGTTCGGCTATCTACATGTGCATATAAAACAATCGTCACCATCATAGTATATACAGTCACATGAAAAAAGTCTTCTGCGGACAAGCGCGCAGCGCCAAGGCCGCGGCTTAAATTGCGTGCATATTGCATATTCTATAAATATATGCATCCATATCGCATATATGCATACATGAAACATGAACATAAAAAGGAAATCGCTAATATTTTGTATACCACCCACCTGCCTTAATCACAGCTGCCATCCGACGTGGCATAGATTCATATAGTGCTTTTATTGCCCAAGCTAATCGTTTTTCCGCAACTTCTGCATCAATTGATTTGGTCGTTTTCTTGCCCTCCATTTCCGAATCCCTTTTCTATGTAGCATGTTATAGAGCGTCTTCGTTATTATTTGACTATCCTGGAAATACTTTAGGTAAGACAAGCTCCTTGAGAATTTTCGGAATTTTACGACAGCCTCTTCCTGTTCTGGTGTCATGCTATGAGGGCGTCCACTGCCTGGAGCATTCTCATGTGTATCTATCAAACATCCTCTTAGTATTTCGTCTATAGTAAGAGCTTGCTACTAACCTCGACTTTCATATCTATCTAAGAAACTCTTTACTGTCTACCTATTTCTTCCAACGCGAACTGCAATTTCATCGAGTGGCATTTGATATTCCCAATATGCAAGAATCTTGCCCTTCTCTAGATCTGACATTTCTCGCCGCTGCTTAGCTGGAGGAATATTGGCTGACATCGCTGAGATAGTAGTACGCACTGGGCACTCTACTCACAATTTACTAACCGTTGGCTTTTACAACAGATACTTGTATTGGCGTGCTTTCATAGTCTGGTTGGCACGTGCTATCATTAGGCGCGGTCAGATATATGCAGCTAGCCGCGCCCAGCCTTGGCGCTGCGCGCTTGTCTGCAGAAGACTTCTTTCATGTGACTGTAAAACACCAACAAATAAACAATCCCAAAATACGACGCGAAATTCACAGCAGCAAACAAACCAATAATATTAACCAAAAAGTTTGAGATACAACCAGAAAAATTTTTTTTAAAATAAAAATAAAAATAAAAAATAACCCAAAATATAATGCGATGAGAGAAACAAAAAATAAAAATAAAAATAACCAGCCCTTGTGCTTATGGCCTGCTCGGTGAAAGATTAATGACTAATAAATTATTCCAATTTGACCACCGTTGCTTTGCCCCCAAACCCTGGAGGGTTGAACATACTTTTCTATTCAAAAAGAATAAGAAGGCGAGGTACTCGTCATACCGCTCATTCGCAAACCGGGTGCGATTCTGGTTGGACTGCGCCCGTGTAAGGAACGCAGTCTGGATTTCATCAGGAATAGCAGCGAGTATAGACGTAAGAAGGCTCGTCACAAAGTAGTTAAATCTTAGTATGAAGACTTGCTTATCTAACAGAAGGTAGCTAGCAAAACCGGAGAATATATATACATGGAGGTGCGGCTGGCCCCTTCCACCCCCCCTCTTTTGAATTTACCTCCTATTCTTTCTGTACGTACACATACATGTTTTTTTTCCTCCCCGTATATGTGCATTTTGAAAAGGCGTGAGCTGGCTGCACTGTGATATAAGGAAATAAACGTAGAATAAGGAAAACAAGACTTCTGTATTGGCGAGTTCAGGGTAAACATTGGTGTGGTGGATATGAAAATAAATAGAGTGGCCATATGGCTAGTTGGTTTCATGTCAAGCTGGGGAACGGGCTATTATTGTATATATAGCGAGTTGAACATACAGCTAGGGAAGGGGCTAATATTGCATATATGGCGAGTTGAACCTCCAGCTGAGGAAGCGGTGAATATTGCATATATCGCAGGCTGTATATCAAGCTGGGGAAGGGGCGAATATTGAATATATGGCGAGTTGAAAATCCAGGTAAGGAAGGGGCGAATTCAGGCTAAACGTGGGTGTGGTGGGTATGCAAAAATAAAGCGGCCATATGGCTATGTGGTTGCACGTCAAGCTAGGGAGTTGGCTAATATTGCATATATGGCGGGTTGAACATCCAGCTGGGGATATTGCATCGTCTCCGTCCCTATCGTCCTCATCGATGTACTCCAGTTCATCCTCTTGACGAGATGGTGAACTGCTTCCCATATTGAAGGAACTCATTGAGTTGTTTTCCCGTCCTCCCAAGTGGTTCATATGTTTTAAACCCATTGTAAGCCCCGCATATTTTTGGTAGAGCTTGGTATTCTAGTAACTCCATCCCAGCGAGTCGTGAGTCAGTTGTACTAGAGGTTACTGGGCGAATGCAACCTGTAAATAAGGACCGAAGTGCGAGTGGGGACATTCCTCCATTGCTGTTGCCGAGACGGGTAAGGACTGCCATGGCTTTGCTAGCCTTCTCGTACGAGATTTGATGTGTTGTTTGAATGAGAGGAGATGGTCTACAATAATCCCCAGTGTGGTAACTTGATTCGGTCTGTGTTGAGACCCTATGTCCAGACAGGTGTTCTTAGAGTCCTCCCATCTTAGGCCATCTACTTCAGCTGCCTTAATCAAAGCCTGGTCCACCTTCTGGACAATCTGCTTATGCTCTGCTGGGGAGTGTCTTGAGCTGATGATTAGGGGGTTCACGTCGTCTGCATAGCTAAAAAGGTAGATATCTTGTTTTGAATGCCTCCTTCGGTGACCATCGATGTGGCTAGGGAGACCTGGCCTTGGTAGAGCCAAGGCGAAGGCTGCTAATCCGTCGGCCTTTTCGTTCCCATGAATGCCTATACGGGAGCGCACCCATGAGACCGAAGTGTCGTGTTGATTGATGTGGCGGTCCAGTAGGAGGTCTGAGTATAGTCTATAAGATGCATGGGTCTGAATAGGGTAGATATCATTTAATTCAACAGAAATACTGTAGCTATATGACTACCATCCAACATATCCTCTTTGAGTACCTTAGACTGCAAAGACAAACTGGAAATACAAAGGGAAGAAAAAAGCAGGAACCTCGTAACAGTATGGTTGAATGAAGGGGGCATGAGGAGCCGCCCAGAGACCCGGGTGGATTCAGGGCAAGGGAAGTTAATCTGCCAGGTCCGCGCAATACAAAGAACTCAAGTGAATCGAGGTCCCATGCTGTCATTAACAGACTTGCGCCCGATTACCCAGGGGCCTGACTGAACCTCGACACAAAAGAAAAAGCCAAAAATATCTCGCAGGAGGAAACAAAAACGCTGGTAGCAAATTGAAAGCCCAAAAATACTCGCAGGTAGAACCTCGACCCAAAAAGGAAGAGCCAAATATCTCGCAAGTGGAAGAAGTCGGTTAGATTGACGAGGTCGTTTTACACATACATGCGGGCATGATCCAGTGCTTCACACCAGTGGGGCAGTTGATGGCAAGGCGTAGTCGGGTTTGGAAGCCTTGGAGCTTGCTGCCGCTCCCGTCAAATTCTTTTGGCTTGGGTATCTTTTCTCGGGGCTAGGGCCGGCTGCTACAGTGAAGTCTCGTTATAAGAAACTTCTCAGGACCGGCTTGGAGTTTCTTATAACGAGAGGTTTCTTATAGCGAGATATATACACAAAAATTATGAAAGGTCCGTGCAAGAGTTTTACGTTCTTTTTCAGTCCATATCTGGCGGGTTTGGGTCTGCTTTGATGCCATGACTCTCGTAGCACTCAGACAATAATTGATCTTGTACACCAGTTACAGATGAGTAGCATAAGACTTTGTTTGCCTAATTCTAATATATTAACGTGTTGAGTAACAATTCACAAAATGCGAGGACATATGCGGCTCCAGCAACACCAACCACAACCTCGATATAAGAAACTGTATGTGTTACTAAGCAAAGACTTAAGAAACCTGCTAATAGCGAGAGTTTCTTATTTTCCCATACAAATTCTGGCGGGACCGGGGCACTGTTTCTTATATCGAGAGGTTTCTTATAACGAGGTTTCTTATAACGAGACTTCACTGTATGCCCTGTCATCTTCTAATTGTGTTCGTAGTAGTTCTAAGAGTCTGGACCTGGTTCGTTAGGTCCCGTAACTGCTGGGCCTTGGTTCGGTGGATTTGTGAGGACAGAAGGGTGCGGGGTGTCATCGTTCGTGATGCCCGTGGGAGCCTGAGCTGCTTGCCATCGGCCAAGCAGTTGGCCAACTTCTGGTGGGGACATGGCTATGGCTACGCTCGATGGAAATAATGGAGACGCAACGTAGTGAAACGGGGCTACCAGTGGACAGAACCAAATTAACATTAACCAGAGATCTCCGAGAGGTCCCTGTGCAAGCCTCAGTCAGGCCTTCTGGGGTCCTCTGGTAGCCAGCCCGTTAATGACAGCATGGGGGCTCCGTGTCACTCGACTTGTTATTTTGGCTTTCACAATATGGTTTCGCCATGTTTGGCCCTTGAGTTTATTTCATTTATTTAGTGTTGTTATCCGTTTGAGTTTATTTCATTTATTTAGTGTTGTTATCCGTTACGTGTATGGACCTGGCATATCAACTTGCCTTGTCCCTGAATCCATCCGGGTTTCCGGGTGGCTCCTCATGGTCCCCTTACTGGGGCCGAATAGGAGTAATGAGTATTTAAAAAATTTAAAAAAAAAAAGAGAAGTCCCTGTGAGAGGTGAAGGGTGGGTGCGAGGGGTTGTACCCCACTGGAATGGGGGTTTGATGGGGCAACTACGGGGATGACAGACCAGGTGAGGTAAGTAGGAAGTGAGAAACCGCTCAGATATGTTTCCCATGGTCCCAGTTGATTATTATATATCTCACCATGTATTTGGGATTAAAATTGGGCCCATAATTGAGTGACTCAGCTTTGCCTGAAACTCCCTTGTTTAACACGCCTTTCCTTTATATATCTGCTCTCTCTAGCTATAAAAAACTCCTATAGGCTAAGGAGGACTTTCCGATACCATACAACTGCCTAAAGGGCTTTGGAATTACTGTGCATTAGTATTAGTGCATTGAGTAAGCTACCACCCACTAAATGATGAGTAATAGTAAACCTGGCCAGTTAGTAGGGTCAGAGGCAAATTGGAAATGGTTATAGAAAAGTTTCTGATTCTGATAGCAAGTTATTGGCTAGCTGGTATTTTTGTTCTGTGCTGCCGAGGAATGGGTATTCCTGCGTGGGATGTCCTCTCTAGGAATTGGCTTTAAAAAAAAAAGAAAAAAAAATATCGCTCAGTTATGATACACACCGGGTGGATATGCGTATACACCTCTTTCAGAGGTCGTTGTGCCAACCAGACTAGCGTATACAGGGCATTATATACAATCCGTAGGCAAAAGTCTTGGTGAAACACAATTTTGAGCCGCTTGGCAAGCCTTGCCACAATACCTCGATACCTTCAATTTTCATGAATAACATAACAACCAGATGTCGCTAAGTTCTGAAATGGAATATATGAGATAAATACAGGTAGTAAAGAAGTAAAATCCAAGATGTCAGGACAATTAAAGGAAAATTGCAAATGAGGTGAAAGTTAGAGGTGTGGCTAGTAGCGAGTGTACCGGCCCTTAGCCGCAATCACAGCTGCCACGCGGCCAGGCATGCTCCTCCACAACAGACTCAGCAGGCCTAGCACGTACTGCATCTGGCCCTCCAGGGGCACCTATTGGAGATGTCAGAGGTGAACCCAAACATGCTCTATAGGGTTGAGGTCTGGACTTTAGGGAGGGCGTTTCTCAACAATAATGCTATGTCGCTTGAGGAAAAGAGTGATAATCTTTGCAGTATGTACTGGAGCATTTCATTGTCTTGCTGGAATTTGGCATTGCCAATGGTGCGGTTTATGTGGTCTATGAGTGGGAGGAGGAGCATCTTGAGGAGGTGGCGATAGACAGGTGAACGAACAACCAGGACCAGGAGAACAAATGTCCCACGAGTCTTCCCCCAGAAACAGCCCTAGACTACAGTGGAACTTCGTTACAAGCATTTCCTTTATAAGAATAATTTCGCTATAAGGCAAGATGCCGACCGCCCTCATACAAAATAAGAATAAAAACTCTATAGGCATATTCTTAGTTTTTGCGAAATATTCTTATAAAAAAAGGATACTAGCAGGGGATTTTGCGCACTAGCCGGGTTATTTAGTTAGTACCAGAGGGTTATTAGCAAATGATGATGCAATACTGATGTCTGATATACGATGTGTTCAATCTACCTCTGCTTCCGTTCAACCTCTATTATAGATACGATCTTTTCCAATCTATTGTACAACTGATTATCATAGCCAGCAATATGCCACCACCCACGACTCCGAAGCGCCAAAGCTGGACGGAAGCTGAACGTCATGAAATTCAAGATTATGCTCAACAGCATCCTACTGAAGGCTGGCGAGCAATTAAGCGCTGGTATGAGAGTCAATATCCAACAAAAACATTAGGCCAGTCCCTCCTCCCCCCCGCATCACACATACCGCTGCATTGGAGGCGTTAGAAACTCTAACAATATATAAACTCCAAGCCGGAACCATGGATTCAACTCAACAACAATCATTCTACAGAGAACGACGCCGAATTGAGGGTGCACAAATGGCAGACAGGGGTCGGCAAAGGCAGAGGACATTGGAGGAGTGTGTAGGGGTGGTTAAAGAGGATGTTTAGGGCGTAACCGGTGGTTGGAGGAGACTTTGGGGGTATCTGGTGGTTGGCGGGCATTTTTAGGGGTATCCGGCGGTCGGAGGGGATGTTGGGGATGTTCAGAGGCTATATGCATGTATATAGCGGGTACCTGAATGCATATATGTACATTTGACTACACATTCTGATATAAGCATATATTCGCTATAAGAATGGGGGTCGACCGCCGGAAGACATGCTTGTAACGAAGTTCCACTGTACTTAGTCTGGTTGGCACAACACCCTCAACAGCTGACTATTCTCGCATTCAATGGGGTATTCAATCCTAGTTTTGAACGCCGTTCAAACCGTTCCTTGAACGATTTTTTTGTCCAACCGTTCGAGGGGTTGCGCGGTTTGCGCGTACTAAATTTTAAGCGACGCTTAAAGCGGGTTTAAACGGCCTTTCAAGAGCTTTTTTGAACGAATCGTTTGAACGAACTTAAAATGCGGAGCTAGCCCAAATCCGTTTAGAGAGTAACTAGCCAAATATGGCTAAGTGATTCAGCCTCATATGCCACCATGCAACTTGACTTACCTCCAGCCTATTTTTTTTTTTTTTTAAATACTAGGGGTATTCAATCCTAATTTTGAACGGTTTTTTTTTAATCGGGGTTCTTGCGCGGTTTCGACCGTTCTGGGTTTGAGTACCCCATTTTGCAACCGCGCAAATGGCAGTTTAAACGCCCGATTAAAACGACCGATTTGGGCGGTGTTTTTGGGGTCAAGGTGCCAATTGTCTAGGCTTAATTGGGCTAGGTTCTAAATTAAACTCTCTTCGTGACTTATGTAACAGTGGGGGGGTAGGGATAATTGTCAGGGCTGAAGGAAAGTCATATTGCATAGTGGCATATGAGGCTGAGCTCAGGGCTAGTTACTCTCTAAACAGATTGGGCTAGCTCTGCATTTTAAGTTCGTTCAAACGATTCGTTCAAAAAAGCTCTTGAACGGCCGTTTAAACCGCTTTAAGTGGGTTCAATGTCGCTTAAAAATTTGTCCGCGCAAACCGCGCAAACACTTAAACGATCGGAAAAAAAAATCGTTCAAGGAACGGTTTGAACCTTCAAATCTAGGAATGCGAGAATAGTCAGCTGTTGAGGGTGTTGTGCCAACCAGACTAACCAGACTAAGTAGTCAGTTGGACTAAACAGCACTAGCTCTATGACTAAGAGTTTTTATGCTAACAAGTATAAAACCTCAGGCTCACTGCAGTCCTTCTTGTTTACACACGTCCGTCCCTCCTACACTGAACAATAACAACCTCAAATCACATCTAATCACATACAATCACCTCCTGGTCTCATTACAATAACCATGAGTACTTCTTTCACAGCCCCAATTAGGACACCTGACACCTTTGGTCGACATATATGGGGACCATGTTCAACAACTTCTTCCTCTGGGTCCTCAGGGTCTGACAGCGACGCATCTAGTGATATCTCTGGGTATAGCAAACGGCCATCCACGCCCGATGGTAGCCAGTACAGCCGTCGCACTCAAGACATGGTTGACATGGCAGAAGGAATCATCAAACAGACTTCCATGGAGTCAGAAGCTGTAGTTTTGGCCGTGGGAAGTAAAGAGAGGATTAAAGAATATGTCACTAAAACAAGGCGAAATACAAAGGCAGCGACCAGGTTTCGTTCTGCCACAATTAGAGAAATTGCAACCTTGGTAAGTAACTGATTCAACTGTTGGTATTCCCGTAGCTAACTGTATTCGTAGATATATACCTACATTGGCTATGAATCTATTCCTAGTACTCTAGAGCCAGCCTTCGACGATTACAACCTGACCAGCTACTTTATAACTAGAAAGGACTATACTCACTTCATTCATGGTGAAGTTTCTCTTGTAGCACGCGCACTCCAGCTGGCCAATACTAGGGACACGCATACACTTCTTAAGTTTGTGTCACCAGCCTTCCTCAGCCCGCTCAATGTAACCGTACATACGGTCACTCTCTCAGATGCTCTCGAAGCAATTAGCTGGCTAGAAACCACCTCTCTCACTAAAGTTTCAACCACCCTGGGATGGACTACAGCAACAGCTCAAGATATCAGGGTATTTATTACAGCTGCAAGGAAACTCCTACCTCCCTGGTCCTTACAGCCTGGCTTTACGTTGACAAAAGCCAATTCAGAAGTCTCATTAAAGAAGTTTGTTCTTTTTGCCAGAGAGCAAAATTTCACCCTCATGGCAAAGGCGAGGGCCTGGGGTTTCCAAGCGCTAGCTGCAAAGAGGAAGAAGTTTTTTGATAAGGCAAATAAGGAGGGCCTGATTCCATCTCTTCAGGATTTGAATGCAAAGGCATCTAAGGAGGAGTTTGAACAGCTAAAGGAGGACACGAATGCAAAGGCATCTAAGGAGGAGTTTGAACAGCTAAAGGAGGACACGAATGCAAAGGCATCTAAGGAGGAGACCAAGGCGGAGTTTGAACAGCTAAAGAAGGGCAATGAAGCCAAGTTAGATGGCTTAAAGGAAATCATCAGCCTTGTGCTTAAAGGACATCCTTTGGCCGAGGAAATCGGCACCCGGCTCCAGAATCTCTAAGGGTTGGAACTACCAAGCCAGTGTATTAAAACCACCAACATGAACCATTGCAAACCAGCTGTTAGGCGTTAGGAATACTGGATCTGCGACAAGTTTACCTGGGTGCTTGCTTTGTGTCCATCATTCAATGAGATGCGTGTATTACTCTGTTGTACTTGTTTCTTCACCTGTGTCAAGCTTTGTAAGAAATAATTTGTACGTTACAGTCAAATTGGGCACAAGCTGCAATCTTTAATTAGTGACAGGCTCTCGAGCCCCAAGTAGTGACATGAGCTGACCCAGAATGATTACAACAACACACTTGGTCGGATCTCGACAGCCAAAGCACCTACAGACAAGGGGATAGCACCATGAGATAGCTCTCGTTGTCTTCGACAAGAATATCCACACAGACCTCTCGGGAACAATTATCGCAGCCCTTTTCTCCTCTTCCTCGTTCTTCTTCTTCCTCGCTCTCACTTATGCAGGCATTGGTTCACGATTCCAGGAGAGCACCCACACCAAGTCGGCACCACCAATCATGGAATTTGTAACTCCCACACCAATCGGCATGCCAAGTAAGGGGAAGACAAACGACAATCAGGGGAAGATAGATCGAGTAAATCCACCTCTCAAGACCCGGCTGCCAGTCACCTGACATCCACAGCCACCGTCTCTCGACGGATACCAGCATAGCCACAAGTTCCTCGGCCCCAACAGCCACAAAGCACGATGAGGGAGCACTTCGAGCTGATTCGGACAAGCTGTAAGAAACATCATGGAGGAGTACACGCCACCACCCGCAGTCATTGACAAATGGGATTTCTGTACCGACAGTATTTTTACACAATTCTCGGAGATTGCAGATATTTCGGAGCATATCGACTCTGTCCCTGCCGTCAAGCTTAGAAAGGGTTCATTGAGACATAGGGAGGAGGTCTTAGTTCCCCATATACGGCGAAAATATTCACCTGTACCACAATGCCCCACCCTACCACCACAATGCCCCACCACCACAACTGACACCAGCACTCAGACCACACCTCCGAACCCCACACCACCCCGACCGCGCCAATGACTAACAGCGTCTCCACCATTTCGGACCCCCCTTTCCTTTAATAGGGGTA
Organism: Terfezia boudieri ATCC MYA-4762; assembly: GCA_003788615.2. Lineage (NCBI taxonomy): Eukaryota > Fungi > Ascomycota > Pezizomycetes > Pezizales > Pezizaceae > Terfezia > Terfezia boudieri. The sequence goes on along the minus strand of ML121550.1, from coordinate 145,611 downwards.
TTCAATCCTAGTTTTGAACGGTTTTTTTTTAATCTGGGTTCTTGCGCGGTTTCGACCGCTCTGGGTTTGAGTACCCCAATTGTGGCAAGATACCAGCATACGTTACTTGACTGGCCTACCTTACAGTCCGTGGGCAAAAGTCTTGGTGAAACATCACTTGGCGCTTTCATCTTCAATATACAACAGCAGCAATTTCGAAGTTCTCTGGACGTCCTGTCAAGAATTTCCTAAATCGGACAGCTGAGCGGGGGGGGGGGGTATATTGAAAATGCTCCCAGGTCCGGAAGACCCAAGAAGCTCAGCAAAATGGGACCGGAGGGCTACTTCGATGTGTAGAGAAGAATAAAACATGGACTAGGGAGCAAATTCGGCAGGATTGTTGCCCCCATGTTTCGCTAGATACACTAGACCGTTACCTCCGAGAGATGGCCTACGAAAGTGGCTAGCTAAGAAACACCCTAAAGTACCTAGTCTGGTTGGCACAACAATGTCCAGGAGGCATGTTCCTTGTCACATCGACACTCCTATTCAAATTTCCTTGTATTGTGCGATTTTGTCCACCTGTGATATATATAAAAAATGAATAAAAGAAACAAGAAAACTTATATGTACAAGTACGAGGTTGTGTGGCTCAATCGGTAGAGCATCATGCTAAAAACGTGAAGGTTGTGAGTTCGAGTCTCACCATGACCTTTGTTTTGCTGATTCAAGAGACACAAGTTTTTACCTGCATGTCGTAGTACTTGTCACATCGACACTCCTATTCATTCCATGATGAAAACTCCTTTGTATTGTGCGATTTTGTTCACCTGTAATAAATATAAAAAAAGATAAAAAGAAACAAGAAAACTTATATGTACAGGTACGAGGTCGTGTGGCTTAATCGGTAGAGCATCACGCTAAAAACGTGAAGATTGTGAGTTCGAGTCTCACCATGACCACAAAATATTTTGTTTTGCTGATTCAAAGAGACGCCAAGTTTTTTTACCTCCTTGTCACATCGACACTCCCGATTTTGTCCACCTGTGATAAATATAAAAAATGATTAAAAGAAACAAGAAAACTTATATGTACAGGTACGAGGTCGTGTGGCTCAATCGGTAGAGCATCATGCTAAAAACGTGAAGGTTGTGAGTTCGAGTCTCACCATGACCACAATTTCTTTTGTTTTGCTGATTCAAGAGATCGCAAGTTTTAACAGATGCAAGAGCTATAAAAAAGTGGCAAAAGGCTTTGCCTGGCTGGGCACCAGAGAGAAAGGATTGCACTGCAGAAGATTTTCAGAGTACGATTTGGAGTGATGAATGCTCGGTTGAGAAGTCGGCAAATTTGCCTATTTCGAACACCAGAAGAAAAGTGGGATAAAGACTGTATTCATGCAGTTAAGAAGAGACAAGGAACATCTCTGATAGTCTGGGGCTGTTTCTGGGGGAAGACTCGTGGGACAATTAATCTGTTCCCCTGGTTGTTCGTTCTGTTGTTAACTCACTTGTTCTATCGCCGCCTCCTCAAGATGCTCCTCCTCCCAGTTAGTCGTTAGTCATTGACCACATAAACCGCACCATTGGCAATGCCAAATTCCAGCAAGACAACGAAATGCTCCAGTACATACTGCAAAGATTACCACTCTTTTCCTCAAGTGACATAGTATTATTATTGAGAAACACCCTCCCTAGAGTCCAGACCTCAACCCTATAGAGCCACCCCTGGAGGGCCAGTTGCAGTACGTGCTAGGCTTGCAGTCTGTTGTGGACTGGCCGCGTGGCAGCTGTGATTGCGGCTAAGGGGCTGGTACACTCGATACTAGCCACACCTCTACCTTTCACCTCATTTGCAATTTTCCTTTGATTGTCCTGACATGTTGGATTTTACTTCTTTACTACCTGTACTTATCTCATATATTCCATTTATATTTGAACTTCAAACTGAGAGCCCAGGGTCTTCATGGTACCTAACAGAGCCGAGATATATTCGTTTCCAGTAATGCCAATAAGTTATCTAGAACTCATGTACAGGACAAAAATCCCACCATATAGTTCTCTCGCGCCTCTCCTCAAGGTTGCCTAACAAAACATGTACAGTCTTGCCGCATCCATGAGGCCCAAATGCACAAGTATAATAATACGATACTAACCACCTATATGATAGCCCAAACCATTCGAACCCCGATCCCCAGACTCCCCTTCCTATCATCTTTACCTCCCCTTGCTGGTATCGATGATCCCTTAGATACCCCAGAAGTAGCCGTAGTTGGCTGCGCACTCCCGCTACTTCTACCCTTTCCCTTCCTCACCATCACTCTCTGTAAATACCCCTCTCTTCCTCTTACTCATCCCATTACTCTTATCTCCTCCCGCATTCACCGCTCCGTCAAAAGCCTCCCTCTCCCTAGCCATATACGCCGCCACCCCATCAAACCTCAGCCCTCCATTCCCCGCCCCTCTCCCCGCCCCCCCAGGAGCTTTCCCCCTCCTTACCCCAGCCACCTTCTCTAATGCCACCCCCACTCCTCCACCACCACAATTACCACCACCATCACCACAACCACAACCACCACCACCACAGCCACCACAACCACCACCTCCTTTTTTCACTTCCTCTTTAATCTTCCATCTAACCAACTCCCCCGCGCACCTCGCATCCACCGCACTATCATGCCCTTTCACCACCCCTTTCATCTCTTCCCCTCCCTCCCCAGCAACCATAACCACATCCTGACTCTGAATCCTCCACCTCAAATACCGCTCTGCCACCCACGCGAGTTTATTCCTCACTGGGAACCCTCGTGTGTGGGGGAACAGGATACACGTATCCACAATATATCGATGACAGAGTCTTAGTACGCAGAGATCGTTCTCTAAAGCGTGACCGATGAGTACCGATACTCCGTCTTTCTGAATATCGATTTTCTCCGCCTCTTCCTCCATCTTCATTCCAACACGTTCCACCCCGAAGCGTAAGAGACGGAGGACTTCTCCCCTAGCAGCTTCGGGGGAGGGAAAGATACCCAGACCAGACTTACAATTTTCTGATGAGTAGGGCTTCGCGGAAACATACTCTTTTGCCGAGACGCCCGAGAAGCGAGTATTCAGGTCCAGAATTTCGCCTTTCGGACGGACAAGTGCATCAATGACCACCTCGCCCCCGGGAAAATCAACGACAGTGAGCCTCACCATCTCCATCCCAAGGGTAGTATAACACATCTCACAATCCAAGGCGAATGCCCTTGCAACCTTCACCCCCCCACCATTCCCATTACCTCCATCCGTCGTCGCACGGTTATTCGGATACGTCTCCACCCACTGCCACTGCCCTGCTAGCCTCTTCACATCCCCCACCTTAAATACATGGCTTTCTCCCGTCACACATCCCGCGCTTTGCCCAACTGACTGCTTACAACACGTAAATGATTTTTCTGGCCCCCCCAACCCCATCGTCATCGATCTCGGTGGTAACACAGCTCTTCCCCAGTGGTAAGTACATTTCCCCCCACTGGCCAACGCCCCATCGGATTCCCTTCTTCCCGGAAAAGTCTGGAAGCGGCTGTCACATCGGTCACAGATCTCCCACCCTTGTGAGACAGAAACGCCGGATTGGGCGGTTGCGATATCTGTGGATGAGGGGGGGGTGAGGATGTGACCATATTTGATGAGAATGGGTGGGAGATGCATGAGTGAGGCGAGTGAAGAGACCTCCTTTTGGGGGTCGAGGCCTGTGGTTAGAGGTTCGTACAGGGAAGGGTCAGTAATGAGGTCGCTTGGTGGAAGCCTCGGTGTACTTATGGTACTTTGGGGGCCACTAGCACTAGCTGCTGCAGCACAACCACCAGTAGCACTCGACTTCCCTTGTGGCATCTCCATCGCCATAATATCATTTCCTATACCCGCAAACTGCCCTTTCCCACCCGCACTCGCCACCCCCTGCTTCACTTGCGCAATACCATTCCCCGCTAACTCCTCCAACCCCTTCATCAACTCTCCTTTCCTCTTCCTGTCAATCTCCTTCCGCTTTCCTACCCACTCCGCACTCTTGGTATCCACCTTCTTTAACGCCGTAATCCGGTTTTTCATCACATTCGGATATACCGCCCCTTTACTCCTCGCTACCTCCGCTTCCTCTTCTACCGCCACCGTAATCACCATAGGGTCCTGCTGTGTTGCTTGGTATAGCCGTACATACTCCCCATGGAGAAGTGTCAGGAGCTGTGTGCGGGTGCCCCATTTCGCTGAACATCGTGCTACAGACGCTGGTACGAGGAGAATCGGTTTTGCCGGGGTTGGGGTAGGTTTAGTAGCCACAGCTTTGGAATATGTTAGAGCTGGTGATTGTGGGGTGATAGTTTTAGATGAACACGATGTTGATGACGATGTTGTTGTTGGAGCCTTTGTCAGGACTGTAGTGGAGGACATACTTCTCGTTATAAACGGCGCTGCAATTCCATCCACCTTATTCTGAGTCTGTGATTGTTGTGGCTGCCCTGTAACCTTTGGCTTAACAATGTGGACCCCCGGCACGGAAGCCATCCGATTTCGTTGTTCCCTAAGCTGTCGCTGTTGCTTTTGTAACGCCAGCGGTGCCGTATTAGCTTTTCTTGCCCCAGGAATACCCCCACCTCCACCAGTTTCGGTTCCAGCTTGCACCCCTTTCTCCTCACCCTTCTTTTTCCCCGTTTCTACGACACCATCCATCTCATCATCATCCTCCACCTTAACTTCTCTCTTCCTCATTCCACCAACACTACTCCCAGACCCAGACCTAGTAGTCCCAGTATTAACGGTCCCTGATCCTAACCCTAACCGTGACCCATCCACCTTCCTCCTTTTCGCCCTCCATCCGGTGTCTTCCCCGCACACTTCCTCTTCCGAGGTGCTACTAAGATCAATCTCACCCATATCTAATGCAACACCCCCCATAGATCCTGAGCTGACGCTGTCTCCCCCCGGCGTCGATCCATTAGATAATGTTCCACCTGGTTTGAGTCCTTCCTGAATATGATGTTGTTGATGCTGCTGTTCTTCCTGTACCAACACTGGTGTCGGTGCTGGTGGTGCTGGGAGTGCATCATGTGAAAACAGACAATAAACCAATCCACATTTCCCTGAATCAGCACCTACTGGGCAGGGAATATTACTAAAGAAAGATTGTGGGCGAAACATTTTCTTTGCCGCAGTTCGTATGAGATGGCCGCAACAGCTTCAAGTAACCTCCAACCACGGAACCTCCTCCTCCTCCCAGTGGTGGTATCTCTGTGGATCTCGTAGAGAGCTAGCCTTGCCGAAATTTGCGCGCATTCACGGCCGTAGCGGTTGCACACGGGGATCGAAGGCTGGTACAGCTCCGCAATCTGAGGTCAGCGAGCAGCGGCAAAACCTGGCACGGGAACAGCGAATTCTATACGGTCCTCCGGTTCGGTCGCGAAACTGTAAACGTTTGAGTTGAGCTAAGAGAGCTAGGGCTTGACAAGCGATGCCTAAGCCCCGCCACGAATGCCAAGACTCACATGCCAAGACTCACACTCACATGTGGCGGTGGCTATGCGTATTCTGAAAATAAATTTCGTTAACATATTCGTATCACTCACCAGTACCGGTAATCGTAAAAATTCCGGCTTGATAATGTATTCTCTCAAATTCCCCGAATTAATTCATGGTAAAACACATTAACACCAATCCCCCTCTCTAACATTCAGCCCAACATACTAGTATGTAAATACAATAAGTAAACGACAGAATCATGAACATGAACGTCAACGTTAAAGGTCATAAAGGAGAAGTTACAGAAGCAAAACTCAGTAACAGAAAGGGACACCAACAACCAAATCAAAATACGGACACATAGCACCCAGGGCCGAGAAAGGCAGTTGAGTGTGAGAGATACACTCAAAAACCGACAAAGACAGTCCCAAACCCAGATTTTTCTCGACAAACAATAAACAATAGGTATTACAAAGCCCAGCGCCAGTAAACAAATATCACTAAACACACAAGTAAGTACAGCAGATAGCCCCGAACAAATTTGCAATACAAGAAGTACAAGCGGATATCGGTCAACAGCCCATCCAACTTCACTTGCGTGGGTTGGTAAGGAGACGTAGAAGCACCGAGACTAAAGAACGAAAACATAGTGGATACTCAAATGCACCCCGGTTAACAACACAAAAAAGTAATTTACCAAAGGCGCACTTGATCAATCATCAGAAGCTCGATGAATAATCCCGACATGGCAAGAAGAAACGTAGGCATATAACACAGACCTCCACCAAACCCCGTAGAAACCCAACCCTCCAGTTGAAATGTTCAAATTTTGTTTCGACTGTGGGCACTCGTACGCAAAGGGGGTATGGTAAAAAAATGCCGGAGGATTTCGTGAAATGGCAGGGTTAGAGGCTCTGCTAGCTTCCTCTTAGATCATTTCTTCTCCGAATCCATTTCCCCTTTCGTACACTTCATACTCTGCACTGCCCACGATCCCCACCAATGACCGCTGCGGGGGGCTCTGAACTGCCACCACCCTATCTTCCCAGATGGTCTCGAGCTCCAAATCTGCTCTCTTCTCGCCTCCACAGACACTCCACCTCTTTCTCCTCTTCTCCTCTGCTGTTAACCCAGTGTTACCCGCCCTCGCAGGGGGTATCATCAAACCACTGATTCCTTCAAGCCCCACATGGCTTCGCCGCCGAAGTGACCTTTCGCTGATGGGAGAAGATACCGATCGGGTCATACCAATTGATTCTGGCTCTGGCTCTTCTTCCTCTTCCTCGGCGATGGCCAATCTGCGAGCTTCCTCCGCTAATCGTTCTGCTTCAAGAGCTTCAGCTTCAGCGTCGGGACTATCTGGAATGGTTTCAAGACTAGAGATACTTGGTGACCTAGATCTTATTGAACTTGGTGTTGATGGTCCAGACGAGCACAAGCTGGGTGATGACGATGCAATAGATGAAGCATAGGAGTCTTCGCCCCACCTTAACTCGCGCGGAGACTGATGATGTGGTGGATAATAGAAGGATGCTTTCGGTGAAGTGGAATAGTATCCTGAAGAAGATGTCGATCGTCGGCTCGGTGATCGTTCCCTCATTCTGTAGTTTCTCGTTCCCTCTGATGGAGTTGGAATCGACATCCCGTTTCGCCAGCTACTGGTGTTTGTATTTATCGGTGATGGAGAAGGAGGGGGCCCCAGAGTCGGAATAAATTTCTCTCTCGCTCGCTCGTATTGAGGAACCGTTGGTAGGGAAGTTGACCTTAACAACTGCATCCGGGATGTAGTGGGTGAGTTTGGTGTTATCGCCGAAAGCGGAGACGGTGGTGGGCTCATCATTCCGGGAAAATGCGACGATTTGGATCGCATGTGTTTGCTCAAGAACACTGTTCTCTTATTGGATAGTGTTGAAAATGAAACAGGTTGCGCTGTACCCAAGGTTGTGATCGATGACGATGGGCGCGATGGGCTTGATTCTGTTACAGATCCGGATGAAGTAGGCGTCGCAGGGGAAGAATATAAAGGCCTGACCGAAAATCCGGAAAATTTAGTGTGTAAGCTGACGTCTGGCTGAGCATTCAAAGAAATATATTTCGCTGGAGTTGAGACCGCGGCCTGGATTATGTTGGCCTGTGATGATTTCAGCGGTGACAGATATCCTGGGCCCGGCGGCGTAGATTGTGCTGAGCCCTCGTTCTGACTCCTGGTAAATGCTTCGCATGACGCCGAGCTGGAGGCTGCGATCGGAGAATGTGACATGATTGTGATGGTCAACTGGTTGTGGGGGGTGGGCGCAGTAACAAGTAATTTCAATTCCCACTGTTGTTGCGATTGGATGAATCGGGTGCTGTGTGCAGCCAGCTTTCAGCTGCTGCAGGTACGGAAAGCCTTTTGAACGGTGATGTTCGGTGGGCAATATACGCCGCCCAACTCCTGAACCCTTCCTTTCCCCGCGTTCAGCAGAGTAGACCCTGTTAATTCGCAGCTGAGGGGGTTTGCCGAAGGATAAATCGGCTAACAGTATAGATCAATTGTGCAGTGGGGTGCGAGTGGGGATGGGTCGTCGTCTCTCAACACCGCTTGCCGATGTCGGACGTTCGGACGTTCGTTCCCACTTTCAGCGCCGGCGAGTCTTTCAGGGAAAATTCGAATATTAGTCCTGATCCAACCAACACCCTTTCCATTAAATGGCTGTCCGTAAAGGGAGGCAACGAACCGGAAATTAGATCCTGGCGTTGCTTTTTTATTTATGTGCCTCCAAACGTTCCACTTGCTTCATGCAACAAGAAAGTAGTTTGAATTTTGTGCCTTTCTTGCTTTCTTTTTTTCGTCCTTTGGTATCCCTGAATGTGACTTGAACCTAACCGCCAGAAATCCGCGAGCGACACGCAGAAGAATCAAGAACTGAATCAGATAAAACCGAATGTGCTGAGGCTGGACAATGTAACCGCGTAGTAGTCAAAGGTGGGCCGTAGCTTCAGCTGCTGTGGGTGCTTTGTATGCTACTTCGCTGCCGATTGGGATCCGTGTCGACTCCTACTTGGGACGGAGAGCGGGGACCAGAACTTGTACAGTTGACTGACTCGTGTGCCGTTTGTCTTTGTCCGTCCTTTGGATAAAGGAAGACCCAGTGGGAGATAAAGCGTAAGAGACGAGATGAAAGGGGAGGGGGGGGGGGGGGCAAGTTGCTTAAGACGAAATTACTCAACGTTCGATTCTCCGGGGGCCGCCTGGATTCGGGGGGGTGGTGGACGGCACTCGGGTGTGCACTGGGTAATAATGAGGTCCGCCTTAGCGGGTCCTACGATGCTCTCCGCTCGCCCGCTCGCCGCTCGCCTCTGCAGAGGTTACTGTCTGTACTCGCCTGAACCTTGCTACCGCTTGCTCCAACAGCGTGCAACAACCTACAACAGCCAAAACAGCAACAGCAACAGCCAAAACAGCAGCAATATGGTAGGTCCTCGCTGGTTAGTTAGGTAGCCGATTCACCGCATCTGTGCCTCAGCCCAGCGCAGTCCAGGCCTTGATTAACTTGATTAACTCTCACGGATATAAAGTCTCGCTGGTTGGGCGTCGCAGTGACGGTCAGTTGGAAACCTAATTTCCTGAAACCGACCTCGTGGGCCTCACGCGAGAAAGAGTCACAATCACGATGCAGTCACAGGGCGCGAAGCTTCTCGCGGCTTCTGTGATTCGTGACCCTGAAATGTCAACCTGTCCAATCAATTACAAGGCAAGAAAAAAGGGATCTGATGGTACAGCTCGAAGTGGTCGTCCACAAGACTTGCTTCCCTCCAATTCAAAGAAAATGCGTGAAACTGAAGAGCTCCGCCCTTAATCTCAAATTCTCAATTATTCTCTTTCACCCCGTTTGCTTTGTTCTATGTAGTTCGACCCGTTGCTTATCTGCCTGCCTGTTGGTACCGTATATCTCCCGCACGTGCACCAAACTGCGGGATCCAATCCAGTCCGGTGGTCTGGCTTCTTGTGATTTTCAGATTGAGATTGAGATTGGGAGCGCTCGAACTTGAGCCTGAGCCGCAGGCTCAATTCGGTCCTGACCCCTTTTTGGGAATGGAATTTGACTCTCAAAATTAAGCAAACGTCAACGAAACGCACAAACAAAAATGCTGCCGTTGATTAAGCTTGGAGCGTCTTTCAGGTCTGGAATGCGGGTAGGTGAGTAGTAGAAGAAATGACCACCAATGAGCTGGCCCGTTCAATGAAACATATAAGAAACTGCACGGCAGTACTGGATGCTTTCTTTATTGAATCAGGGTTCTATCATCCTCCCAATATATATGTCTTTTATTTCGAGATACATACAAACCCCCCCGTCTATAACTACATATCTAGCGCCCGCATCTGTCGGCCGCGGCTACGTTACAATTAGGTGTGTCGCAGGTGTCGTATTTATATCTCATCATGCTCTACTCAGATGATGAAAATACCTACTGTCCCAGAATGAATGATTCCGCCAGGCACCAAATCAGAGATGTCGACTTCCACCCAGAGTATTTTTGATCATCACCGTTCAAATTTCAACTGGCACCATACTTACCGCCCAGAAAGTGCTGGGCTCGGGATGGTTGTTGTTTCGGGATTAGAAGTGTCATGTTAGCGCAAGCCCACTATGTAGGTAGTCTGGTTGCACTATCCCTCCAGAATTGGATTATGAATATGTATCAATTTGCGAAGTTAAGCAGCCTCATATTCCTCTCTCAGATTTACAGTCTCGAAAATAATACCGGTATACATATTATAATTATGGCATCTACTACAGTTTGCTAACCAACGCAAATCGACAGTGGGAAATTGGACCGAGCCAAGGAAAAAAATAACAAATGTTTACATCTGAAACGAGAAAAGCAGATACCGACCTCGCCACATGCCGAGGTCCATCCTGCAGGAGAAACCAAAAAAAAAATAATAATAATAATAAAAAAGGGGGATCAAATAAAACCAAGGACTTGAGTGCTAACTACCACAGCATTGCGACGTTAACTGCCTATACTCTATACTTACCTGCTTTTAGTGTGGAATGCGTTCTGCTCTGGCACTGTGACTAGATATGGGGAAACCAACAGAATACGATACCGTCGAAAAAAAAATCTCTAAACTCCCAAATCCGGAAGGCCAATGCAGAGACGTGATCCATCTTGTCGGTTTCACGTAACCCCGCACATGGCTTGCTTGAGCTAAGATTATGAAACCAGCTATCGGTACCGTTACTGCACCTACCAATAGATTTGTTTTCTTTCAGACAAAAAGTCCTGTAGTTACAGTCTTAATATTTCACAAGGGTGATTCTGTCATACCTGAGATTTGTGATCAGAGGATACCGATATTCATGGGTTCATGGTAATTTGTAATATGCTTATTTTAGGAGATGGCCACCCCTAGAACGTCAATACCGGTAGGTAGGTAGCGCAAGTCATTTCTCAATCAAGAGAGCTTCTCTCGTCATAAACAAAGAGTCCCAGCTTGGTCATGTACCGAATTCTTGTGCTCAGAAACGGGTCTATTTCCAGCGAAACGTCTGACCAAACTTTTTTGATGTCTGTATCGCGTCGGTACTTTCGGGTTACATACAGTGTACATACAATATATTTCGTCTCTGGATCTAGAACACAACTCGAGTATACCCAGCCGATAGCCGAATTCGATACTTTACCTACCCACCCGGGTGTGGATACTTTCTATGTACTTTTACTCTGTGTATCTCAAAATTCCAAGTTTCATGTGTCTCGATCTGCATGAGAACCCCACATTCACCCACCCTACCTAGGTATGTAGGTAGTCTCTGGCCTTCTTTCGACCATGCATATGCCGGTAGGTATATGTACATCCCGACATCTTGAAGGGGGTTATCCTTGATCATTTCTCACGAACGAGGGATAGAATACATACTTTCAAGCAAATAATCCCCGATAACGTAAGTACACATGCACTATCCGTATTCTCCCCCCCCCCCCCCCCCTTTCATGTTCGCCCTTTCTCGGATGCTCATCCGCATTTTTTTTCTTCTTTCCTCCCTCGCCATATAAGTAGGTACATACATACATGTATCAATGCCCCCTGGGTGGGTGGGTAGATGAGCTGGCAGAACTCCAATCTTAAATATTTTCAAAGTCGAAAGGCATCCCCCTCCCCAGCGCATGCTGTAGTTCCGGTAGTGGCATTGATGTATTATGCGTGCGCGGGGAGGGAAGGAAGGGGGGTTATATTATCAACTTGTAAATTAACCAATCACAAAACCTATAACTTATCTGTATGAGGTATACCTAGAAAATGAAGTTGTTTCCCACCCAGGGGAGAAGTGCTATACCAAGATTTAGGTACCCAATATTTGTATTGCAATCTCATAAGCGACCCCCAAGCTAAGCCCAACTCTGGGGAAATCTAGGGGAAATCACATGTAGGTGGCGTTCCTCCAAACCAGGCCCGCAGAGGCTTGCAGTTGCTTGGGGGGTTTCCATCCATGGCTTGGTTGTCATAATCGATAAGCAATTCGGATCGGATCGGATCGTGACCAACATCGGTAAAGCTAAGGTAGATCTGGCCTGTGCTTTGCTCAACCGTTTACTTTTTTGCGTTCTCAAAGGAATACGTCCCAAAACAGAGGTGGGGGGTACCAGATCACCCGTACAAGGTAAAGCGGGGTATTGGAGATAACCTCTCGCTTTGATGTTGCGTAAAAACGATGGACTCAGAAACACCTCCCCTGGTGTGAAAAAAAAAAAAAAAGGAAACGCATTATGTCTAACAGAATTCAGAATATATATACTTATACGTCTGTACTTTGTTGAATGATGAAGCAAAGAGAGCATTTATAATAAGGAATATGTTCACTTTGATGTAACATCCAATCCCAGTAATACGTTCAAGATCTGCAAACAGATATTATTACCCAATTCACTTGTGTGCCCAGTCCAAGTTCAACACTACCTAAAACTCTCAATAATCCCCAAGCTGGGTCTTACTCGTCTTGTATATAACTCGATACCAATTACTCCCAGTCTCCGATCCCTATAACCCACTACCTACGCAACCGCAACAGCAATCCGAACTCAACCCACACCTTATAGCCGCCAAAACAAAATCGCTCCTGTAACAACATCCCACCCTCACCTCACAGTACCAGTACTCAACCAATCTAGTAAAACAACAGCCTCTTCAATTTCTAAATGTTGCATGAAAGAGACTACATAAAATGCGCGGTTATCTTGCGCACCGGCCCGCACCGCACCCCGACCCGGATCTAGGTAGATGACCGCGACGTGTACATACATACTGTACGTAAAGCAGCTACCCGAGAAGAACGCCTCAGCCGGCGTATGCAGGCATGCTTTTCATTTAATCTGAAGAATCGTCAGATTCGATGTCAATGTCTATGTACCAGTTAGAAGAGCAGTTTATATTGTAAGGTTTATATCTAGTCCACTGGATATGTGCATATCCTATATAGCCTTACCTATGGTTGCATTGTTAAACATTTAAGTTTTTCTATAGGTGCATGATGAAGTTTAATTGATTAAACAAAACAATCAACTTCAATCCGGACAGTGTGCGTCTCTAATATGATGCAGCTGGGGTGTAGAAAGTACATGTTCACCACTAGTGAGGTATTATCTATTCTGCATTTGGAGAGGTTCAGGATAATATATATGTCTACCATCCCGGAAAATTTATCAACAGTCATCTAGGTATATGTATGAATAACATAGATACTTTAAGGGAGAGAATGCCATAGTAGGTTCAGCCACTCGACTATATTTTAATTCATGCACCAAATCCAACAGAATCCAAGTCCAAATCCATTGCAATAAACTCTCTGCATACATATAGGGTATTCAATCATAACTTTTAACAACTTTTCTCTACCATCTCTGTATTGATTCATCGTCCTCTTTCCTTTTACTTGATTTTCATAGCTCAGGGCAATGCCCTCATCACCCCCTCAAACGCCACCAACGCACACGCATTTGCCGGGAACGCTCTCAAAAAGCACGGTGCAAAACCCCTCCAAAAACCCCTCCACCCCACCCCCCCTTCCTCATATACCCCCCTCGCAGCCCTGACCCAACTCTTTCCATACTTCTCTCCCCCACCATATCCATCTTTCCCTGTCCAGAGTTTTTCTAACAAGCTCACCTCCCCCCGTGTAGCAGGAGCACTAACTATGCGATCAGTCATGACCTTCTGCTTCACGACATCGAAAGGATATGAAGTAAGCCAGAAACATTGTGCCCCGAACCCACCCGCCCAGAAATTGATAGCGGGGTCGGAGAGCGAGGTACGTTTTTTGAGTTGATCTGTGAGATGTGAATACGTGAACCAGAATCCCGCAAAGTGGCTTCTAAAAAGGAGAGTAGATAGTAACCCGTGGTATAACCCTCTTATTCCATGACCTGCTCCAATGTGTTGAATCGCTGCTATAGGGCCAGAGTAATATGGTTGAGCTGCTGCTGTGGAAGCTAGGTGAGGGTGTGCCCCATGCTTTCGAGCATCATGATACTGGACTTGTAGCCGAGCTTTGATATGCTCCACCGGCGCCGCTACGAAACTAACCGTCCAACCACCTCCAATCCCCGCAATTGCGTTTCCGATGTGGGGAAGGGGAGATGTTGAGGGCAGGTTGTGGACGGGGAAGTAGTAGTAACGCCGGAGGAGGTTGCGGTATTGAGTCATAGAGCCCAGCATACTGCATTACCATCACCCTCTTACAGTTAGTTTCGCGCTTGGAGGTGGCGACCGGCGGCGAAGCCGGAGGTGGGCGGTACATGGAATCCATAAACATCCATCCCACCAACGGTGGCGTGGCGCCTTTGTACAATCCTCGAACTCCCTCCTTCTGTATTGTTTTTTTGAGACAATCTATCGGTCCAGCGAATTGACTCGGTGGTGCGGTTTGGAGACGGACTTTGAGCGTGTCAAAGCTGTCAGAGGAGGGGGGAGTCAGCTCTACTTTTCTTTCTGTATAGTCGGTTTAGGGGGATTGGGCATACGGATGTCCGACTATCGCATAAATGCTCAAATATTAGCATCCCGACCCGGAAATAAACGATAACACATTGAGATTGGATGGAGGGAAGTGTCGGGGCCCAGCTGGACCTTTCAAGCTCTGGATCCTCACTCTATCTTTATGACATACCAGTCAACTTCGTCACCCCTGAAAACACCCCCGCCACGAATCCCTTGTACGGATGTGGGGCATGTTTCCGTGTCTGTTTCTCGTGATCTTTCGGTGATAACTCCACGGGAATTGGGGCTGGGACTGGGACTGGGACTGGGACTGGCACTGTAGTGCCGTTGTTTGGAGATGACATTGTTCTCCGCAGACACCTCCATCGATGTCTCAGTCGAAATGGGATTGGGTGGCCCAAAGCTAGCTGTATGAGGCTAAGCTAGTACCGGCGACACAGCCACCGTGGCTGCAGATATTTGTAATTACGCAATCGCTATACGAGCGATAACTGAGACTTGGTGGGTCAAAATTTACGTATATGAGGCATGGATGTGAGAATGTAAACCGAACAGTTCGCCATTGAAGAATGCAACCAGAACAGCTGAAACGTTGCCGGACATCTTTCCGGCCCGGAAATCAAGATTAATCGGAAGCTAGCCCGCGTATGCAGAGGGCCCTATATACATAATATGCTCCAAGTGTTGAGTCTTGGTAGAGCTACAGATTGAAATCGTGTCGTATACGAGGTAGATATATACAAGTATATCTGGTCTGCTAGTGGCACTGACCATAGTAATAAATCTGTAGATCCACATGAACTGCCAATATACCAAAACCCACTATCGAGTCATGTCACATTGAGTTACCTCCCGTGATCATCATCCTTGATTTTCCCCTCAATTACATCTCCCATGCTCAGGCACACGCCGTATTGATTTCTTAAGGCTCCCACCAATGTGCTCCCACTCGCTAGTACACCGTTGAATCCCACCGCCCTAGCCTTTCCTACATCGAATAGGTCAGAGCAACACTCTCTCTCCCACAGACCCTTGCCCAGTGATTCCCTTCGTTGAGAAGACTACGATATGCGAAACACTGGTGAGTCTGACGAGGAAGACCCTTATGTGATCGACATTGGGGAACCTGCTTCTAAAGGAAAAGCAGTTGGGGTTGGTCATAAGGAGGTTATCTCACAATGGAGGGTGCATGGAGAGGGACAGAAGCTGAAATTAAAAGGGGTGAGGTGAGGTGATGTGTATAGTATGAGATAAGGGGACATATCTGTACGATGGTGGATCTGCAAATTGATGGTAACAGTTCTTCTCCATTGGTTCAAATAGCAAAGCTCCGCAAATGCAAATCAAAACGCAGCAGCACGCACAAACCATCACGATTGCAAGTCACACTCCTTGAGCTCCCCCACCATTCTCCTCAAAGCAGCCGACAGGTAACGCAAGAAAAAATGAAGAAGTGGGTCATCAAATAAAAAAAAGTACCTCAAGAAAAAGTATCAAACAACGAACGGAAGGATAAAGGTACAACTTGCAAGGCTAGAAAGCCTGTAACCAATGAAGAAAGATGAAGATGAAAAGGTGGTATGTGAAAATAACAAAAGAGACAATGCACGAAGTGCGAGGGTAAGTAAAGTAAGGTGTGATGTGGTTATTCCCTATAGACGTAGGATAGAATGGAGAGGATGGATATATATAGACGTGGAAAGAAAAAAGGTGAGAGGGTGATAAGTAGAATGTAAAGGATATGAGACGATATTAATCCATCAACCTTTTATCTCCCTGAAGCAGGAGAAAAAGCAGAACAAGACGAAAAAAAAAAAAGAATTAGCACCGTGTCGTAGTCGTACACCCCACCCCCACATATCCACCCAAATCACCATTGGCTAACCAGTCCATTGGCCGTGATGCCGCGCCGTTTCATGCCCATCGTATCGGATATATTGGTGATATTGTCAATTTCGAATTGGTGGGTGATTACTTCTTCGGAGCCGGTTGAGTCTTGACGTTATTCGATAACCACGCCAATCCCTCAAACAACCCCTCGCCTGTAGTGGCACAACTTGGGACCACAAACCAGATCCTATCCTTCATCTTATGGAGTTGGAGCTTATCGGTGACTTCGGCAGGGGACATGGCTACACCATTCATCTGTCAGTCATCATTTTTCTCAATTCTCCAACTCGATCATGGATGGGGAAAACTCACCACCTGGTAAATCCTGCTTATTAGCAAATACTAACAGCAAACTATCCTTCATCTCCCTATCCTGGATGATCCTATGCAACTCCTGCCTGGCCTCATCAATCCTATCTCGATCATTCGAATCTATCACGAAGATTAATCCTTGCGTTCCGGAGAAATAGTGTCTCCACAATGGCCGAATCTTGTCCTGTCCACCGACATCCCAAACATTGAACTTCACGTTCTTGTACGTCACGGTTTCGACGTTGAAGCCCACGGTGGGGATGGTAGTGACAGGTTGATTGAGTTTAAGTTTATACAAGATCGCTATTGGAGGGTTAGCAACTCGGGGTGCTGCATGAGGAGAGAGAGGGGGGGGGATGCGGACTTGTTTTTCCAGCAGCGTCTAGTCCCAACATCAGTAGACGCATCTCCTTAGACCCGAACATCTTCGCCTAAAGAATCAATGCTCGTTAGTATCTCAAACATGTTATGCATAGCCGTTGGACAAGGGATGTTCTACCAATATCTTTGACAGTTGAGCTGCGTGTGCCATTCATTAGCATTCATCGGCAGGAACACACATTGTGCGCTTCTCAACTCACCTCCCATCTTGAATATTGCTGCTTCCTAAATGTTCGACTGAATTCGCTATAGCTGCCACCCGGTACCCTCTAGTCTAATTGAATCTTAGTCTGATTAGAACCTTCTCTTCAAGCCGTCGGGAGGGCGAAGAACGTTTTGCAGAAACGAGAGGATGTGCGTTTTGTGTTTTGTGTTTTGTGTTTCGGGTCCTGCGAAAGCAAGAGGCTAAATTTCAGTCCTTTTCTCCTTTGCCTAGAGCACAAAGTCAACCCTGACCCCTTGCTCCTTTCACCGTCAGGGCTGTCTCAGCTCACTTCTAATACCGACTGCGTGGGTTAGACCAGGGTTCACACCGCTTGTCAAAGAATCTCTTCTCCTTCTAAGTGGCGATGGGGAAGATGAAGAGAACGCGGGTGTCAGCTGGCTCAATCGCTAAAGCTGAAGTTACCGAATGGGAGGAGAGCGAATGCGCTTGGCACGAGGTTCTGATTGTGATTCAGGTAGCTTTAGGGATGAAACTTGGAAAGGTTTTTGTTTTTCAGGGCTATCGATATCGTTGCTCGTTGCTCCTGGTTGGTTGTTTGGCTGTATGTTACTACTGGAGGGTTGCGAGGTTACCTACTTAAGGGGAAGTTTCGGATGGAAAACTAAATTGAGCGGCGTTCAACCCGATTATCTATCTTGCGTTATGTGCCCGCTCACCCATAGCAGAAGCCTATGTACGAAGCAGAAAACACGGAGCCGCGATGGCAGAAAGGGGGTTCGCGCTTATGACACGCGCAGAAGGAGGATGTTTCGACCTGCGATCGTCCTTGGGAGATGAGAGTTTTTAGCCGGGCATCACCACAGCATTGCAGTCCTTGATTCATATTGTCACCTAGACCACCAGTACTTATTTTAGGCACTGAATGGAGAAATTTGATTTCTGACTGCTGTACATGTAGAATCACGAGAAAGTGAATTATAAGTTCCAGTCAAGACACATCTTGTTGTCGAAATTGGCATGAGACTATTCTCTGTTGGCATGAGACTAACTCTGTTCTTGGCTGACTAGGGATTTGTACTAGAATTTAGTCATCAAGTTTCAGGGTAATTTTATAATTGCAGGTACTTTGTATTTCGCGATATATTTCCGCTACTAGTACAGGTGGTATAGGACACCAACAGCACATTTACAAGCATATTATATTCATGCTTCCAAACTTATCATTTAGACTCTCGCTAATTAAACACAATTCGGGACAAGGCAGTTGCAATATTTATATACGTATATGTACATGTACCTAATGGAAATGCGGCAAGTAAAATGAGAAGAACCGTCAGTGCATGATAGAGAGAGCTTGTTGTTGAAATTCGACGTTCATGATAGAACGAGGTTGGAAACAGTGTGAAGCAAGACTCATTTAGAGAAAGGTAGGCATCTGAATAGGGTCGGGTCTTTGGAGCAAGTTATATTAAGAGATATGGTAATACAATTGCAACCCTACTGATAACATAATTTTCTTGACAAGAGTTGAGAAAACCTCCGCCTGCCTAGAGGTATTCTAGCACATAACCCGGAACCAGTGGGAGGTATTCTTGATGTCGCTGGATGTAAATGAGAAAGGTTCGATTGCTGCTAACTTGTGTAGTTTATCTGGCGGAACAGGGTTTCGCATGCAATGAATAGCTTATATAGGCATGTAATGATGTGCGAGATATCATTCACCAGGGACATGAATTCAGCTTGTATGAGCCAACAGCATCGGATTGGGCTTCTGCGAGGTTGTTTAAACAGGTTATTCTCAACTCCCAGATGTGGCATATCCTGTCAAATTGAATACTACTAGTCAGATAATTATAGAAGGGGATTATAAACGAAGTTGAATGTGAGTTTGACTTTCTTCCAATTCCATTTAGCCCTCTCGGACTCTTGCCCCCTCGGACTCTCCCACCCTGGGACTTGCCCCCCTTGAGACTCTCCTCATGAATACTTGGTACTTCACGCAATCATGACCAATGAAAAGCAGTCTAATCTTGTGTGCACCGGTGTTCCCAGCCCACACCCACAATCTTCTGGTTCCGTTGACAGGCGAAAGATCGGGAACAGCTCTTTGTCAGACCCTTTTTGATTTAGATACTCTAACTAGTTGTAATGGAACAGACTATTTCAACCCGAGGCGCAGGAGTTTGAACCTTATCGGCCTCCATATTAATGGGTTGATGTCGCGGTCTTTAATGTCTGGCTTCAGGTTTATTGGTTTCTTTACAGTGAGGTGATCTATATGTAACGCTGTGAGAGGTACAATATCGGCCCATTTGGATCGAACTTATCCAATCAAATCACAGCTACCCTCATCATCATAATCAGCCGCTACCCGCATGTTCGTGCTCCCAGAATCTGACAATTATTCCATCTATTCACTCTAGAATCGGCTGTGGTGGATGTCTAAAATTGGAAGCATTGGGTTCAGGATTTCGCGGTCACATGTGACATTAAGCTCTATGATTCATTTACTAGATTATTTATATCTATGCGCATGCATACATAAGGTGTTCCAAAAATATTAGAGAGTAATCTTATTATAGCTATCACTTGATCAGGCGCCTGGGGTTGGCATATACCGGTGAGGAGACTGAGATAATTATTAATTAATTTGTGCATATCATCTTTCTCAAAGGTGCCGTCTAATAAATGTCGATTTTGCTAAACTCAAAATATGAGAAATCTAAGTCAGATACTTCTGCTTGTCGTAGCCATACGATTTCCATTAAGGAATCCAACCTAAAGCCACTTACAATCCTATCCACAGCATCGAATACATATCGACTGACAGGAGAAATTTACAGTGTACAGAGGCGATTGCACAAGTCTTAGAATATAAACAACAGTAGACTCTTGATATAAGGGTTCCCTTCGGCTGGGGAGGTAATAACCTTCCTTTGCTATGTACATTCTCTTAGATATGTCATATGAGGGCCTGTGATGGTGCCAGAACCTCTGTATTCGGCAGCATTGATAGAGGATATGTAAAGTAATGGATTTCCCAAAAACAAGGATATATCATTTATTAAATATCTTCTGAGGGTCAAATATATTTCTATCGAGAGTCTACTGTATGTAGAAATCTTGTTTCCTTGCAAAGGGATTTCCGGCCCAAACACTTCCAGCATGACTACATCGTCTAGACATTATCTTACTGACGTGCAGACGCCGCGGAGCCCTTGGTCTTCGTGTTCCTCACCACATCCTTCTGGTATTTGTAGAGTCCTAGCAATTGGGACAGGAATAGTCTTTTTCTTGCGAATGCGAGACCATGTGGTTGCTATGATCAATGGCAGCCGGTAGTGCATACGCATACTCTAAACATCTATCAAAATATCCCGTATTGCTTTTTACCTCCTCAAACTTCCTTGGGGCCATAGGCTCATCGAGTCCTTCCCCAAGCTCCTCTCCCAGGTCCCCCAATGTCAGATGTCCTTCCAGTCTAGGCTTCTTTCCATTCCTTGCATTCTTTCTCCTCTTTACTTCATTCTCCGACTCCTCCCCGTTTTGAATACTCTCCATCCTTGCCTCAGATCTAGCTACATCTTGTGCCACCGAACCTTTTGAACCCTTCCTTCTTGAGGGCTTTGGTATCGATAGGGCTCACTTATTGGTCATGCCACTCAAAACGCTCCCATCTGGTCTTATCGGTCTGACCGTAATGGACTCCAGCGTGAGCTCCTCATTTCCGCTTCCTCATAGGTGAAATCGAAACCTCCGAGGTGCCCGTCACTGAGCTGTCCTGGATTACAATGCCTCTTGTCAGGATCTCGATAGCTCTTTCCGCCGATGAGCCATCTTTTACTCCAAGTACCTCTTCCAAGCCTTTCCTGCTGGGACACATGGTGATCCCAGACGTCTTTTCCTGTCCATTCCTTCCTACTCTTTTCCATGTTCGACCAAGCTTGCAGAAGAGCCCTGGGCCCGTTCCCACCGAATTCAGGCACCATATGCCACTTGGTCGCCTCCTCCAAGGCAAATTGCCTTCTCCTCCTAACCCCTTCTTCATCATCGAATTCAAGCAGCGCCTTGCTGCTCCCTTTTCCCAAAGCTTTAATTGAAGACACCCTTCAGGGGTGGCACCATTTCCAAACCGAGCCGCCGGACGAGCCAATGTGGTCAGTGGGAAGTAAAAAATTAGAGACGGGTGTGGTGGTTGCACACCCCGTGGAAACCAAGAAAGAACCTTGCCACGTACGTCAGTTGCGGGATAATCGCCGGTAGAAAGTTCTCACTCTCGGGGGAAATCGCAGTTTCACTTGATAAGACGAAAACAAGTAGATGGGCATGCTGGTGAGAGCGCGCTGACTGAAATAAAGTAATAGCCGACGAACGGAGTTCCTGTAAGCACTCAGTTGAGGGTGGCACTACAGGAAAGAAACATACACAGAGAACTCCAAGGTATCAAAACGTACCTCCATTCTAATTATCTCTACCTATCTCTATAGTCGTCCGAGATGCAACACAGCAGCCGATTGAGCTATTCTTTGATATCATGATTGAAAAATTTCACACATACATGAGTACACAACTAAATCGATCACTTTATAAGAAAGTATGATTTATATAAGCGATTGTGCCTTGAGTGAGGCCTCCCGCATCTAAACCTCGGTCTCCAATACCAGCTGAGCATGTGGAGCACAGAGCTAAAGATATTTGTCTTTACGTTATTTTTATTTAATGAGGATGATCGACTTTGTCGAGAGGCAAATCTCAAAATTTTTATTCGGAGTGGAAATGCAAGTATTTGGAGAGAGGGCAAAGAGAAGGCAAAGAGACACGGTCTTTCGTCACACGATAGAAACACCTACATACTACTTCTCACAGACAAAAACTACGCTTCAAGATCATTCCCTTACTCTAATCTCAAAGTGTTCCATTAAGCAAGCAAGATCTTTTAGGGCACAAGAAAACTCATCAGATGGAGCAATGCAGGACCATCTGCAAGGCGTCAACAATGCCTGTGCAATGGCATGTTGGATACAATTCGGGTTCTCGCCGGTCGGTTGTAAAGGGAAACTCATGGTCAAGTGGATAACCAAGGGGGAAAGTGATGGTGGAAAAATCACATATAAGCGACTGCATTTCACTTATATACAATAGATATAGCCCTAGGACCATAGCACCAAGTCTATAGTGATACCTAAGCTAGCTCCACGAGTTAGCAAATAAGCACGGATTAATTATACCTCTCTTACCAAAATTCTTTCCCCTCATAACCTCGTAGTCTTGCAGGTTTTGTTGAATGCGGTAATCCGTGCCAGCTGACGCGGAGGAAAGGCGGGATGCTTTAGAATATTGTGGACGGCATTGTTGAGCTTAGAATGTTGCAGACGGTTTCAGGGTATGGGCAAACAATTATGGGATTGGAATATGGCGGATGTTCTAGGAATGCTGAATGCGAGCCCAAGGATTTGGACGGTCTGTGAGCACATAAGGCCCGCTCAATCCTCCTTTTCTATGTTTGGTCTTTAGATATGTGGCCGCGTATCTCAGTAATATAATAAAATCTCTTACCACAATCCGAGCATTGTGTGATTATTCTTTCTGGTTTATGTGGCTACGCGGGTAACGATGTTATGACAGTCAGAATTACTTAATTGAGTAAATTGTATTAATGTATGACTACGAGTGGCACTTGGTCCTGCACTGTTGTTTCTGGCTTACATACTCCGTAAGGTTGTGGGCAGTTCGGCTGGTCATTCCAAAAATGACTCCACGTCCTAGCGGGTCCACTGTTAATTATAACGTCCCAGACCGACAAAACAGATAACTTCTCTCCATAACTAATTGGGTGGAAGTCTCGCTAGATCCCGCAGCACCAGTGCCATGTCTAGGCACCGGTACCAGCACCGGCAAAAAATTTTTTTTTGAAGTCTATAAAAGACTCGGTACACCCACAGAACAACGGGCTACATGAACGCGATACAGAAATAACCCCTGCCTCCTCCGTCGCGCCCTCTTGCAGGCCTTCACCCCCGTCATGAATATAACCACCGCCGCCACGCCCCGTACTGGCCCTCCCCTAGAGTTTAAAGAAAAACAAACCCCTCTCGTTTCCACCCGCTCATGCGAGATCTAGGTTGGAGAAGAACGATACACGCTGAATTCCTCGCTCCATCCTTCACCTTCTTCAGCCACCTCCCCAGCTCGACCATCTCTTCCCAATTGCTCCACTTTCTGCCGATTTCCTCCCCACGCGGACACACTAGGGCTAGTTTCCGCATATCGGCCACATGCCCGGCAACTAGGATACACCGTATCGTCCAGCTTCGATTGAAGATTTCCCTTCCCGGTCCTGTAGTGGACATAGTTAATCCTTGCCGTTCTTTCCCACCTCACCACCCTACCTCCCCTCGCTCCTACTACTCTCCTTCCTGCCTCTTGTATTCTCTTCCATTCTTGCTTTAGACCTTCCTCCGTGATGACGGGGTCTCTCCTCCGCACCCATTTTTGCCAGAACGTCCGCTCTTTCACTGCTAGGAATGCCAACATGCGCAGCCTAGCCTGACAGCACCAACCCCCCGAGCCTCCTGTCTATTCTTATTTCCGAGACCGCACTCCCCAAGTCTGCGGTCCTTGCTTTCCCTCTTCCACCTGCCTTCTTCACTACTGCGATAGCCACCTGTAAGTCCGTTGATATTAGGACTTTCCATAGTCTGGTTGGCACAAGCCCCTCGTGTTGGGCAGTGTCTTCCCCAGGGCTTTTCTTATGCCGGCGACCTGTCCATCCTACACCGTACACATCCTCCCAAACCCAACCTTCCCGTTCACTTTTCTGAACACCAGCCACTGCCAACACAGCTTACTGGGATTGAATAGGAGTACTGAGTATTTAAAAAAAAAAAAAAAACTGCCAACACAGCCATCCTCACTCATACTACCATCCGTGTAGATTACTACCGCGTCCTCCTTGACTACTTCAATGTTTTTGATCCACTGGTCTGACCTGTCCTCCCTGGTTAGGCCTAGTCTATTACAGGCATCTCCATCTTCGGGACTTCACTCAGCCTCTCGTTTCCCTCCTCTTCCTTCAGGCTACCTCCCTTGCTCATAATCGCTGACATCACCGAGGTGAAGCCATTGTTCAGTGAATAGGCTCCCCGAAACCAGTCCATGCCCTGCCCCTTCCACCTTCCTCCCCTTCTTGTCTTCAAACAAGAGGTCACCCAGCGTGCTGCGGTCCCTCATAATCTTTCCAATGGCTCCATGAGCATCGCCTGGCTGCGTCCAAGGCCATTCTCGGAGGGGGCCTGATGCTGCAACTTTCTCAAACTTCTCTACTCAACCACTCTGTGCCCTCCATCTACAATCCGTGGGCAAAAGTCTTGATGAAACACAATTTTGAGCCGCTTGGCAAGCCTTGCCACAATACCTCGATACCTTCAATTTTCATGAATAACACAACAACCAGATGTCGCTAAGTTCTGAAATGTAATATATGAGATAAGTACAGGTAGTAAAGAAGTAAAATCCAAGACGTTAGGACAATCAAAGGAAAATTGCAAATGAGGTGAAAGTTAGAGGTGTGGCTAGTAGCGAGTGTACCAGCCCTTAGCCGCAATCACAGCTGCCACACGGTCAGGCATGCTCCTCCACAACAGACTCAGCAAGCCTAGCACGTACTGCATCTGGCCCTCCAGAGGTACCTATTGGAGATGTCAGGGTACTTTTTATGCAGGTACCTTTTCAGGTGAACCCAAACATGCTCTATAGGGTTGAGGTCTGGACTCTAGGGAGGGTGTTTCTCAACAATAATTCTATGTCGCTTGAGGAAAAGAATGATAATCTTTGCAGTATGTACTGGAGCATTTCATTGTCTTGCTGGAATTTGGCATTGCCAATGGTGCAGTTTATGTGGTCAATGACTGGGAGGAGGAGCATCTTGAGGAGGCGGCGATAGACAAGTGAGTTAACAGAACGAACAACCAGGGGAACAAATGTCCCACGAGTCTTCCCCCAGAAACAGCCCCAGAACATCAGAGATGTTCCTTGTCCCTTCTTAACTGCATGAATACAGTCTTTATCCCACTTTTCTTCTGGTTTTCGAAATACACAAATTTGCCGTGCTTGAGCCGACTTCTCAATTGAGCATTCATCACTCCAAATCGTATTCTGAAAATCTTCTGCAGTCCAATCCCTCTTCTAGTGCCCATGCCATAGATAGCTCTTGCATCTGTTAAAACTTGCGTCTCTTGAATCAGCAAAACAAAAGAAATTGTGGTCATGGTGAGACTCGAACTCACAACCTTCACGTTTTTAGCATGATGCTCTACCGATTGAGCCACGCGACCGAATACCTATACATATGAGTTTTCTTTTTATTTTTTATATTTTTTTCTATATTTATTACAGGTGGGCAAAACAAGGGAGTTTTTATCATGGATTGAATAGGAGTGTCGATGTGACAAGGACTACTACTGTACATGAAGGTAAAAACTTGCGTCTCTTTGAATCAGCAAAACAAAAGAAATTGTGGTCATGGTGAGACTCGAACTCACAACCTTCACGTTTTTAGCATGATGCTCTACCGATTGAGCCACACGACCTCGTACCTATATATATAAGTTTTCTTGTTTCTTTTTATCCTCTTTTATATTTATTACAGGTTGCCATAGCTCTTGCATCTGTTAAAACTTGCGTCTCTTGAACAAAAGAAATTGTGGTCACGGTGAGACTCGAACTCACAACCTTGACGTTTTTAGCATGATGCTCTACCGATTGAGCCACGCGACTAATACCTATAACTACATATGAGTTTTCTTTTTTATTTTTATCTTTTTTATATTTATTACAGGTGGACAAAACAAGGGAGTTTTTATCATGGAATGAATAGGAGTGTCGATGTGACAAGGACTACTAAAAACTTGCGTCTCTTTGAATCAGCAAAACAAAAGAAATTGTGGTCATGGTGAGACTCGAACTCACAACCTTCACGTTTTTAGCATGATGCTCTACAATTAAGCCACACGACCTCGTACCTGTACGTATAAGTTTTCCTGTTTCTTTTTATCTTTTTTTATATTTATTACAGGTGAACAAAATGTCATGTAGATTGATGGACGCACAATACAAGGGAGTTGTCATCATGGAATGAATAGGAGTGTCGATGTGACAAGGACTACATGCCTCCTGGAGTAGTCTGGCTTACACTTCCTGGAGGGTGTTGTGCCAACCAGACTAGACTATATGCAGGTACTTTACCTAGGGCGTTTCTTAGCTAGCCACTTTCGTAGGCCATTCTCTCAGAGGTAACGGTCTAGTGTATCTAGCGAAACATGGGGGCAACAATCCTGCCGAATTTGCTCCCTAGTCCATGTTTTATTCTTCTTTACACATCGAAGTATAGCCCTCCGGTCCCATTATTTTGCTGAGCTTCTTGGGTCTGCCGGACCTAGGAGCATTTTGCCCAGGAGCCAGCGTTAGCGGCGGAGGGGCTGTAGTCGGTAGAATCCTGCGCCAAAACCCCAGGTAGAGTACCCTAGCCCATTCAGCTGACTGAGCATCTTCTTGCCTTCTCGATCCTCGCCTTCTAGTGCTCCTTAAATGTCAAATTCAGATGATTCCCACCCACTTCACCCACTTGATATCCTTGGTCTTAGGCCTCCTCTTATTCCTTAGCATGCTTGCTTTCCCCAAAGGGGAGATGCATCAGACCTGGCAGATTAACTTGCGTTCTCCCTGAATCCACCCGGGTTTCCGGGTGGCTCCGCATGGTCCCCTTACTGGGACCGAATAGGAGTAATGAGTATCTAAAAGAAAAATATATATATATATATATATATAAGGGGAGATGATTCTCTCTCTGCCTCATCCGCGCGCTCAAGGATGAGGTTCATGTCTGCCTTCGCATGTTGTCCCATGCAGATAATTCAAATGAAGGTTGACCACGTACGACGGTAACTCAATGTTGAAGGGGCTTGTCAATCTGAGTATCTCGAGCTCCATCTTCCGAATGTTCGGTGCCATCCAGATCAAAAAGATGACAGCGAAAGGGGGGACCCTGCAGTGCCCCCAGATTAGTCCTTTCCCTCCCCTCGCACCTTGCTATCCCATTCTAACTGGAATTTTCTGGCCCTAAAGAAGCCCCTCATCCAAGGTATCCAATTTCTGCCTTCCACTGACTTTCCAGTTCCCTGATAACATCTTCCTTCCTGACATTCTGGAAACCCCCTTTGACGTCCCAGATTGCCCAACCAACCGCCCCCTCTTTTGCCAGACACTTTTGGGCCCTAGTGATGGTCCGTAGGGCCACTTCCGTGGCTGATCTTCCCTTCACAGACCCGACTTTTGAAGTCTGTCATCTCCCTCTCCCCCAGCTTCCCTACACAGCTGATTAGGTGAATTGTCTCCAACACTCGTCCAGTCATGGCCATTTCCTGGTTTTTGAATCATGACCACGTTGCTGAACTGCCATTCTGTTAGGATCTCTCGGATTCTCTCCTCTCACCAGATTCTCCGCAATCTCTCGCATAAAGTAGTCTCCCAGCTTCGTAGGTAGAATCAGCTTAACGAACCCATAACTGATCCCATCTGGCCCTGGAGCCGGCTTGGTGCTCGTTCCACTTAGAGCCTTCCTGTCACGGGCCGGGGCCGGAGGGAGGGCAACCGGGGGTTACGACAGGCTGGGCAATGGCCCAATGGGTAACACAGGTAGGGTCCCTATGTGTGTGACGATCAGGAAGAAAAGGGCAGGACACACGTATAGAGTGCAAGGGGTTTGAAGCTGTAGAGATGGAAGAAGGTGCAGAGGCCAGGACGGGGAGGCCAGGACGAGGGGCAAGGGCGAAGAGGCAAGGACGAAAGACTTAAGCGAGGGCGAGGGAAACCAAGGGCTGTATATTACGTACAAGACGCTGGATAATGTTAGAGGGGCGGACGGTCAAGTCCGGGCCTACTATGAAATGGAGAGCTTAGCAAGCTCCTAGTGACGTTAGTGGGGTTTGGGGTTGGGTTGCGTGTGGCAAAGGGTCTTCGGCTAGCAGGTGGCAAAGGTAAAAGGCGAAAGGTTCTTTTAGCTTAGCCTAGTGGCGAGCACAACAGGGACGGGTGCGCGAGGGTGATGAGAGCGTGAAGATCAAAGAGATATAATGCTTAAGCTTTTCGAAGAAATATACAAGACAGTGCTTGGGTTCTGCCCTTTCTATCTAGGTAGCAGAGGGCCCTTATATAGACCTCTCGGGGATTGTCCTACCCCCCCCTCGCATGGGCTTCCTAAGCCTCGGAGACATGATTGCAAATCAATGACGGGGCAGCTTGGAAATCAATAACGGAGCAGCTTGGAAATCAATGATTGCAAATCATTGATTGGAAATAAGGAAAACGGAGACATGCTTGCAAATCAACAACGTAGACATCAGCGGCTTGGAAATTAATGATTGGAAATCGAATATGCCTTGAACCGGTCCTCCGTAAGAAGCAGTTATCCCATAAGCCAATACGACCTAGCCCCAACCCTCTCGGTCATCGCTAGAACGGTGCACACACTTCCTTGTCCCGGCCAGTCTCTCTACTCAACCCATAGGTATGAGCTAGAGGGCCCATTGCTAGACCTGCTGTGGGTGATCAGTCTACGTCGTTGGCCTCAGCGGCTGTCGGCTTCGGTTTTCCGCCTCTGCGTAGACCACCCTCACGTGAGATTCGTAACAGATAAGGGAAGAAGGAAAAGAAGGAAAAGAAGGAAAGAAAGCAAGCAAGGGAACTATAAACGTAAGGCCCTACATAGCTTCGATTGGTACGACAATCGACAACAAGCGTGGCAACCAGACTTCAAGCGTGATTGTAATTTTACTTTTTTTACTTTTCTTTTTCTAATAGGTACGCCTTACTCCTAGTAAGGGGACCATAACAACAATCCTAATCGAGAGTCGCGCTAGTTCTAGCACGAGTGTCACACTGTCAAACAAGATGATGGTTGTGACACTTCCTCACTTCACCCTCCAACTTCTCTACCTCTAAACCGTTTCCATCCCTCATCACTGCCTCATCCTCCTCTCCCTCTTGTCTGCCCTCCCTCCACTTGAAATGGTCTCCCTCCGCGCCAAATCTTTCACTTTTCTCCTTCCTCATTAACCAGGTCCCCTATTGGCTATTGCACCTTTTAGGTGCCATGGATCCTTTGCCCACTTTACAACCTCCTACAGGTCTTTCTCTCCGTTCTCCTCACAAAACCACGTTGCCAGTATTCATTTTTTTTTCTTCCTTATCATCGCTCTCAGCTTCCCCCTCTTGGTTTTCTATCTTCTTACCCGCCCCTCCTGATTCAGCACATCACCCAATCTCTCCTTTCTGCTTTTCCTCATTATTTTGAGATACGCACTCTAGCTCCTTGTCCCACCACTTCTTTGACCTCTCAGTAATCTTGAGTGTCTTGCTGTTGTTACAATGCCGTTCATTTCATCGTTCAACCTTGCTATATCACATGCAACTTCTTGCCCTCATTTGGCGTGCTTCATGGCTTCGTGGCATGCTTCACAACCTCTATCAAATGTACGTTCATACAGGTATATATATCTCGTTCATTTCCTGCTTGATAGGGAGATAGTTCAATACGATCATACGCATTCACAGATACGAAGCTCTTCTCATTCATCTTTTCTCTGTTCACACGATCATTATCCAGTATTCGTATTTCCTTTATTGGACGTTTGGCTCTCGCTGCGTACCTATTATTATAGGTTATGAGATCCGGTTCAATAGCGCTCTTAGCCTTCAACAAATACAGCAGTCAAAACCAAAATGTCAGCTGAAGCAGGACCCTCATCTAGACAACCTCGTATTCGCTCATGAGTCCATCAAAATCCGCTAGACAGCGATGAGAAATGATGAAAACAGTGCACGTTAATTCAGAGATCCTTGAGTTTCTCATATGACGTCGACCCTTCCAATCCCTTAACCAACCTCTTCTCTGACTCTGAGCCTTCTTCCCGGATTGCCTATACCTCGTTTTCTAGGCTTTCTTAATCATCTGCCTCCATACCGCTCCCGTCGTTTCCATGCAGTAATCGTGCTCATTGGGGTGAGTTTTGTAAGGATGTCTGCTGGATTATCTCTTCCAGGGATCGTCTTAATCAATACGTGTGAAGCCTGCCAACTTAGCAAAATAACAAAACCTGCCTCTCGTGCAAACCAAGGAACCCGTACTTCCCGACCCTTGAAACACATACATATGCATCTTATTGGCCCTATTAATCCCAGTACTTCGGGTAACCAATTTAAGTATTTACTTACAGTAACTGACGATTTTACTCGATACATAATGTCCAAGCCATTGAAGAAGAAAGCGAAGCAGGAAAAGGCCCTAATGGACATTATCCATAAGCTCCAAAAGCTAAAAATAACCAATCTACTGTAGCCGAAATCCAAGCCGATTGGGGAGGTGAATTCCATAACCATGAGATAAACTTGGAACTCAGACAAGACATCATCCAAAAAGAAACTGTACCAAAACATAGTGAAACAAATGCCACAGCAAAAAGGCCCAATAGAACAATAATAACAATGACCCAAACTGCATTAATAGCAGCCATCTGCCAAAAACAAAGCCTCTCAATGGGCAACCTATACCAAAAATCACATTCCCCATAAAGCTCTAGCAGGAAAAACATCAATCGAACTGTTCCTAAACCGAAATGCGATCCAAGAACGTACTAATCTCGGGATATTTGGAAAATCTGTGGTCTGCTTCAACTATAATATTAAATTCTCGGATAAACTAGCTCCGAGGGTATATGAGGCCCGAATTATTGGGTATACTTCTACATTTGTAACAAACCATATTATGGAGAAATCTATGGGATAGCAACAAATCAACAACCAGTGGCACCAGCGGCAAGCGAATAGTAGCGAGCGAACCAGTGGCAAGCGAACCAGTGGCAAGCGAACCAGCAAAGAACAAACCAGCGCCAAAAATGCCTCGCAATAGACTGGATTGATGAAGTAGGAGAATACAAGTCCAAGAGAGAGCGAAAACTTATAAGAAAAATATCAACCATAATAAAATTAGCCATAATATCTGGCAATAACCCTGATCATCTAACAGATCTACAAACTAGGCATTCTCTAGAAGCAGCAGAATGGGCAAAAGCCTAATCTTGAGAAAGAAAACAATTGCAGTGGTATGGGGTATATGTTCTGGGCCGCTCGCGGGCGGCATACTCACTGTGCCGCTCATGGGCAATTTAAATAATTACTCAATTTGGTGTATAATGCACTTGTATGGATAAACGTTTAATTGTTTACTTACCTCCCAAAAAAAAGAATTGATAACGGATACCTAGCAGGAGCTATCCCAGCGACTGCAATAGATTCATGTATATCCCAGTCGATTAGACCTCCATTTAACATTCCAATTTGGTTCGCTAGAGCTGAGAGGTTAATACAGCCATGATCTGTTAACACTTTCGTATGTCAATAAATTTTGAATTTCAGATTATTCTTAAAGTATTGGCAATAACAGTTAGAGTAGAAGTTTTTGCAAACACATGAAACGAAACCACCAGTAGGTAGTAGTTATACTTAGCAATCTGCGTATAAATAAGTACCTGTGATTAAGAAAGTACTGTTTTGCACCTTACCTGGATCCTATAAATAGCTGGGATTTTTCTTACTTATAGGATAAATCGTGCAACAAGATGTAGACAAAAAATATTTATACTGATGATTATTCCGAACTTCACTGAATTCCACATAGCACATCGATATTCAGTACAAGAAGGTCTATATAGCCTGAACCATATATTAAAAACCCCATAGATAAGAACCCGCAGATAAAAAACTAATTTTCAAATACCTATTGCATGGGAAACGTTGCAGATTTATACGGTAGCAATAAACTCAGTATCCTCCTCTCCATTCCATTCATCATCAGAGAAGAAGGTGATGAGTTGTTAACTACACAAGCATGTACCTCATCATTTGAAGGGCTTGAGGTAATTTTTCCGGAATTCTCCCCTTGTTCAATATCTGCCGTCTCCCTGTGACGTGGAAGGGTTGGTCAAAAATGACTTCACAGGGTGTTTTTTGAGTGTAGCAGAATGTTTTGTTCAATTCACAGTTACCAAATTGAGTAATTATTTAAATTGCCCGCGACCGGCACAGAGGGTATGCCGCCCGCGAGCGGCCCAGAACATATACACAAAATCAGAAAAGATGCAATTCCAAAAATGCTAAGATTGTAGATACAAAATAGATTTATGCAATCAAAAGAAAAGCTGATACAAAGCAAGGAAGGTTGACAACATCTCGCTCAATCAGCAGCCGCACAACAGCTTCATACCCATTCCCAGCTGCAATAAAGAGGGGTGTCCGCCCACACCCATCCTTAGCATTGATATCAACATCATCTCGATCAATCAGCAGCCGCACAACAGCCTCATGCCCTTTGCCAGCTGCCCGTGAGACGGGTGTCCGCCCATCCTTGTCCTTAGCATTGATATCAACATCATCTCGCTCGATCAGCAGCTGCACAACCTTCTTATGCCCATTCCCAGCTGCCCATGAGAGGGGAGTCCACCCATCCTCGTCCTCAGTATTGATATCAACATGATCTCGCTCAATCAGCAGCCACACAACAGCCTCATGCCCCATCGCAGCTGCCACTGAGAGTGGTGACCACCCAGACTTAGCATTGATATCAACATCATCTCGCTCTAGCAGCAGCCGCACTACAGCCTCATGCCCATTCTCAGCTGCAAATGAGAGTGGTAACTGCCCACGATTGTCCTTAGAATTCACATCAACATCATCTCGCTCAATGAGCAACCGCACAACAGCCGTATGCCCCTTCTTAGCTGCAAATGACAGAGGTGTCCACCCATCCTTGTCCTTAGTATTGATATCAACATCATCTCGCTCAATCAGTAGCCGCACAACAGCCTCATGCCCTTTCGCAGCTGCCCATGAGATGGGTGTCCGCCCATCCTCGTCCTTAGCATTGATATCAACATCATCTCGCTCGATCAGCAGCCGCACAACAGCCTCATGCCCATTCGCAGCTGCCCATGAGAGGGGTGTCCGCCCATATCTGTCCTTAGCATTGATATCAACATCATCTCGCTCAATCAGCAGCCGCACAACATCCTCATGCCCATTCTCAGCCGCCCATGAGAGCGGGGTCCGGTCTCTATCATCTTTCTGCTGTATATTCCACCCCATCTCACAGAGATATGCCATATTTTCAGTCAATCCAAAGTATGCTGCTACATGGGGTCCTGAAAATCCCTGCGCCGGCCTTTCCATCCAGAATTCCTGAAGCACAAAATACAAGAATTGTATAGAACAGGGTGGGCTGTTGCTCTCATGGTTCAGTATCACATTTGCGAGTTTTCTCAGGCCATCATTGGATTGATGCTTGTAATAAGTCCCCCAATAAAGTGATGCATAGTCTAAGAATTTATATTCGTCCCGCTTTGCATTCAGACTATCATCATCCATACAGTGCTGTCTCAGATTTGCAAAGTTGAGGTAAGTCAAACAACTCTCGGCAATAAAACTGTGTCCATCTGGGAACTCTATCCCAGCATATTTGCGGAAGTACTCTTCAAGTGTGTAGTGCACAAAACGTACTGTCAATGTCTCTTCATCCACAATAACCAACCCAAGACAGCAGTCTAGTAAGGCTTTCCGTGAAGGAATATTGTCCTCATCGAATTCCGTATCGCCTTTCTCAACAGCTAGCGCATGTTGAAGTTCCTTAAGCTTTAGTGGTCGGTAGGCAAAATGAAGCCATATGAGTACTCGCATACCTAACTCAGCCTGGCTTACATTGGGGCTTTCTTGGATTCTAGTGATGACACCTTTAAATGAATCATAGAGATCATTTGGCAGTGTCTCCAACGCTTTCCGTCGTTTAGACTTTGTTGCCATTCCTAGCACCATTTTGGTGTGTAAGGCGGGAAGAAGAAACCTAGAAAAGATAAATCAGTACACAGATTCTAGCCAACGTAGTTGATGTATTTTGTGACGTACATTCCCTAAGACTTCTTGATAATTGCATCTACAATGTCCGCTGCCAATGCTTCGTCCATTGCATCTGGATTCAGATCGTCCTTGATTTGTTGCTCCAAGTAGTCCTGGATGTCCTGCCGACTGGCACTAATGACGATTTTATATTGCTGCACCACTCGAAGGCGCTTCTGCACTTCATTTTCAATATGACTCCGCCCCGTAAGGAATAAGCGAATATTGTTAATACCCAACTCTTTAAGTATGTCGAGAAGCTGCTGCTGAACTTTTGGTTCGAGCTCATCTACAGCATCTATACAGATAAATGCACGCTCAAGTTGTGGTAACCATATATTAAGTAGACCTAAAATATCTTCCGCCCCGGCTTTCCCGCCCCGGTGCCGGATGTCATTAAGCCTTCCAATCACTGCATCCGGTATAGGTTTTCTCGCAGTGGTTAGAAATTGACGTAGAAAGCAACCAAGAATATGGACCAAGGTTTGGTTTTTTTGATCCTTATAGTCATCATACAAACAGGCAATCCCTATATTAGGATGAACTTTATGGAATTGGGAGTAGAGATCATCAATAACAGCGGAGCTATATGAGTTTTGATGAAAATTCAGCTACACAATCGATAGTAGATGGAATTGTAAATTTGACACAATACCTAATTACAGTTTTTCCAGCACCAGGTATCCCATAACAGCAAAAGACATGACCACCCTCTTCTGTAATGTTGCTATCTCGCCATTTGCGGAAAGATTCAAGACCCAGGAGCCATGCAGCAGCGTTTTTGGTACGAATCATCTTGACATCCTGGTGTCTCTTGAGTGGCTCCAATGGGGTCAACAGTGTCAATAGTTCAAGTATCCTGTCATCTGGAGAAGTCAGCTTAACCCTATATAAGTAAGAGAGATTTTAAAGGTACCTTGGGTGTTATTGTGGATTTCTTCGGTCACTTTGCGTGTCTGAGTAGCTGTAGTTAATATTTCTGTTCATCCAATCTCATCAGCATTCTTCATCACATATAGCCCCATTTACAAAATATCTGAATCTGGGACGTATGGTAATGGGCCAAGTTTAAAAAGCAAATAATGAAGTATCCACCCACCATTCAACTTGGCCAAAGGCTTCAGTTCTGACGTGATATCCTGAAGGACACCTTCAATGTCTGTATTCTTGCATTAGATTTTTCCCTATTACCCCTGTGTTCAACAATATTTGTAGGATCATAGTCTTTATCTTTTCCATGGTAGCAGCATCTGCACATTCCCGAATAACCCTCTCTTTTGCGTCGATGTCTTCAATGAATGGCTGAAATTCAATATCAAATGACTTCAACGTGTTTGTAACCTTCTTGAGCCCTGATCTGACTTTAGCACAATGTAATGGTATCTTATACATGTACTTCACATACGGCACACATACCTCTAGCTTCAAAATAAGCACGAGCCTTGACTTTCAACACAATGACAGCAGCATAGAGCTCTGGTAAGGCAGATTCTAGCATAAGCTGACGCTGTAAGCTATTCGCTGCTGACCCTGAAGTCAATGGAACCCCAACGTATATCCCAGCATAAAACTCGCATATAGACATTTTTTCCAGGAGCGCCGCCATGGCTACCTCTAAACCTTCAATTGCTTCCACATGATTCAGCGCGACCTATTCAGGGAATCAGCCTAGTCCCACCGAATCGACCTCCAGAGAGAGTGTATATTTATACGAACCTGCATGATAGCCCGAACACCAGCCCAAACTAAGGCGCTCACCTGCGGATTACTCTGAATTGCAGTATCCACAACCTTTGTATATTGTCCCACGTTTTCCAGAAATTTTCCCAAACGTTCCATGACTACAATTTCCTTCCACGCCAGGTATAGCTCCACCTTTTTTTATTATCATCTTCTTGTACAGCATTCAGCGCGTTGACAACAGCCTCAATATTTTCCTCTGCCGATTGTGAGGTGAGGGTCGTGTGTTTAAGTGGCGGGAGGTTGTTATCTTTGAGTTTCTTCTCAGCAAGTTTCAACGCCTCATCCCAGACCTGTGATACTGACTTCGTTTGAGGCGGTGGGGCTGCTTGCACAACGATTTCAGCCGAGGCCTGCGCTTGACAGCTCGAGGTTGGAGAAGGTGCAGGATTTTCGCTTGCTGTGGATTCGGACTGTGAATGCGATATTTGAACAATGGGTGCGCTGACTGTTATGCTGGATGAACCCTGTGCGCCAGAGGAAGGGAAGCCTCTGGCATCAGTTGGTGATGATAGGTCATGAAGTGAGGGTCTATGAGTTTGCAGGGCGGAGGAATCTGAATGGACAGCGAGCAATTGAGAGGAATTTGTTACACCTGGGGTACTGTTGCGATGCGCTACTCCATAGCTAGGGGATGGGTGATTCGATATTGGAACAAATGGTGCGCCGCCGGACATGGAGGAGGAAGGTGAACCGTAGCCGCCGAAGGCAACCATAGCGTTATGCGCTTGTAGGTCGGGGGAACCTGAATTCGAACTGTCAGGTCGCGCAAGTACGCTTGCTGGGACTGCGAGCGATTGAGAGGAAGATGTCACAACTAGCTGATCTGGGGTAATGCTGCCGCGCTCTCTACTGGTAGACGGGGGTCTCCCTCTCAACTTGTCCCAAAGACGTCCAATAGTCGTAGTGGGCGAAGATTGCGGGTCAGGAGCGGGCTTCGAACGGGAATCCTCCTCTCATGTTCGGTATTCTCTTCTCGGTGTATTGCTGCAATTTGTGTCAGTGGCGGTTTCGTGCTGAGATATTGTGTGTACTGTAGATGCGGAGTAGAACTTGGATGCGACCGAGTCAAAGTGGGGTTTTGAACAACCAGCATAGCCCCTCGTTGATAGGTTCAATTCACGTACCTACTGTACGTATCGTTCGTTATACACCAATTGGATTGCAGCATCAGGTGTTTCAGCGAATCAGTAATCCATGTTCTTCTATATGGACGTGGCACCTGATGATTCCGAAACGTAATTGAAGTACAAGATGATTCTTCCTTCTGCCTGCAAGCCTCAGGACTATACCTAAACAGCAGATTACACATCAAATCTCTCAAGGACCCAAGTCATGAATTCATACACATACATGGATCCTACTTATAATCAGCACCGTTAGCAAATGAAACAATACTTGTATGTACTAGTCAGTGAATAATGTTTAGCAATCTCAAGTGGCCACATGGCAGCCATTTACCCTGAACTCAACCTAGCATTAGTCAGAGTTGCGATAACCGCATGCTAATTTACACTGTGGCCCTAATCGACATCGTGCTGGACGAGCCCACTTGGTTGAACTCGACAACCAGAGATTCCGGAAATTATAGGATTTTATATTCCTCGAGGACAGTAGCGATCAAAGTTTTTACGACGCAAGAACGGAATTGCAGCATGTGAAGTTTTACGACTACTACTCATAGAAAACACTCCTCATGGTCCCCTTACTGGGAACCGAATAGGAGTAAGGAGAAAAAAAAAAAGAAAAAAAAAAGGATGATTAAAGAGGGCTCTCGGAGTTATGATTAGCAACGAAGTTGCCAATTTCTAGAAATTGAAACGAAGTGTACTATTGTGTTTATATAAGTAGACTCGAATTCCTTGGCATTGCCAAGAAATGTCAGATCGGGTGACCTGATGCACGTGACATTTCTGTTTTGTTACGTTGATGTGCAGCTTGTTTGATTACTACGTTATAACTCTTTTCGCTAGCAATCAAATCTTCACCCCTCCTGTACCCGACATCTACTTATGGATCCGATTTACTATGCCCATTGTTATTGTAAATACGACCCAGCTCTCTGAACATTAACTTAGAATGGCTTATGTATGAAGATATGCAATCCATATAGGAGAAAGACAATTGTGAAGATATCGGTAAGGACTCCTTATAAAAATTGTAGTATATTAGTTTAATTAACAGCTTTGCAGTGGAAATAATAGGAGACTTTGAGAGAGCAGAGCTTGAGAGCTAACAATGATACTTCTCATGTATCACTAAGACGAACAAAAAGGAACGGCCGGCAATCTTCCTCAAGTTTTGAATCTCTCTTGCATTCTCATCCTTCTCCTCCTACCTACTATTACTCTTCTCCTCGCCATGCTTCTTTTTCTCCTCCTCTCTGTCCCTACCAGAATGAGAATTCACTTCATATGTGAGAACTTTGGAGGATTTCACCAAATCAAGAGCAGGTCTTCAATTAAAGGAGTCTATAGTTCATAAAGAGGCCAGAGTTAGGACAAAGATTCAGGAAGTAGAAGGTATAAGGATTTGCGACTCATAGTGGAATGTCCAAATAGGCTTCCGGCATACTTTTGGTGGAGTTAGATAATTATTCAGGATAGCAGCGTAACCTCGGGTAATCCCCATTAGTCCCTTTACAGCTCTTTTGACTATCAGGAGAATCCAGTTCATGGATTCAGTTCCCAATAGTCCTAGTGTGGGCTTTAACAATTCACAAAGCACAAGGCCTTACCTTGTCTAAGGTAATCGTTGGGTTAGGACCAAAGGAAAGGCAGTCTGGTTTAACTATCTTGAGTAAAGTGATTGGAAAATTGGGCATTCATGAATCTCATTCCCCTTACTCGGGTTTCGAGTATTGCTGAGCAAAAGAAAGCTGTGGCTCACTTGGAAGAGGAATGGAGGCTTAATCTTATAGATTTTTCATGATTCTCATGCACTGGTATTAGGTTCAATTCCTAGTGTGATATTTTTTTCCTTTTTTCTTCTATGTTTTTGGTGCTCTAATATTCCTAGGAATTATTGCCATATCAGGCCTATACGGCCTCAGTTACCTTGTATTGAGATAGATGATCATGGGATGGAAACAGATGAGTTTGAGAGGAGGGAGGAGGAGGAGCGACAAATACATAAAGAGAGATAGCACTTAGATATGCTTTATGGTTCAATAACAGCCAAGAAGCATAGGTGCTCAAATGGGGGGTCACTGGAGGCGGGTATGAAAATGATCCACAGAAATTGGAGACTGGAGAAAGAAGCAGAGAAATTTAAATTCAATTTCTCTGTGGTAGTGAAGGAGAGGGAGGAGTTCAGAGAGCAGGTGGGACGTTGGAAGAGGAAAAAGAGCAATTCCAGAAGAGCACACTGGAGGTGAAAAGGAAGTTAGTATGGGTCAAAAACCTACCTAAAGAACGTTTTGTTGAAGAGTTCGAGAGTAAGATGTCCTTTCTTAAGGAGGCGAAATTTTGGAAGAAGAGGTGTAGGGTAGCCGAGGAGAGGAGCCTTGAGGCTGAAACAGCAAGAGATAAAGCCCGGAAAGTGGTTTTGGAAGAGATCAAGGTTGGGGTGGAGCAAGCCAAGCCTTAGGGCTACAGAAGAAGAAGATAGAGGATTTGGAGGCGGCACTGGAGAATAAAAAGGAAAAGGGAGCCAAGGACGGGAAAACACCGGAAGACATACACCCAGCGAAAACACAAACAGAGGAACACTCTGGAATGGACTTAAATCCAAAACAAAGGATGGAATTCAGGAAGGATAGTGGTAAGGACGTGGCTCCAGTTACACCCCCCGTAACTAATAAACAGACTACTATATGTCAAGTGGCCTGACAGGTGGCTGAACCTCAGGTCACCAAACACAAAAAAACCTATGAAAGCTACCGACAAGGAGTTCATCGACATGAAAGCATTTGTGTTCATGGCATCCCAATACAGGATGTGAAACGAACAGGTATGAGAGGTATCATGGGTATGAGAGATATCATGGGAGCAAGGTGGCTCCTTGGGGAAGTAGAAGATTCAATAAAACTACTAGCTCGGTGGATGTTTTTTTTTTTACAAATCCTTGTCTTTCTTCATGTACAGGAGGGGCATACAAGGATGATGTTGAGAGAAAAATAGCTCTCGGTTGAAGCATATGATTTTGACAGAGGTCAGGTGAGGGCGGAGGTGGCCTCGGACTCGGAGTG
The DNA here is from genome assembly GCA_003788615.2 of Terfezia boudieri ATCC MYA-4762. Lineage (NCBI taxonomy): Eukaryota > Fungi > Ascomycota > Pezizomycetes > Pezizales > Pezizaceae > Terfezia > Terfezia boudieri. The sequence goes on along the minus strand of ML121550.1, from coordinate 105,475 downwards.
GGTTCGGGTTAGTAATTTGAGTCATACAATGTAGCTACGTAGCTTCTGCATATATCGCTGAGATCGAATTCACTCTTGAGTGACTCTTGTAGCTCGTGTCTAAGTGGACTGGCATCAAATATAGTAATATCATCAACATATATAGCTATAATAATATTGTAAGTACAATGGATTAAGAAACATGGTTGAAATTTGATTGTTTATAGCCACTTGCAAGTATTATAAGAAAACCTGTCAACCTTCCGTATCACTGAGTCCATATGTAATCTTTTTAGCCGAGCGTAGGAATTAGGCTGATCATCAAAATAGCTTGCATGTAGAAGTATATATACTTCTTCATCAAGATAGCCATATAGAAAAGCACCTTTAATGTCAAGCTGATCTGACTTAGGCCAGTTTGAGTATATTGATAGAGCTCGAAGCAAGCGAAGAGAGTCATATCAAACAACCAGGGAGAAAACCTTCTGGTACCGAAAGCTTAGGTCGAACCTTTAAAGGGTAGGCTTCGAGGCCCCATCATGATCCTAGGTCGATGGCGGGTATAGACTCCTTAAAAAAAAAAAAAAGCAGACCCACCGGTAAGCACCAAGCATCACTTATAAGTAGTCTACAACGTATAAGAAATGCTACGGAATACAGCCGCACATCAGTAGATATGTAAATATGTAATTGCGTTCGTAGGTTCGACCCTCACAAAGATTTCCTAACAGCGAAGGAGCATGGGTTTGCCCTAAGGAGGTTTCCCAGCAAAGGAGGGTTTGTGCCAACCAGACTGACTCCACCCGGGTTTCCGGGTGGCTCATCATGGCCCCCTCATTGGAGCCGCATATGAATAATGAGTTTATTAAAAAAAGAAAAACCCCCCCCCAAAAAAAGAAGGAAATACTTGTCATCATATTTGATACTATAGAGTTGCAAAGGTTCGTGAATAAGGAGTCGGAAATAAATAGATACATCAGTATAGGAATACTCAGGAATCCTCACCCACAACCAGAGCGTCAACGCTTGTAGTTTCTCCAACAAACGAGGAAGATGGTACAATTTTGCCTACACATCACGTTGAACATTCAGCAACAGCACAACAGGCTCATACCCACTCTCAGCTGCCAATGAGAGGGGCGGTGTCCTCAGCATTGATATCCACATCATCTCGCTCGATCAGCAGCCGCACAACAGCCTCATTACCATGCTTAGCTGCCAATGAGAGGGATGTCCACCCATCCTCGTCCTTAGAATTCACATCAACATCATCTCGCTCGATCAGCAGCCGCACAACTGCCTCACGCCCCTTCGCAGCTGCCCGTGAGAGGGGTGTCTGCCCACAATTGTCCTTAGAATTCACATCAACATCATCTCGCTCGATCAGCAGCCGCACAAC
>ML121550.1:49754-87264 GCA_003788615.2 Terfezia boudieri ATCC MYA-4762 | reverse complement strand
CATGCACGCTAACGTCAGTGCCGTAACCGTCGCTGTCTGACTGAGTGACTTTGTGGACTACGACGTTAGGTTAACCACATATTGCTTGCTATGCAGCCATAACTTGGATAGTTGCTCCCTGACACGACCAACAAGTTTGGGGTCAAAATGAGTAGGTTCAATATGAGGCGTAGATGTCATGTGTGTTATAGAGTCGTGGTTTGGTGGTGACTGTGTTTAACGTCGTTATGTGGCTCTTCTCTTATGGTTTGTACTCTCCGGCTTTCTTCCTCCTAAGAGCAAGCTTCGGGCGAGGACTGGGCGTCGACCACGTTAGAAGCGGGTGATGCGGAGAGTTTGCAAAAACCCTGTGCCACTCTCTCTCTAGGGGTAGATGGTCATCTTTCGCGGCGTCGTAATGGGGTCTAGTCGATCAACACTGGAGAAGGAGAGTTAGCGAGAGTAATCCATGGTCGGTGACTTTCTTCTTTACGGACGTGGCACCTGGATTCCGAAACATGTTATTGAAGTACAAGATGCTTCTTCCTTCTGCCTGAGTATATACAGCAGATTACACATCGAGCCTCCCAAGGACAATTCCTACATGGACAAGTCATACACATACATGGCTCCTACTTAATGAAACAATACTTGCACTATTTAGCCACTGAATATGTTTTGCAATTTCAAGTTGCTGCATCGCAGCTATTTACCCTGAAATAAACCCAGCAATAATTGGTGTAACGGTCTAGTATGGCTACAGTAGGCGATTGGGACTCACAGGATATATGTTCTGGGCAGCTCGCGAGCGGCATACCCACTATGCGTCTCGCGGGCAATGTATTTAATCACTGGATTAGTTCATAAAGCACTTGATAACCACAATATACCTAACTATTAGACCATATACAACTAGGCCATCATTGATCCCAGCGCAGGCAGATCGGCCAGAAGCTGGCCTGAGACGTGTAGCAGCTGGATCTAGCTCTGGCCCGATTGGGTCATCCTCCGGGTCATCCTCTGGGTGATCATTGGGTTATTATCTAACAGTCCAGTTTGTGTTCGTTTGAGAGGTTGATCTGCTAATATCATCTCTACCCCTCCTTTTTTTTTTAAACAATAACAAACAAATCTACAACAAAGTTTTTCATCTTCATCCAAATAAACCTTCTGCAAACTCGAAAATGGACTTTCTCTTTATTTCTGCTCAGTATTGGACCATTGCCTGAATCTTGAGCCTGTGGCTTCACCGGTGAAAGATTCCATAAGTTGGAGGTCTGGAACTCTAGCTGGCGCTCGGGAGTAGCCTACCCTGATGCTTGAGTAGCGGACATACATAACTGAAACGAATGGTAGAGTAGTAAGGTAGAAAGGTAAATAAACCGATAGAAGACAAAGGGCATCTATTGATATTGAGGAATGAATAAATCTCACAATACTGGATCTCAGCTGGGCTTTTAAACTATGAATACGGTGCTCAGTATCGACAAACTGCCCACCCCCAGATTAATAATATCTTATATCGGACATACATATCACATGGTCTCTTTACTGGGACTGCATATGAGTAATGAGTACTTTAGAATAAAATAAAATAAAATAAAATGAAATAAAATAAAATAACTGGTATCACATCAGATTTATTACCGAGTTAGTAATCAAATTAATTGCCCGCGAGGGGCATAGTGGGTATGCCGCCCTCGAGCTGCGCAGAACATACTGTATACCCTCAGGTTACAAATACCTTGCATAAATAACAAGTCGTGTTTCCTGTCTCTATATATCCTAAATCGATGAATCACCTTCCACCATATTCAAGACACCCATTGCCTTATATTCTTCTTACACTAGGTTTCATAAGCTACTTTATCCATGGATGGATGGATATATCAGAAGACAGCACTTCTTCATATATTCTGCAACGTATTCTCTAGTTTTTTTAAAAAGAAGTCAAGGGATAATTCAAAGCTGTTGTAAAATAAATATACGAGCTGTACACAATTTGCCACAAGATTCAACAAAAAAAAGACAAAATAGCCTTTATATTATTCCCTATTACTCTCAAGACACAAAAGAAATACAATAGCCACAAACAATAGCATTCAAAAGAGCCTAAAACCAAAAACCAAAGAAAAAAATTTAACACAGAACATCGTTTCATGATTCCGCCAACAATACATACAATGGAATGGTATCCGTATATGCATAACCCCCCCTTCTTTTCCACCTCGAAAACCCCACCCCTCCGCTGTCATCTCACATATTCAATCTAAATCCTATCCGTGACCATAAACCATGCAAACCCACCCAACACCCCTCCCATCAACAAGGTCAAAAACGCCGCGTCGACCTTCTCCCCCGTCGTAATCGGATCCTTACTCAAATCCCTCAGTCCAGTATAATTCAACCCAGTCATGCCTGCATTTAGATCGCCCTTACTCGTGCCCCCCGTCGTTGCCGTAACCGGCGCCGGCGCACTTAAAATCAATGTACTCTGTATGACCTCCAGGGCTGACAATGTCTGCCCCAGGAGGCCCACCTTAAAGCTCCCATCGCAAGTCGGCACCGTCCATCTCATACCGCACGTCCTCCTATTATCCCCCCATCATACTGCTTTGCTGCGGCGATTGCAGTCATGCGCAGCTTGGACATGATATAATCCTGGGTAAAGGGGGCCATTTGCACAGTCATGGTTGCATTTGTTGTCGCGCTCGCAGGCGACTTCGTACATGACGTCTTTGGTGCCCCAAACGAAGAAGACCTCGAGGGCATTCATGAGGCCTTCGGTGCGCTGCCGCCATTTTTCTTGGTCGGGGCCGGGGGCCGACTGTGCTGCAAAAGGGAGTTAGTATTTTCAATCTCCCCCCCCCAAAAAAAAAAATTAAAAAATTAAAAATTAAAAATTAAAAGTGTCAGACGGATGGAGGGGACATACGTAGTTGTACATTGTAGCACATCTAGCGAGGACTATACCAGCGTTATAAGTCCACTGGTTACAGCTCGTATCTAAACATCCCTTTTCGATATGCCCACCGTCAAATACCTTGTACTCCCCATTCACAGACCCGACTTCCACAAGCCAGTCGTACGCTCGCTCCGCATATTTTGCATACGTCTCATTCCCTGTAAACCTCGCTAGCCTTGCCCCAATCTAGAAGTAAAGACTGTTTGAGACTGTGTTTTTATAGTTATATCCCGCATTGAATTGTACGACCTGCCACCTCATTCCACCGTTACAGTACTTTGGTTCCCACCGTGGTGTCTGGCGGACAAAGACGGCTTGCACAAGGGAAAGCCATTGCAGCTGGTCGGCGGGGGGTCAGGATATTTTCATTCGGCGGCGCCAGAAGGACTAGTATAGTCTCATTACTTGCGTCCTTTGCGTCCTTTCTTATCCAACGTCTTGTATGTAATATACAGTCCTTGGTTCTCCTCGCCCACATCCAAGTCCCCCCCTGTCCAAGTCCCTTTGCCCCTCGCCTTTGCCATTTGCCCTTTGCCCTTGCTCTTCACAAGCGCAGAGACCCTACGTATGTGATCCCCCTTGCTAGTTCACGTACTCCTTGGTCACAGAGTGACCAGGCTCGCCACGTGTTACATGAAGCCCAGCAGGCTGGAATAGCAAAAAGGGGATGGCTGCTATGTAATATACCTGGACGTAGGCAAAGGCTGAGAAGGATTTTATTATTGTGATTACCCCGGAAATGGAAAAGCAGATGACAAGATCGAAGCAAGGAAGGAGAAGGAGAATGTGGTAAAAGAAAAGATTGCTACCCAGAACCAAAGAGGTGGGGGAAGGCAGATGTGGAAGTGTGAGGAGAAGAAGGTGAAGGTGAATCTAAGAATATGGGTGGGTTTATAGCTTGTTTTGTTTGCTTTTGCTTTTGCTTTTGTTATGGCCTTTGTTTGATTGGATTTCCACTGGCCATTTCGTCCGACCTGCATATTTTGGGGGAAGAGAGGATTAGATGCTTGGTTGCTTGTATAAATCGACTACTCTTGGGCTTGCCGATACTTTCCCAGAAGTCCTGAATGATTACCTTATGACGAGCAACTGTATTTCCAGACTATTGTCCAGCAGATTATGCAGAGATTATGGTCTATATATATATAAAAGAACTTCGACAGCAACTTATGGAGACTGATATCTCACAGCCTCTACCGCGTAACTTTGCTCATGCAGACCCAGCAAGTACTTTACCACCAAACGGAAAGCTCAAAGGAAAAAGCTAAATCGCGGACTCTTAGAGGTGCGGAAATGGCAGAAAGGAGGAACAAGCGTACTAGATCTGCTGATATAGCAGAGTCTTCATTAGTGGGGCCGGTTGTAGAAACGCAGAAGTGCATTCCTGTGATAAGCACTACTGCTCCAGCATGATGTTCGGTTTAATTCGGCCGGGTTTAGTCAGTTGATTCAGAGCCACTGTGTACGTAGTACTTATCTATCAAATAGCTAGTTCGGTATGTGGATAGTCTGGTTGGTGCCAGCCAGACTAGTATGTGGACTTGAATGGATATTACTTATCTAGCCTAGAGAACTTATTACTTATCATGATAGCTCCTACGGGGACAGTCCGTTAGGGGTTGTCCGCACTGTGTCCGGAGACATCCCGCTGTCATGAGATTGATTCCTCAGGGTTCAAATCAAAAAGAGCTTGGGCAGGATTAGAAGAGTTTAGCTATCATAATTTCATTAGCTTAAGCTGAACACTTTACAAATATCTATCCTTGCCACAAAACTATGTGCGTGCGCAGAGCGATCTTCAAGTTCCTTAGAGTGAACTGCATGAGGTCCGTCAGGACATATTTTGATTGTACATCTCATGAGGTGAGTCCTTCTCTGTCTAAATCTCTTGCCCTAACAGCCGCCAAACCGGTACCCCCAAAACGGGTGAGATACGTGTTCGCGGACGGCATAAGTACCTACTATGCCCCACGCGGGCAATTTGAATAATTACTGTGTCTGGTGCATAACGCACTTGAATTAATAGAAATATTGAGATATTGACCGGGTTCAAGTTGGTCTAATTGATATGCGCCATAAGCCTGATGGACAACAATAAAAATGGATTTGTCATATGAAAGATCATGATAGTACAATCCGTGGGCAAAAGTCTTGGTGAAACACAATTTTGAGCCGCTTGGCAAGCCTTGCCACAATACCTCGATACCTTCAATTTTCATGAACCAGATGTCTCTGAGTTCTGAAATGGAATATATGAGATAAGTACAGGTAGTAAAGAAGTGAAATCTAAAATGTCAGGACAATTAAAGGAAAATTGCAAATGAGGTGAAAGTTAGAGGTGTGGCTAGTAGCGAGTGTACTAGCCCTTAGCCGCAATCACAGCTGCCACACGGCCAGGCATGCTCCTCCACAACGACTCAAATACAGACTCAGCAAGCCTAGCACGTACTGCATCTGGCCCTCCAGGGGTATTGGAGATGTTAGGGTACTTTTTATGCAGGTACCTTTTCAGGTGAACCCAAACATGCTCTATAGGGTTGAGGTCTGGACTTTAGGGAGGGTGTTTCTCAACAATAATGCTATGTGGCTTGAGGAAAAGAGTGATAATCTTTGTAGTATGTACTGGAGCATTTCATTGTCTTGCTGGAATTTGGCATTGCCAATAGTGCGATTTATGTGGTCAATGACTGGGAGGAGGAGTATCTTGAGGAGGAGGTGATAGACAAGTGAGTTAACAGAACGAACAACTGGGACCAGGGAGACAAATGTCCCACGAGTCTTCCCCCAAAAACAGCCCCAAACTATCAGAGATGTTCCTTGTCCCTTCTTAACTGCATGAATACAGTCTTTATCCCACTTTTCTTCTGGTGTTCGTAATACTACCCAAATTTGCCGTGCTTGAGCCGACTTCTCAATTGAGCATTCATCACTCCAAATTGTACTCTGAAAATCTTCTGCAGTCCAATCCTTTCTCTCTAGTGCCCAGGCAAGCCTTGTCATAGCTCTTGCATCTGTTAAAACTTGCATCTCTTGAATTAGCAAAACAAAAGAAATTGTGGTCATGGTGAGACTCGAACTCACAACCTTCATGTTTTTAGCATGATGCTCTACCGATTGAGCCACACGACCTCGTACCTGTACATATAAGTTTTCTTGTTTCTTTTTATTCTTTTTTTATATTTATCACAGGTGGACAAAATCGCACAATATAAGGGAGTTTTCATCATGGAATGAATAGGAGTGTCGATGTAGGACTACATGCCTCCTGGAGGGCGTTGTGCCAACCAGACTAGACTACTTGCAGGTACTTCAGGGCGTTTCTTCACTTTCGTAGGCTATTCTCTCGGAGGTAACAGTCTAGTGTATCTAGCGAAACATGGGGGCAACAATCCTGCCGAATTTGCTCCCTAGTCCATGTTTTATTCTTCTTTACACATCGAAGTATAGCCCTCCGGTCCCATTTTGCTAAGCTTCTTGGGTCCGTGTCTTGTGTGGCGGATTAACTCTATCTTCCTTCCCTGAATTGTCCTTTCTCTTTCCCTTGCTGGGCATGTGGTTCAATTTCTCTTGCGTTTCTCCTAGCGTAGCCACGAAGCTGTGGGAGTTATCTTCTGCGTGAGTGGATGCGTATTCGAAGGTACTCTGAATACGGTGTGTCCGGGAAGAATTGCAGGATATGCTCGAGATTATGAGCTTTGAAGTCAGGGGAAATTTGGGAAAGCAGGTCGCTGAGGATAAAAATTTAATATTCTTGAAGCTGTCGATAAGCTCCCTTGAATAATGCTGGTTGTGAGTCGGGAGACCCGCTATGTGTTACAGACATCGACTTGTTGTGTGATGCGCTGGTGGATCGCGCGCTGAACATGTTGAGTTCGGCGTCGGATTTGAATAACCAGACTAGGATTTGAATACTCAATATTGATACACCCTGCAAAGTTCTAAATCCCGTCTTATCGATAAGCTTACTTAATTCAGCAGTAGCTACCCTTTATAGTTGGCGCACTATCCTTTTGGGGTTGGTTAATCACACAACTGGCAGGCACTTGTCTGCGTCTGATCCACCAAGACTTTTGAATGGGGATTGTAAGTAACCGAATGACAGACAAGTAAAAAGGATATTTGGTCGCAGCCCCTCTCTCGCAGTGCCCTTTATATGTTGCTCTCAATGTAGCATTCCAGAACTGGTCATGTGCAGGCAGATCCACTTCGCACGACCATAGTTGTAGCAACCTGACATTTAGGAGTCTCCAGGAGTTCGCACTCAGTAAGTTTTGGGCCGTTCGCGGGCGGCCTACTTATAATATCTCCACACCAGTGATATCGATATATCGCGATTATCAAACAAAGTATGTCATAAGGACCTTTTGTTCCACTACCACGACCTAGATTGGAGATAAACTCTAGTACTGAATCACCCCTAGAGTGAAGGCATTTGTGGGGCGGCATTGTTTAGGGAGGATCCCCACACTTTCTATCGTGGTAATTGGATTTTCGTCGGCTGAACAGGGCTATATCTAACAGGTATTAGCCAAAATTATCCCTGACTGCGAGGGGTAGTGCAACCAGACTAAAGGCGCGATCCTGCAACATATATATAAGCCGCGGATGCATGAGTTCCGCACATATCGCTGTGCTACGATTTCCCAATAAGACTCCAACCAGACTACCCTGAACGGTCGTTTAAACGCCGTTTATAACGACTTTAACGAGGAATTCTCGTTAACTTTTTAAGGCGCCCAGACCGTTCAAACCGATCTGAACGGTTTTTAAAAAAGCGACATTCTGACCGATTTTTTTGAATTAAAAAATCAAGTTTAAATACCCCTAATATGCTAGAAAGAACAGGAGATTTTGACAAAAATATGGAACATCAATCTATATTTATGCAAGCAGTAGCGATGACAGATAGAGAGTAGTCTCATGCCAAGCCTCTAGTCGAGCAAAGTAGCTTCGCATTTGCTAAGAAGTATGTGTTGGATCCGCTGAATAAGCAGCTTCCGATGCAAATGCAACCACGTGCATTTTACGACCGGATAAATCCGGATGTTGTCTGAACCGAATACTTTTACTCTGAATACCCCTAGTATATATATACTAACCAAAACTACTAGCTGAAAAGGCTTCATAATCGAGAACTACACCCAAGAGTTTTCTTTATATTAACCTGATTCCTTTATACCTTCCGGGACCTCCAAAATGTTTGAAGAAAGTCAAAGGGGAAAATGGTCGGTATGACATACTGAGCCAAATACAACATTGTGCAATGTCATTCTACATTCTACCATAAGAGAGGCAAAAAGAATCACAGCGCTTGGAATCCCTGGTGAGATATATGAGACGAAGAAATAAGATTCTGGACATAAGAACAAGTGATACGTAAGTACCAGATATTCTTACATTGAACGTTTCAGCTGGATTTCCTTGTGCATATTTATTTGCTTCAGCCTCATGCCCTTGTACATTAGAGAAAATTTCCATACATCGTTCTCGATTTTCGGTTTGCAATCTAGCTTCTAGATCACCTATTTATGACCCTAAGATCCATGTCCCCCAAACTCATCACCTATCTTGCAACACACCCATGTCAGGTTACTACAGCGACTGCTCTCAAGTCACTAACTACCAAAAATTACGATCCCTTCTCTGGAGGGGTAGTGTAACCAGACTACCCTTTTCCTTATATTCCTTCACAACTCTCTCTGCACGCTCCTTCGTCTTTTGTTGCACTCTCCCGATGGGTCTTCGTTTCTTCATAGTCATTACCAATCCACTTCGTGACCCTTCTTCCGTCTCCGCCTCCACCATTGTCACCCTTTTAGGGCTTTCCCGTTGCTCCTTACTATTCACCGCTAACACAGCCCTAACCAATCCCATCTCCTCAACCCCTGCCAACGGGATCCGTCTCAACAAAGATATTATGTAACTTCTGGGGGCGCAGCTGAGCACTAAACATGGGGAAATGGATTAGGCAACTAGAAAAGCACTGCCACTCCTCCGCAATTAGGACTCAATGTTACAAATCATCGCGATATGTCGGAGACAAGGCAGCCTCATAAAAATTAAGGCTATTAAACAATTCTTGATAAAGCGATGCCTGTAATGGGTTAACCGTAAAGATCTCCTGCAAGCTAAATGTATCATGGACAGGGTTTACCCTGAAGTTAAAATTACCAGCTTTGAGCTTAAGTTAGTACTATAATTCACAATATTGCAATCTAATAAGCCGATTTGAATTCCCCATTGACTCCTGGTAATATCAATGATTATTGATAGAATGATTTTGTCCCTGCTAGCTATTATAGAGGTAGGTTAACTAGAACAGTATTGTGCAATCTTTTCAGGAACTCGAGGAATTATTTGACCTAGTGAGGGACAAACCTCGGCTTGATTAGATGAGCTGCACTAGCTCAATGGCGATTGTATTCAATTGTAGGGTGAGATCTATAAAATAGTGCTTCAGCGGGAGGGAAGGAAGGAACGTGCAGTACCCTTGGTAAGTCAGAAACCTGATAAACTGAGTACGAGAATAAAATTAGAACGTGAAGGCACTTAGCAAGAAATAGCATTCAGGAAGGCTCCTCCAATTGTGATAGATTAAATTCCAAGTGTGAGTGTTATTGATGCGCAGTAACATGGGAACAGTCCAGTAAATAACAAAACGGAAAACTCTCGAAATAGAAAATCAGTTGCGAAATCGATCCACATATCTGCTCCTCCCAGAAAATAGCAGAAAGAGTGCTGCCTTATATCCTACACTCTTGGTTTTTTCTCGAGAGTGAGTTATAGAATTTCATATATCCTGCAGCCAAAAATGCTTTCCGGTAATTTACGTGGTACGGCTACAACTTAGCTTAGTTAGATACGGACTTGACCCAAGATGCGCTTTCTCACCATAAGTTGAATACGAGTACTGAATTATTTTTTTAAAAAGGATTAGCTTCAATTTGCTAAGGCCGAGGAGCAGACCTACCGGTACTTATGTAATGAATAAAAAGTACCAATAAAGTCACTCTTGTGTCACGTATGAGAAATACTAGGGAAATACAGCCGCAAATCAGTAGATAAATTCATGTGATCATATTCGACACTATAGGAATATATACTTGCACAGGTTCGTTCAAAAGGAGTCGGAAATAAATAGATACATCAGTATATGAATATTCAGGATTCCGCGTGCTCGTTTTGACCAAGAAAACTGGTACCTTCGCCCGCAGCCAGAGCGTCAATGCTCGTAGTTCCTCCCACAAACGAGGAAGATGGTACAATTTTACCTACACAACACGTTGATCATTTAGCAACCGCACAACAGCCTCGTGCCAATTCTCAGCTGCCCATGAGAGGGGTGTCTGCCCATATACATTGTCCTTAGCATGGATATCAACATCATCTCGCTCGATCAGCAGCCGCACAACAGCCTCATGCCCATTCTCAGCTGTCCATGAGAGGGGTGTCCGCCCATTCTCGTCCTTAGCATTGATATCAACATCATCTCGCTCAAGCAGCGGTTCCAGACATTTTTATGTAGATTGGTGCTCGGGCTCATAACCCTAAGTGCGCAGGTCAAAATGTGTTAAATATAATAAGTGACTATAAGACTATCATTATTGCTTGCTTGTGTTGCTTTTCTCTATATTCACCACTGGCTATCCCAGGGGTTTGTATACATGATTCTTTCAATTCATATTCTACTTGAGTTATACATATGTTGAGTTAACGCATGTATGTGTTAACCCTCGTTAAGGGCAGCTTGCTTTTCTGCCTCTAATTTAGTAACTTACTTTCTTGTTAATTTTCTGTTGTGGTTCCAACACTACCAGAGTGCCACTATTTGGCCAATGGGGGCCCTCTCAACAGGTAGTGGATACAAATCTGCGCTGTAAAAGAGGACGGGTATCTGAAGATCGATATATATAGGTAGATTGATTAAAACCAAAACCGCACCTACCAGTACAGGGATTAGCATAGTTGGTGCATTACTGTACCGATACCAAAAATGCAGTTGTGTCGTGATGTAGTAAGGTCTTACAGTATCAAACCTTTAAATACGAGAATGCATATTGTCGTGATCACTCATGACAACACGCACAACCCATCTTTTCCGGTAAGATTATCACATTATTAACTGGGATTCCGATCTGGCAATACAAGAGGGATGCACCCGAGCCTCATCTGATAAGGCCATTCTTCTTCATTTCATCCACCATTATAAACTTGTCTATGCAAGTATCTCTATAATACTTTAGTCTCACCTCCTCCCGATAATCCTCAGACTTTCAATAGTGGCATTACCTCCACCCACCTCTGCTGCATACCTCACGTCCTTATAGATTCTGTGACATGCTCTAGCTGGGGACGCTCACTTACAGATGTCACTTCAATTGTAAGCAAAATCCCCATAACTATAGTTTAAAGCTATATTAGCCTCCTCGTAGTTACCATGGAGGTATCCATAACACTTATCCAATTGCTACAAAACTTCTCAGCGTTAATCATTTGGTGAAGGCATCTAATCTCTCACAGTATATAACTTAGATCAGTGCACTCTTTAATTGCTTCCTGTATAACAGCTGGGATCTGAAGCATATAAATCCTGGATAAGTCAATCTATAAGACAATCTATAGAGACAAATTTGAAATATTCACACATATAACTAGAAATACATGACAGAGGAAATATCACTACCTACAAAACAAATACTTAGTGATACAAGAGTGATATAACAATCTTTGAGCATTAAAGTCTGTTTTTGGAAGCATTTCTTCTGGCCTGTGTTGTTCCTAAGCATTAAGTTATATAGAGGATGGCGTAATAAACAAAGATCTCAAACACGTATGCGATTACTCAAACCACTTCCACCTCTGCATCAGTTATACTGGGATTCATTGTGTAGTATATAGTAGGAACGGGACAGTTGGCCCAACTTTATGTAGATAGATCGGCGCAGCAGACTGTGCCTAAGACTGTGCCTGTTGCCCCGAACCTTTTAAGGAGCCTTAGGCTGGCTGTCGAGTACAGACTTCAAAACAAAAAGACAACCGCTTACTGTACATCTATCCCGGCACTGTACTTGCATACGTACAACCATCAACCAAAAGGCCCATATTATGGAGATCATGAATAACATCCACCCTTTTCATCCAGATAGCGTCTACCATGGTTTATACCTCCCACTTCTCGCCAGACCAAATACCTCAACTTTGGAAGGAAACTGGGGAGGCCTCTGCAAAAATACAGATTGGGATTTTGTTGAATGGTTAAATTTAAGAACGACTTTCTTTCGCTTGTCGTGTACAAGGATATCAGATCTGTGTCCTTCTCAGGGTAATTATAATTATAAGGCCCGCAATGGTATACTAGCAGAATACTGATCACGAACACAGATTTTGGAGCATCAAGAAGAGTGGGAGGTCTTGCGATTTGCAGGGTGGGGTGACGATGGTTCTTAAGATCTTCAGCAGGAAACCTTTCATTGGTCTGACTGTAGTACCTGGTGTGCACCGGTTTGAATGTTCTTTCCACATGGATAGTCAAATATGCATGCCAGTACTACCCACAAGATGGAAACTACGTCTTCGTTTACCAACTTCTTAGACTTACCCAACAGCTGCATATCCTTTACGATGCGGATTTCTCTTCCCAAAGGTGATAGTACCGCTCACAATCCGGGATTTACCTGTAAACTTTTTCATAGATATGAGCTTTACGGACCTACGGTAGTAAAGGCAGCATTAGTTCAAAAGTAGAGTGCACTATCACACTCCCCCCGGTGCATTAGATATCATACCGTTTTTCCACCGATATCCCGAATTTGATTGAGTAGTGCATGGAGCACCCTCCATACATTGGCCAAATGTACTACCGCCGGGTTCATTCTACCGGCATGCAGACACTTCTCCCGGGACACAAACCCGAATTTCAAACTATTGCAGGATAATTATTGGGTTATAAATTTCTTCCCTGGAAAATGGAATATCTATTCACCACCATCTACACCCCAATCGGACATCAATGCTATAATTGCAAGCATATACGAAAACTTTTTGTTTCTTGAAAGTTCCGAGAAGCTCCCTTTTTCAGCCCTCGGAAGGCTTGTTTGGAGAGGTTTGCTTACAAATGGCAGAAGAATGCATTTCGTCCACACCACGAATGTTAATTACATTCTGTAATCTAATCTATTTAAAACCTAGAGGTATTATATGGGGCCATCAAGTCGGCCTAGCAGAGGATGAGAATATTTTGACTTATAGACAACCAGACAGAAAAGGGCTGCGGTTCACAATCAATGAATTTAGAGAGATTTGCTTGGGAATCTCTGGCTGAAATCCGGAAGAAGCTAGATTTGCTGCACAGCTTGAAAAGTAAAACAAGATTCGCGCAAAGAGGGTAGATAACAATGGGTATTGTAGTGGAGTCTTAAGGTACCCCAGAATAAGTCATCTGGATTTAGGATTCTTGACTTGCTTGAGGAGTGAGGGGTAGAATGATGGAGGTACATCGGGTCTTTCACCCTTCTTTTTATTTGTATTTATTATATTTCTGGCCTTTCTTCTCTTTTTAACTTGTCGATTTCGTTTTCTTTTTTCCTTTTCGGGAATGTATTGTGCGGTCTGGGGGGTGACAGAGGAAAATGTCATCTATATTCTACAAATAGAAAATTATATCATAGTTTTCCATGAATCAAGCATTTCACATGCTATGACAGGGTTGTCCTGTTCTCGATAATTTTAGTTGTCTCATCACATTTGTCACTAAGCTGGGGTTTTCAACTTCAGAAGGACGAGCGGGGCTACTGAGATTAAGCATACCTAAGAATATCGGGCAGCTTCGACGCCTAAATCCTCCCATCTCCTATATGTTGTTCCCGATTGTGTGGTTCTGGCAATGGGTACCGGTGAGTACAGTACTAGCGGGAAGTACCTAGCCTATTTGGGCAGCACTTTCCATTTACGTACACACTACGATTCGAATTCAGTTAGTGCCAACCCAACCTCTTTTCGAATGACAACACTGTGCAGGAGGAGCCAGCTTGTCAACCAGAGGGTTTGCGATGTCGGAGAAAACAGAAATCGACAGAGCGGGAAAAAGTACATCACAAATATATAATTTTTGAGATAATCCGAGCTAAAACTACAGAATCACCCAAGGGTTAAAGTTCGTCAGACCTTTGGTATGTAGTATCACGAACTGCGTAACGATCGACAACCACGTGATGATCGGCATGGGTGTCCTCCCGCATGCATGAGATATCTCAATATATCCACCGACCTTTGCAGTATGCCTGTTATGAGAGTATTGAATATAGCCTAAAAACACTCGAAAAATCCAAATTTCATATCTATAACCTACCCTAATCTACCTTGAAGCCTCTAGAGCCCTCACACCTTTACCGTCCCCTACAAAACCTCACCGTACTATAATCACCCCTCCTACAATAACTACCCACTACTATGACCAATACTAGTAGTTATAAGCTCCTCATGATTGTACTCTATAAGCCCAATTAGTATAGATTAGAGCCGTTCACTGTATGTAGAACTATATGCACTGTAGAATGCTCAAAAAACAATATTATAGTTTCTAGCCTGCACTAATCAGGTGCTCGGCATTGAATTTCAAAGATTATAGCTGCTTCAATTGAGCTCTATTTACAGGATTGCAAACTTAAAGTTTCAAGGTACCTACCTATGTGGTCTTTGTGCATCAAGATGCTACTTTACTTATTTGGCCTTCAGTTCTTTAGCTAACTTGTAAGTCTCTCAGCTTCCAGGCTTTTCGGCTTCAGGGACCTCAGCATGTATAATATAAACTATTGTATGCTTAATATAGACTCATTTGAAAGTTTAAAGGCCCTTAATATCCTTTTGTGATTAATGCTTTACTTCTATACTATTAGTAAACACTTTGAAGGTTCATAGTGTTGATTGGATTTACCACCTCTACTATTAAATTTTGACTAATTTAAGAGCTGTATTTGAGCCCTATCTAAGCATAAATTCAAGGCCTTTAAAGGCGCATATACACAAGTAGTTTAACTATTGCTGATACTACTATGAGTGCTAGTGTTCGGCAGGTATGGTACTGGTACTGTTACTATTGGTATTGTTACTACTGGTGCCAGTACATATTGGTACAGCTACTGGCATACTGATGTCCGCAATTAGTTGACCTCTATAATGCCCTTCATACTCAACTTTACTGAAAAGAACTAAGAATGCCTCTATGAACCTGAGAAATTGTGCATAAGTTCTTTAAATATCTAAAAATAGATCTGTAGAGGTTTAAAATCTATCCAATCCTTTGGACCCTCAAAGTGTTTAGTATGGGCATAGAGGTGAAGCCCTGACCCCAAAAGGATATTAAGGGCCTTTAAATCTTCAAATGAGTCTATATTAAGCATACAATAGTTTATATTATACATGCTGAGGTCCCTAAAGCCGAAAAGCCTGGAAGCTGAGGAACTTACAAGTTAGCTAAAGAACTGAAGGCCAAATAAGTAAAGTAGCATCTTGATGCACAAAGACCATATAGGTAGGTACCTTGAAACTTTAAGTTTACGATCCTGTAAATAGAGCTCAATTGAAGTAGATATAATCTTTGAAATTCAATGCCGAGTGCCTGATTAGCGCAGGCTAGAAACTATAATATTGTTTTTTGGCATTCTACAGTACATATAGTTCTACATACAGTAAACGGCTCTAATCTATACTAATTGGGCTTATAGAGTACAATCATGAGGAGCTTATAACTACTAGTATTGGTCATAGTAGTGGGTAGTTATTGTAGGAGGGGTAATTATAGTATGGTGAGGTTTTGTAGGGGATGGTAAAGGTATGAGGGCTCTAGAGGCTTCAAGGTATTGGGATTACTCTCGACCTATGAAACATCGCTAGCTGAAATAGGACAGTTTGAATTTTGCGGAAACTAGGGTAGGATCAAGGATTCCAAAGAGGCCAGTCTCAATTAGGAAAGCAGGATATAAGGAGCTAGAAATGTCGTAGGAAAAATAGGATTCTTCTGTAGAGCACTAGGACTATAGCAATAAGTCTATAGCGATATCTAGATATCTCCCCTCTTCTGAATATACACGATCAATTATCTTCACGATTCCTTCGCTGCATAACCTCGTAATCTTACAGGTTATGAGCCCGGCGCTCAGGCAAAAAGCAATAAGAACAAAAGACAGTTGAGATATCTGTGGTATCAACCCAGTAACACTGCCATTCAGAAAGCAGAAGCCCAAAAGCCGTGGCCGCCCTATCGTTGCCAAGAAACCCTGCAAAGCTCCGCATATGCCTACACACCGATCCTGGTCAAAGAAAATAAACCGTCAAAACAAGCAACTCTTCAAAAACCTCTCGGGAAACAAGTCTTCAGAAATTACTACAACTCCAAGAGAACCGCTGTCAGACACCGAATACCTAGAACAGGAATTACGCAAGAGTGGGCTATATAACGAGGTACTAGTGATAAAAGAACAAAAAGAAGGAAACTATCAAGAGCTCGGAAATCTCTTAACCGACCTTGATACCTAAGAAGCAGAAACATCTCTACTGGACAAAGGAATCCAGTATAAGGACCAATTAATAAGCTTCAACCAAATACACCCAGCACTCATTTAAATGAGCAGCAACTTAGCCAGACCAGCCCTAACATCCGAATCAGAACACGAAATTGAATACCCAGATCTCCTGATTAATATCCAAGTCGGAAGAAGAAGAAGGCAGAGAGCAAGAACTCCACCTCCTCCACTACCAAATTCACCAATACCACCTCCAGTAACTATGTCCAAAGAACGATCAATCCCAAAGATCGAGCCCAAGCTTAGCGGACAACAGGACTATGCTCAATGGATATTATCCATTGAGCAAACGCTTAGCAGCTATGAACACAAAGATGAGACAATATGAGAAATCGTCATCGGAGATGTCCAAGATCCAGATCCCATAGCTACCGGAAAAGCCAGGGATGCAGATGCTAAAGCCTGGAAGAAAGACAATAACTTTGCAATCCTTATGATAAAAAGAAATTGTGAAAAAGAAGTTGTAGATATCATCGGACTAGCTAGAACAGCTAACGAAGCTTATAAAGAGCTGAAGGCAAAATTTGAAGGCAAGACTGTCACTACACTTGGAGCTCTACTTATTGGAGTCATCAAACTTAGCTATGACGATAGAAATAGTTCAATCGAAGAACATATTAGTGAGTTCGATAAAAAGTGGGGATTCATGAGATCTATGCTAGGAGGAACGATCCCAGACGACCTTAAAGAATTCGGAACAATATTGACAGGCTTAAGTAAAAATGATTAAGCTAAAGGGACATTTCTGCTAGCCACTCTTCTGCTCTACTACAATACTCTCATCGAAAATATCCAGATGAAGAGTGGACTTACCTATGGCGATATTACTACACATCTCAAGACATACGTCCCAGGTAGGCAAAAAGGGAAAAGGAGAGGAGATAATATTAGAGATTCGGTACAAAACCCAGTAGTACTCAAGACAGGAGCTGGCAGGGGACGGGATCAAGAAGATAATGGCAAGAGATGCGACTACTGTATCAGCAAAGGATGGAAAGGGCTAAATCACACAGAATCCGAGTGCTTCACCAAAAAGTACGAAAAGAGAAAAGTCAAGAAGGCTAAGAAGGAAGACTCCAACAATGAAGAATCTGATGAAGAAGGAGTCACTATCAAGGTTGTGCGGATTGGGAAAACTAGGGTAGGACATGAAGAATGTTATGAGTATGACATAGCAGCCACCCACCATACGACCAACAAATACGACCGACTTACCGATATCCAACACAACCTCAGTATTAAGGTATCCACCCATGATCAGACCGAGTCCATTTGCCACACTATAGGAACTCTAGTCTTCAGACACAATGGCCGCAACATCTGCCATGAGCAATGCTTATATGACCCCACATACAGCAACATCATTAGCGGCCTTCGGATGCCAGAGGACTTCGTCATACAAGGAAAAAAGGGCAAGGTAGAGCTAAAAACAGGAAGAAAAATACTGTACAAAATGGATCGAGATATTGATGGGATATGGATCAAGCCTGAGAATACAGTTGAAAACTGGAAGGAAGCAAGAATAAAAAAAATCAAGGAAAAAGAAGCTGTAATCAGCTTGCACGAAAAGTATGGACACATTTCCTATAACACTCTTAAAACTCTCCCCGAATACCCGAAGAATCAGAAAGAGAAGATCCGATGTAAGGCGTGTGAACAAGGGAAGGCCACCAAACCGGCTACACCCAAGCAGCTCAAAGACCTACAGATCAGGACAAACCGACTTCTAGAACAGATCCATGCAGACCTTGTCAGACCAATCAAACCTCCCATACCTAGCAAACAATATCAATATCTGCTAGTAATTGTGGACGACTTCAGCCAGTATATAGCTGTACAGCCCCTTCGAAAGAAGAGCGAGACTGGAAAAGCATTAATCGAAATAATCAATAAACTGGAAGCAGCTACAACTCTACGAGTCAGCCAAATCCAAGCAGACTGGGGAGGAGAATTCCGCAATAATGAGCTTCAAGAAGAACTAAAGCAATGAGGTATAGCCTATAAAGAAACTATTCCGAAGCATAGCGAAACAAATACCATAATCGAACGAGCAAACCGAATGATCCTTACTATGAGTAGGACTGCTCTAATAGGGTCAGCTCTACCCAAAGGCCTGTAGGACAAAGCTTCGAGCTGGGCAGCCTATACAAAAAATCGGATTCCTCATGTAACTCTTCAAGGAAAAACCCCCATCGAAATCATACTCAAAAAGGACCCGGAAGCCGAGTGAACAAAGCTAAGACCATTTGGATAGTGAGTCCTCTGTTTTAATTACAACATCTCCGATAAGCTCTCTCCAAGAAGCTATGAAGCTAATATAATTGGTTATATAGAAAGCTTAAAGAGCTACCAGGTGTGAACAGACACTGGCCAGATTAAGCTCGCCCTCCGACCAGTCCCTATAGAAATTTCGGAGAGTAGCAGCTCAGAATCTCCGGACGAAGCCCTTAGTGAAGGGCCTAGGGAAAACGATATTCCCCAGAAACGGAACCCTGAAGATCTCCTGGAAAACCTGAAATCACCAATACCAGTTCTCCAACCCGTAGCACCACCCCCAATGAAGAAGCCCAGAAAGACTACTTGAGATTGGGAAAGCATGGTCGGTACTAGGAAATCAGAGCGACAGCCAGTCCGGAGGAAGATATTTATAGTAGGAGCTGACCTAGATCACCCAACCAATGAGCAAGCCTGCAAATCTCCACAAGCCTTAGAATGGGCTAAAGCTCAAGCTAAAGAACGAGAGCAATTGAATAGATATGGGGTATATACCAAGATTGATAAATCCGAAATCTCTAAAAGAACACGGATTGTTGACACTAAATGGGTATACCTAGTCAAAAGAAAAGGAGACGGAAGTATTGAAAAATACAAAGCTCGCAAGATTGGAAGAGGATTCACTTAAGAAGCAGGTATCAACTATGATGAAACCTATGTACAAATGATACACTCTGAAATGCTCAAAATCCTCCTGGTTATTGCCCTCTACCGAGATTGGGCAATCCGCCAATGGGATGTTATAGCTGCATACTTGCAAGCTCTCCTTGAATATAATATCTACATCACAGATGTGAATGAAGAAGGAGAGGTTGAATACTGGAAGCTCGATAAAGCACTCTATGGCTTGAAGTAAGCAGGACATAAATGGTTCAAAACCCTCTGCGATATCTTCTCTACACTCAGAATATACCAGTGTATAGGAGATAAAGGAACCTACACTACCCAAAGCCACAACACTATAATCAGGACTCATGTTGATGACCTCCTTGGAATCGCCCCTACGGAAGAAGATCTCGATAAGATAGAGGAAGGTATTGAAGGAAGAGTCGAGTTGGATAAGTGAGGAAGGCCTTCAAACATGCTTGGAATAGAGTTGCATTGGTCAAAAGGACAAGTTGTACTAACACAAACTTGCCTCATAGAATCAATGACAAAAAGCTTCCTACCTCAAACCAATCTACATGGTACTTCTGGAGGAAAGCGATCTCTGCCACTCGACGTGTAGCAATACACCAGCGATGGAAACCATAAGAAAGTGGCAAAATATCAGTCAATAGTGGGGGGGTTACTCTTTATCGCTCGGATAACGAGACCCGAGATCTCGATCCATGTCAATCTATTAGGATTGAGGACCAAAGATCACACCCCGAAGTACTACCAAACTGCCCTCCAGGTCTTGCGGTATTTGTACTCGACCAAATACGATGGGCTGCAATTAAAAAGGCCAGAAGCTAATGAATTGGTAGTTAATATATTCACAGACGCCTCATACAAAGAAGAGGAAGCCTGGTCACAGACAGGAGTTTTGATAACACTAGTGAACCAATTGATAGAATGGTACAGCAGGAGACAGGATATTGTCACACTATCGATCACCGAAGCAGAATATATCAGCGACTGCGAAGGAGCGAAGGATGTAGCCTGGCTGAACCAATTTCTCTTGGAACTAGGGATACCGACCACACTGACCCTAGTGACAGACAGCGAAGGGGCCTACAATCTTAGTAAGGCTATGAAATTCGTGCGAAGGAGCCAGTACATCGAGTACCAGTTCCACTACATTCAACAACAAGTACAACTTGGGCACTTGAAGATATGGACAATACCAGAGAAAGACAACCCAGCCGATCTTCTGACGAAGCTCTTGCTGATAACCTCTGTGAATGGCTAGAAAGACAGATGGATGTCGACAGTTATGACACCCCGATTCTAGACATGATGGAAGAAGAACTGATGGCAGCTGGAATGAATGTATGGGCACTTGAGTAGGGGAGAGTATTGGGAATACTCTCGACCTATGAAACATCGCTAGCTGAGATAGGACAGTTTGAATTTTGTGGAAACTAAGGTAGGATCAAGGATCCCAAAGAGGCCAGTCTCAATTAGGAAAGCAGGATATAAGGAGCTGGAAATGTCGTAGGAAAAATAGGATTCTTCTGTAGAACACTAGGACTATAGTAATAAGTCTATAGCGATATCTAGATATCTCCCCTCTTCTGAATATATACGATCAATTATCTTCACGATTCCTTCACTGCATAACCTCGTAATCTTACACAAGGTAGATCAGGATAGGTTATAGATATGAAATTTGGATTTTTCGAGTGTTTTTAGGCTATATTCAATACTCTCATAACAGGCATACTGCAAAGGTCGGTGGATATATTGAGATATCTTATGCATGCGGGAGGACACCCATGCCGATCGTCACGTGGTTGTCGATCGTTACGCAGTTTGTGACACTAGCAATCAATCTTTAGACACCGCTTTCAACGATGTGCTTTTGACAGTTAGAGTAGTGCAAGACTTTGGGTCATCTACGGGCTTTAGCAAAAATTTTCTGAAAATTTGGCAACAATGCGAAGCATTGGAACCCGTAGGGAAAATGACATCAGCAAAAAAAATATTTGCGTCCTGTGCGTCCTGACGCATAGGACGCTTGGGACGTAAACTCTAAATCAGGAGGTCAACGCTTTTGCAGGTGCGTCGGGACGCACTAGAGGTTTGCTCCGCTGTTGGGAATCCCGACGCGCTTGGCAGGTTTGCCTGCAACGAAGACTAAGGCAACCTTTATCCAGACGCGCTTGGCTGAGAATCATGGTCGCTAGTAGTGTTTGTGTTACTAATATGAGATTAGTGGGATCCAACCACATCGAATTAAGACTCTTTATATCTAGTCCCCAAGCATCATTCAATAATTAACCAAAAAACCCTCCATAGCCACATGTTGACGGATATATAAACTCGGTCTTCCCCCAACTATTTAGACATCCAGATAAAATTCACCATAACAATCTTAGCCATATATCACCTAAGCTACGAGCTCTACTACCCAGGACCTACAAACTTCAGAATCCTTCCCCCAAGTCTATTCTCCCAAGATGTCTTTGGATGTTGAGGCAAAATTAACCGGAAACGGGGTTGCGGCTCTCGATATTGAAGATATTAAGAAGCTCCTTAAGACCTCCTCAGTATGTTACCATCGCTCGGGATCGGTGCTTATTGGAGCCCGTCGCGCCACAGAGGAAGATATGAAGTCCCCATTGATTACGTATGTTACCAACTTGTACGGAAAGCTCTTTATTGAAACCATTAAGGAATTTTCTGAAGCGGAAATCGAATCTGGCATTATTATATTGAGATATCCGGGTCCCATCTATGAAAATCGATATAATGAGTGGTATATCACTGAGAAGGAATGGAAGGAGAAGTATGATGAAAACCCAAAGAAGAAGTGGAACAACTATAAGGCGAAGAAAGCGGTACAAAAGAAAGGGTTAGAAATTACACCAGAGGTGATCAACTTGCTGAAAGGCAAGGACGGCAGAGCAGAGATTAAAGCCTTCGGTGGGACAATGTGGGCTTTTGAGGACGGATTGTTGACGGAGGATGGAACTGCTATTGCCCCACAGATTCTAACGAGATACTTTTTCAAGATTTGAAAGTAAAGCAAGGGAAAGTAAGCAAGCCTTTCAATCCTCACTCTCGAGAAAAAACCAAGAGTGTAGGATATAAGGCAGCACTCTTTCTGCTATTTTCTGGGAGGAGCAGATATGTGGATTGATTTCGCAACTGATTTTCTATTTCGAGAGTTTTCCGTTTTGTTGTTTACTGGACTGTTCCCATGTTACTGCGCATCAATAACACTCACACTTGGAATTTAATCTTTCACAATTGGAGGAGCCTTCCTGAATGCTATTTCTTGCTAAGTGCCTTCATGTTCTAATTTTATTCTCGTACTCAGTTTATCAGGTTTCTGACTTACCAAGGGTACTGCACGTTCCTTCCTTCCCTCCCGCTGAAGCACTATTTTATAGATCTCACCCGACAATTGAATACAATCGCCATTGAGCTAGTGCAGCTCATCTAATCAAGCCGAGGTTTGTCCCTCACTAGGTCAAATAATTCCTCGAGTTCCTGAAAAGATTGCACAATACTGTTCTAGTTAACCTACCTCTATAATAGCCAGCAGGGACAAAATCATTCTATCAATAATCATTGATATTACCAGGAGTCAATGGGGAATTCAAATCGGCTTATTAGATTGCAATATTGTGAATTATAGTACTAACTTAAGCTCAAAGCTGGTAATTTTAACTTCAGGGTAAACCCTGTCCATGATACATTTAGCTTGCAGGAGATCTTTACGGTTAACCCATTACAGGCATCGCTTTATCAAGAATTGTTTAATAGCCTTAATTTTTATGAGGCTGCCTTGTCTCCGACATATCGCGATGATTTGTAACATTGAGTCCTAATTGCGGAGGAGTGGCAGTGCTTTTCTAGTTGCCTAATGCATTTTCCCATGTTTAGTGCTCAGCTGCGCCCCCAGAAGTTACATAATATCTTTGTTGAGACGGATCCCGTTGGCAGGGGTTGAGGAGATGGGATTGGTTAGGGCTGTGTTAGCGGTGAATAGTAAGGAGCAACGGGAAAGCCCTAAAAGGGTGACAATGGTGGAGGCGGAGACGGAAGAAGGGTCACGAAGTGGATTGGTAGTGAGTATGAAGAAACGAAGACCCGTCGGGAGAGTGCAACAAAAGACGAAGGAGCGTGCAGAGAGAGTTGTGAAGGAATATAAGGAAAAGGGTAGTCTGGTTACACTACCCCTCCAGAGAAGGGATCGTAATTTTTGGTAGTTAGTGACTTGAGAGCAGTCGCTGTGGTAACCTGACATGGGTGTGTTGCAAGATAGGTGATGAGTTTGGGGGACATGGATCTTAGGGTCATAAATAGGTGATCTAGAAGCTAGATTGCAAACCGAAAATCGAGAACGATGTATGGTAATTTTCTCTAATGTACAAGGGCATGAGGCTGAAGCAAATAAATATGCACAAGGAAATCCATCTGAAACGTTCAATGTAAGAATATCTGGTACTTACGTATCACTTGTTCTTTCGTCTCATATATCTCACCAGGGATTCCAAGCGCTGTGATTCTTTTTGCCTCTCTTATGGTAGAATGTAGAATGACATTGCACAATGTTGTATTTGGCTCAGTATGTCATACCGACCATTTTCCCCTTTGACTTTCTTCAAACATTTTGGAGGTCCCGGAAGGTACAGTACCCCGGCGAAAGTGTTTGCGACCCCAATTTTATGCAGCTTATATGTAGCAATGTGAAACCACGTTATGCAGGTAAGACATATCTAGCTAAATCTACATCTGTACAGTACAAGACCCACCTACGGTCCCACTGGTCCAGATTTTGGGTCTCAATATTTCGTACCCTCTGCCTTGATAACAGCTTCCACTCGGCGAGGCATAGATCTTGTTAAAGAATCAAGTAATGTAGAGGGAACTCTTTCCACGCCTCTAAGTAACAAGCAATCTGCCAACCTTTTCCTCACAGTCGCTGGCCCTCCCCGACAAGTTGCAATATTTGGAAATTTTTCTTAGGAGGCCTCCCACACTCAGAAATGCCCGTATAGTTGACTCATTTCTTCGTCCAATCTCTTTATTTGAACCTCCAAAAGCTCAAGCACCAACAATCCACCCTTATTGAAACTCAGTTAGTTCTTTTTTTTTTGCCCGGCAGTCCTGCCAGCACAGGGTTAGCTACAGTTGCTTCTAAATCCAATAGGAGTATGACTGCTACTGATGACATATTGCTATAAGGAGTGTTGTCTACTGCATGGACCCGCTCAAAGTTATAAGCTGTGCTCGCTGCATGTCTTAAACAATATGTCTTACCTTGAGCTGCAGGCGCTGCATATTATGCATGGGGGGTCGCAAAAACTTTCGCCGGGGTACTGTATAAAGGAATCAGGTTAATATAAAGAGAACTCTTGGGTGTAGTTCTCGATTATGAAGCCTTTTCAGCTAGTAGTTTTGGTTAGGGGTGACTCAGTATATATATACTAGGGGTATTCAGAGTAAAAGTATTCGGTTCAGACAACATCCGGATTTATCCGGTCGTAATATGCACGTGGTTGCATTTGGGTGCATCGGAAGCTGCTTATTCAGCGGACAGCGAAGCTACTTTGCTCGACTAGTTAGGTAGAGGCTTGGCATGAGACTACTCTCTATCTGTCATCGCTACTGCTTGCATAAATAGCACGAGACTACATAAATATAGTCTGGTCGCATAAATATAGATTGACTCACCAATTCCATATTTTTGTCAAAACCTCCTGTTCTTTCTAGTATATTAGGGGTATTCAAACTTGATTTTTGATTCAAGAAAATCGGTCAGAATGTCGTTTTTAAAAACCGTTCAGATCGGTTTGAACGGTCTGGGCGCCTTAAAAAGTTAACGAGAATTCCTCGTTAAAGTCGTTATAAACGGCGTTTAAACGACCGTTCAGGGGTGCTTTTAAACGATGCTCGTTATGACGCAAGTTGCCCCGGGTGACGCTCAGGTGATCTGGTGGGTAAACTCTCTAGAATGCACTCTGAATAAGCGCCTTGGAATAGCCGCCTTGGAATAGCCGCCTCTGAATATACGCGAGATTCTTGTATTCGGAAATTATTATATACATAATAGTATTGAGAATATGCGGAACATGCATGCGCTACTTAACACTCGCTCCAATCCTTGCTCGCTCTAATCCTCGCTCTAATCCTCGCTCTAATCCTCGCTCTGATACTCGCTCTTAGTCTGGTTGGCAACCAGACTAACTCGCTCTAATACTCGCTCTAGCTCTAATACTTGCTCTAATACTCGCTCTAATACATGCTGCAATATGCCTAGGAAGTCATACAAGACAAAGGGAAAAGGTGCGGGGAAGCGAAGTATATATACAGGAAAACCATAGTTGCCAAGGCCAATCGCCAAGGCCGACGACATAGACTTTCCGAAGGCAAATGAGATAGCAGATAACGAGAAGGTGGCATGACCCGCTCCGGCCACTGCTGCAAGCGCTGCCTAGGCTGGTAATAGTCTTATTGGGAAATCGTAGCACTGCGATATGTGAACCAGACTACGATATGTGCGGAACTCATGCATCCGCGGCTTATATATATGTTGCAGGATCGCGCCTTTAGTCTAGTTGCACTACCCCTCGCAGTCAGGCATAATTTTGGCTAATACCTGTTGGATATAGCCCTGTTCACTCTTCTATGCCCAGGAGCCGACGAAAATCCAATTACCACGATAGAAAGTGTGGGGATCCTCCCTAAACAATGCCGCCCCACAAATGCCTTCACTCTAGGGGTGATTCAGTACTAGAGTTTATCTCCAATCCAGGTCGTGGTAGTGGAACAAAAGGTCCTTATGACATGCTTTGTTTGATAATCGCGATATATCGATATCACTGGTGTGGAGATATTATAAGTAGGCCGCCCGCGAACGGCCCAACTTACTGAGTGCGAACTCCTGGAGACTCCTAAATGTCAGGTTGCTACAACTATGGTCGTGCGAAGTGGATCTGCCTGCACATGACCAGTTCTGGAATGCTACATTGAGAGCAACATATAAAGGGCACTGCGAGAGAGGGGCTGCGACCAAATATCTTTTTTACTTGTCTGTCATTCGGTTACTTACAATCCCCATTCAAAAGTCTTGGTGGATCACTGGCAGACAAGTGCCTGCCAGTTGTGCCAACCAGACTACTGCCAGTTGTGTGATTAACCAACCCCAAAAGGATAGCGCGCCAACTATAAAGGGTAGCTACTGCTGAATTAAGTAAGCTTATCGATAAGACGGGATTTAGAACTTTGCAGGGTGTATCAATATTGAGTATTCAAATCCTAGTCTGGTTATTCAAATCCGACGCCGAACTCAACATGTTCAGCGCGCGATCCACCAGCGCATCACACAACAAGTCGATGTCTGTAACACATAGCGGGTCTCCCGACTCACAACCAGCATTATTCAAGGGAGCTTATCGATAGCTTCAAGAATATTAAATTTTTATCCTCAGCGACCTGCTTTCCCAAATTTCCCCTGACTTCAAAGCTCATAATCTCGAGCATATCCTGCAATTCTTCCCGGACACACCGTATTCAGAGTACCTTCGAATACGCATCCACTCACGCAGAAGATAACTCCCACAGCTTCGTGGCTACGCTAGGAGAAACGCAAGAGAAATTGAACCACATGCCCAGCAAGGGAAAGAGAAAGGACAATTCAGGGAAGGAAGATAGAGTTTATCCGCCACACAAGACACGGACCCAAGAAGCTTAGCAAAATGGGACCGGAGGGCTATACTTCGATGTGTAAAGAAGAATAAAACATGGACTAGGGAGCAAATTCGACAGGATTGTTGCCCCCATGTTTCGCTAGATACACTAGACCGTTACCTCCGAGAGAATAGCCTACGAAAGTGAAGAAACGCCCTAAAGTACCTGCAAGGAGTCTAGTCTGGTTGGCGCAACGCCCTCCAGGAGGCATGTAGTCCTTGTCACATCGACACTCCTATTCATTCCATGATGAAAACTCCCTTATATTGTGCGATTTTGTCCACCTGTGATAAATATAAAAAAAGGATAAAAAGAAACAAGAAAACTTATATGTACAGGTACGAGGTCGTGTGGCTCAATCGGTAGAGCATCATGCTAAAAACATGAAGGTTGTGAGTTCGAGTCTCACCATGACCACAATTTCTTTTGTTTTGCTAATTCAAGAGATGCAAGTTTTAACAGATGCAAGAGCTATGACAAGGCTTGCCTGGGCACTAGAGAGAAAGGATTGGACTGCAGAAGATTTTCAGAGTACAATTTGGAGTGATGAATGCTCAATTGAGAAGTCGGCTCGAGCACGGCAAATTTAGGTATTTCGAACACCAGAAGTAAAGTGGGATAAAGACTGTATTCATGCAGTTAAGAAGGGACAAGGAACATCTCTGATAGTTTGGGGCTGATTTGGGGGGAAGACTCGTGGGACATTTGTCTCCCTGGTCCCAGTTGTTCGTTCTGTTAACTCACTTGTCTATCACCTCCTCCTCAAGATACTCCTCCTCCCAGTCATTGACCACATAAATCGCACTATTGGCAATGCCAAATTCCAGCAAGACAATGAAATGCTCCAGTACTTGGACAGGGGGGGACTTGGATGTGGGCGAGGAGAACCAAGGACTGTATATTACATACAAGACGTTGGATAAGAAAGGACGCAAAGGACGCAAGTAATGAGACTATACAGTACCCCGGCAAAAGTATTTGCGACTTCTGCATATATATGTATATAGGTAAGGCGCTAGAGATTGGGCATAACAACAGACAACGAGCGTGGTTGTGATACTTCATAGACTTGGCCACTTGAAGTGTTTCCACATAGGTACCCTGGACCAGTAAATATGCTGTCTTCGGGGCAAAATATCTTCATCCGTGAATATAGATTCTCCATTTTTCTCTGGGAAGATAACCTCGACAGAATGTTGCGATACTTCCACCAGTTGATGCGAAGCAGTGGTTCCGTCATAGCCATCCTCAGAGTACCTTGTTTGTAACAGCATGCTTGTACCGGAGGATGTTATACAAATAGTGGAAGGTTTGAACCAGACTAAGCTTCACGTAGCATTCCATCAGCTTTATCCTCCTGTGGAGGGTGTTGTGCCAACCAGACTACAGCTTTATATTAATAGGACAGCCGTCGCCGCCAAGACCCAGGCCAGGGGTCCTGAAACGCATCGAGCTGGGCGATGCGATGTTTGTGGGCGGATAAGATGCATCCCCTCCATTTGCCGCTAAAACCCCCCAAAATACAGATATCCCAGCCCTGCCGGCCTAACCTAACGCCTTGCATCCCCCCAGCCAGCCGATCTCTCCGGCAGAAGTAAGCAAAGCAGAAGCAGGTTTAGCTACCTCTTCTTTGAGGCCTCTGCTGCCAGCTGCACCCCGATATCAACGCTCCAAACACACGCCAGGGAGAAGATTCGGAGATTCAGTCGTTATTGTTTTTGCTACACGGATTGCACGGCACGATAGGGAGTCGGATTTCTTTCATTACAACTCAGCGGCCGGAGTGATTAAAGGGGTCGCATTTGCACCTACTCACACAATGCACACAATGCACATTTGGGATCGGTTCAGTCAGCATTTTGCGGGGGAGAAGACAGAGTGTTGATAAATATATTACAACAACGGAAGGCGAACGGAAGACGAGAATTGTTGCTCGAGTTTCGGTGCGTGAGTAGTAAAAGAAAAACACAGTACTTTGGTTCCCACCGTGGTGTCTGGCGGACAAAGACGGCTTGCACAAGGGAAAGCCATTGCGGGGGGGTCGGGATATTTTCATTCGGCGGCGCCCAGAAGGACTAGTTGTCATTGCCTAGTTCCCGCGTGACGTTGGTGGGTTTGTACATAGTTACGGTCGTCGCCGGCTTGGTGGATCAAGGCTTGCGTGACGGCGGGGTTGTTGCCGGTGTCACCGGTGAAGGCCCAATAGTCGATGAGGGCCTGAGAGTGAAGATTAGTGGAGTTCATGTTAGAATTTATGGACGGTGGTTAAATACACACCCCCATAACGGCACCTGACTCCCACCAGTAGTATGGATAAGGGAAGCGACCGGGGAAGTCATCACCGGATTTATTCCCGGTGTACATCTCCATGATGTTGTCCGATGAGGACCTTTGCTGCGGCGATGATTGACTCTGTAAAACACCACCTCCGTTAGCACTGTGTCTGTGTCTACTATCCACCGCCACCGCAGAGGTGGCGGGCTGTTGGGTTGGGTTGGCAGACTAAAGTCAGCGGGATTCAACTCCAGTGCAGAGACCAGCATGCTCTTCGAGGTGAGCAGCACGGTGACCGCTATTCTAGTGATGGAGAACCTCATGGTTGTGATGATGTTGGTGATGGTGTATCTGTAAATCTCCAAGCTAGCTAGCGTGTGCGATGGAGAGGAAAATGTAACGGTGGAATGAGGTGGTAGGTCGTACAATTCAATGCGGGATATAACTACAAAAACACAGTCTCAAACAGTCCTTACTTCCAGATTGGGGCAAGGCTAGCGAGGTTTACAGGGAATGAGACGTGCAAAATATGCGGAGTGAGCGTACGACTGGCTTGTGGAAGTCAGGTCTGTGAATGGGGAGTACAAGGTATTTGACGGTGGGCATATCGAAAAGGGATGTTTAGATACGAGCTGTAACCAGTGGACTTATAAACGCTGGTATCGTCCTCGCTAGATGTGCTACAATGTACAACTACGTATGTCCCCTCCATCCGTCTGACACTTTTATTTTTTTTTTTATTTTTTTTTTATTTTTTTTTAATTTTTTAAAATTTTTTTTTTTTTTGGGGGGGGGATTGAAAATACTAACTCCCTTTTGCAGCACAGTCGGCCCCCAGCCCCGACCAAGAAAAATGGCGGCAGCGCACCGAAGGCCTCATGAATGCCCTTGATGTCTTCTTCGTTTGGGGCACCAAAGACGTCATGTACGAAGTCGCCTGCGAGCGCGACAACAAATGCAACCATGACTGTGCAAATGGCCCCCTTTACCCAGGATTATATCATGTCCAAGCTGCGCATGACTGCAATCGCCGCAGCAAAGCAGTATGATGGGGGGGATAATAGGAGGACGTGCGGTATGAGATGGACGGTGTCGACTTGCGATGGGAGCTTTAAGGTGGGCCTCCTGGGGCAGACGTTGCCAGCCCTGGAGGTCATACAGAGTACATTGATTTTAAGTGCGCCGGCGCCGGTTACGGCAACGACGGGGGGCACGAGTAAGGGCGATCTAAATGCAGGCATGACTGGGTTGAATTATACTGGACTGAGGGATTTGAGTAAGGATCCGATTACGGCGGGGGAGAAGGTCGGCGCGGCGTTTTTGACCTTGTTGATGGGAGGGGTATTGGGCGGGTTTGCGTGGTTTATAGTCAAGGATAGGATTTAGATTGAATATGTGAGATGACAGAGGAGGGGTGGGGTTTTCGAGGTGGAAAGAAGGGGGGGTTATGCATATACTGATACCATTCCATTGTATGTATTGTTGGCGGAATCATGAAACGATGTTCTGTGTTAAATTTTTTCTTTGGTTTTTGGTTTTAGGCTTTTTTGAATGCTATGGTTTGTGGCTATTGTATTTCTTTTGTGTCTTGAGAGTAATCGGGAATAATATAAAGGCTATTTTGTCTTTTTTTTGTTGAATCTTGTGGCAAATTGTGTACAGCTACGTATATTTATTTTACAACAGCTTTGAATTATCCCTTGACTTCTTTTTAAAAAACTAGAGAATACGTTGCAGAATATATGAAGAAGTGCTGTCTTCTGATATATCCATCCATCCATGGATAAAGTAGCTTATGAAACCTAGTGTAAGAAGAATATAAGGCAATGGGTGTCTTGAATATGGTGGAAGGTGATTCATCGATTTAGGATATATAGAGACTGGAAACACGGCTTGTTATTTATGCAAGGTATTTGTAACCTGAGGGTATACAGTATGTTCTGCGCAGCTCGCGGGCGGCATACCCACTATGCCCCTCGCGGGCAATTAATTTGATTACTAACTCGGTAATAAATCTGATGTGATACCAGTTATTTTATTTTATTTCATTTTATTTTATTTTATTTTATTCTAAAGTACTCATTACTCATATGCAGTCCCAGTAAAGAGACCATGTGATATGTATGTCCGATATAAGATATTATTAATCTGGGGGTGGGCAGTTTGTCGATGCTGAGCACCGTATTCATAGTTTAAAAGCCCAGCTGAGATCCAGTATTGAGAGATTTATTCATTCCTCAATATCAATAGATGCCCTTTGTTTTCTATCGGTTTATTTACCTTTCTACCTTACTACTCTACCATTCGTTCAGTTATGTATGTCCGCTACTCAAGCATCAGGGTAGGCTACTCCCGAGCGCCAGCTAGAGTTCCAGACCTCCAACTTATGGAATCTTTCACCGGTGAAGCCGCAGGCTCAAGATTCAGGCAATGGTCCAATACTGAGCAGAAATAAAGAGAAAGTCCATTTTCGAGTTTGCAGAAGGTTTATTTGGATGAAGATGAAAAACTTTGTTGTAGATTTGTTTGTTATTGTATTAAAAAAAAAGGAAGGGTAGAGATGATATTAGCAGATCATGACTGTGGCAACCTCTCAAACGAACACAAACTGGACTGTTAGTAGTCTCATGCCAAGACTGTTAGATGATAACCCAATGATTACCCGGAGGATGACCCAATCGGGCCAGAGCTAGATCCAGCTGCTACACGTCCCAGGCCAGCTTCTGGCCGATACTGCCTGCGCTGGGATCAATGATGGCCTAGTTGTATATGTTCTAATAGTTAGGTATATTGTGGTTATCAAGTGCTTTATGAACTAATCCAGTGATCAAATACATTGCCCGGGAGACGCATAGTGGGTATGCCGCTCGCGAGCTGCCCAGAACATATATCCTGTGAGTCCCAATCGCCTACTGTAGCCATACTAGACCGTTACACCAATTATTGCTGGGTTTATTTCAGGGTAAATAGCTGCGATGCAGCAACTTGAAATTGCAAAACATATTCAGTGGCTAAATAGTGCAAGTATTGTTTCATTAAGTAGGAGCCATGTATGTGTATGACTTGTCCATGTAGGAATTGTCCTTGGGAGGCTTGATGTGTAATCTGCTGTATATACTCAGGCAGAAGGAAGATGCATCTTGTACTTCAATAACATGTTCGGAATCCAGGTGCCACGTCCGTAAAGAAGAAAGTCACCGACCTTGGATTACTGTACGTGCGATTGCAGTCGCGGCATTGGCAGCGACAGCCTGATTCACTGAAACACCTGATGCTGCAATCCAATTGGTGTATAACGAACGATACGTCGGTATTGAACCTATCAACGAGGGGCTGTGCTGGTTGTTCAAACCCCACTTTTACTTGTGTGTCGGTCTCATCCTCCGCATCTACACACAATCTCAGCACCAAACCACCACTGACACAAATTGCAGCAATACACCGAGAAGAGAATACCAATCATGGGCGGCCGAAAGAAGAAAGATTCCCGTCCGAAGCCCGCTCTTGACCCGCAGCTGGTGCAATCTTCGCCCACTACGACTTTCGGACGTTATTTGGACAAGTTGAGAGGGAGATCCCCGTCTACCAGTAGAAAGCGCGGCAGCATTACCCCAGATCAGCTAGTTGTGACCTCTTCCTCTCAATCGCTCGCAGTCCCAGCAATTGCGCGACCTCACAGTTCGAATGCAGGTTCCTCCGCTCTCCAAGCGCATAACCCTATGGTGCCCTTCGGCGGCTACAGTTCACCTTCCTCCTCCATGTCCGGCGGCGCACCATTTGTTCCAATATCGAATCACCCATCCCCTAGCTATGGAGTAGCGCGTCGCAACAGTACCCCAGGGGTAACAACTTCCTCTCAATCGCTCGCTGTCCACAGTTTGTATTCAGATTCCTCCGCCCTGCAAACTCATAGTCCCTCACTTCATGACCTATCATCACCAATTGATGCCGGAGGCTTCCATTCCTCTGGCGCACAGGTTTCATCCAGCATATCTGTTAGCGCACCCATTGTTCAAATATCGCATCCACAGTCCGAATCCACAGCAAGCGAAAATCCTGCGCCTTCTCCAACCTGTGGGTCCAATATTCCAACCTCCAGCTGTCAAGCGCAGGCCTCGGCTGAAATTGCTGTGCAAGCAGCAGCATTGCCTCAAACGAAGTCAACAACACAGGTCTGGGCTAAGGCGTTGGAACTTGCTAAGGAGAAACTCAAGAAGAACAACCTCCCACCACCCAATCTCACGAACCTCACCTCACAATCGGCAGAGGAAAATATTGATGCTGTTGTCAAAGCGCTGAATTATATACAAGAAGATGATAAGAAAAAAAGGTGGCGCTATACCTGGCGTGGGAAGGAAATTGTAGTCGTGGAACGTTTGGGGACAATTCTGAAAAACGTGGGACAATATACAAAGGTTGTGGATACTGCAATTCAGAGTAATCCGCAGGTGAGCGCCTTAGTTTGGGCTGGTGTTCGGGCTATCATGCAGGTTCGTATAAATATACACTCTCTGGAGGTCGATTCGGCGGGACTAAGCTGATTCACTGAATAGGTCGCGCTGAATCATGTGGAAGCAATTGAAGGTTTAGAGGTAGCCATAGCGGCGCTCCTGGAAAAGATGACTATATGCGAGTTTTATGCTGGGATATACGTTGGAGTTCCATTGACTTCAGGGTCAGCAGCGAATAGTTTACAGCGTCAGCGTATGCTAGAATCTGCCTTACCAGAGCTTTATGCTGCTGTCATAGTGTTTACAGTCAAGGCTTGTGCTTATTTTGAAGCTAGAGGTATGTGTGCCGTATGTGAAAGTACATGTACATATGCGATACCATTACATTGTGCTAAAGTCAGATCAGGGCTCAAAAAAGTTACAAACACATTGAAGTCATTTGATATTGAATTTCAGCCATTCATTGAAGACATCGACGCAAAAGAGAGGGTTATTCGGGAATGTGCAGATGCTGCTACCATGGAAAAGATAAAGAGTATGATCTTACAAATATTGTTGAACACATGTGTATTAGGGAAAAATCTAATGCAACAATTCAGACATTGAAGGTATCCTTCAGGATATTACGTCAGAACTGAAGCCTTTGGCCAAGTTGAATGGTATGTGGATACTTCATTATACGCTTGCTTAACCTGCCCCATTACCATATGCCCAGATATTT
Organism: Terfezia boudieri ATCC MYA-4762; assembly: GCA_003788615.2. NCBI lineage: Eukaryota > Fungi > Ascomycota > Pezizomycetes > Pezizales > Pezizaceae > Terfezia > Terfezia boudieri. The sequence goes on along the minus strand of ML121550.1, from coordinate 52,674 downwards.
TCTAAATGGGGCTATATGTGATAAAGAAATGCTAATGAGACTGGATAAACAGAAATATCAACGACAGCTACTCACACACTCAAAGTGACTGAAGAAATCCGCAATAATACTCAGGGTACCTTTGAAATCTCTCTTACCTATTAGGGTTAAGCTGACTTCTCCAGATGACAGGATACTTGAACTATTAATAATGTTGACCCCATTGGAGCCACTCAAGAAACACCAGGATGTAAAGATGCCTCGTACCAAAAACGCTGCTGCATGGCTCCTGGGTCTTGAATCTTTCCGCAAATGGCGAGATAGCAACATTATAGAAGAGGGTGGTCATGTCTTTTGCTGTTATGGGATACCTGGTGCTGGAAAAACTGTAATTAGGTATTGTGTCAAATCTACAATTCCACCTACTATCGATTGTGAAGCTGGTAACTAATTTTTATCAAACTCATATAGCTCCGTTGTTATTGATGATCTTTATTCTCAATTTCATAAAGTTCATCCTAACATAGGGATTGCCTGTTTGTATGGTGACTATAAGGATGAAAAAAACCAAACCCTGGTCCATATTCTTGGTAGCTTTCTACGTCAATTTCTAACCACTGCGAGAAAACCTATACCGGATGCAGTGATTGAAAGGCTTAATGACATCCGGCACCGAGGCGGGAAAGCCGGGGCGGAAGATATTTTAGGTCTACTTAATATATGGTTACCACAACTTAAACGTGCATTTATCTGTATAGATGCTGTAGATGAGCTCGAACCAACAGTTCAGCGGCAGCTTCTCAACAAAATTAAAGAGTTGGGCATTAACAATATTCGCATATTCCTTACGGGGCGGAGTCATATTGAAAATGAAGTGCAGAAGCACTTTCGAGTGGTGCAGCAATATAAAATCGTCATTAGTGCCAGTCGGCAGGACATCCAGGACTACTTGGAGCAACAAATCAAGGACGATCTGAATCCAGATGCAATGGACGAAGCATTGGCAGCGGATATTGTAGATTCAATTATCAAGAAGTCTCAGGGAATGTACGTCACAAAATATATCAACTACTTTGGCTAGAATCTGTGTACTGATTTATCTTTTCTAGGTTTCTTCTTCCCGCCTTGCACACCAAAATGGTGCTAGGAATGACAACAAAGGCTAAGCGACGGAAAGCGTTGGAAACACTGCCAAATGATCTCTATGATTCATTTAAGGGTGTCATTACTAGAATCCGGCAATGCCTCAGCAAGAGCCAGGCTGAGTTGGGTATGCGAGTACTCATGTGGCTTCATTTTGCCTACCGACCACTAGAGCTTGCGGAACTTCAACATGCGCTAGCTGTTGAGAAAGGCGATATGGAATTCGATGCGGAAAATATTCCTCCACGGAAAACCCTACTAGATTGCTGTCTTGGGTTGGTTATTGTGGATGAAGAGACATTGACAGTACGCTTTGTGCACTACACACTTGAAGAGTACTTCCGCAAATATGCTGGGACAGAATTCCCAGATGGGCACAGTTCTATTGCTGAGAGTTGTTTGACTTACCTCAACTTTGCAAAAGAGAGCACTGTATGGATTATGATAGTCTGATACCAAAGGAGAACGAATATACATTCTTAAAATATGCATCACTTTATTGGGGGACCCATTACAAGCATCAATCCAATGATTGCCTGAGAAAACTCGCAAATGTGATACTGAACCATGAGCGCGACTGCCCACCCTGTTCTATACAAGTCTTGTATTATTACGAGCTTGACGAATTCGAGAGAGATAACCTGGCGCTGGAATTTTCAGGGCCCCATGTAGCAGCATACTTTGGATTGACTGAAAATATGGAGTATCTCTGTGAGATGGGGTGGAATATAGAGCAGAAAGATGAGAGTGACCGGACCCCGCTCTCCTGGGCGGCTGAGCAGGGGCATGAGGCTGTTGTGCGGCTGCTGATCGAGCGAGATGATGTTGATATGAATTCTAAGGACAATCGTGGGCGGACACCACTCTCATTGGCAGCTGCGAATTGGCATGAGGCTGTTGTGCGGCTGCTGATCGAGCGAGATGATGTTGATGTGAATTCTAAGGACGAGGATGGGCAGACACCACTCTCATTGGCAGCTGCGAATGGGCATGAGGCTGTTGTGCGGCTGCTGATTGAGCGAGATGATGTTGATATCAATTCTAAGGACGAGGGTGGGTGGACACCACTCACATTAGCAGCTAGGAAGGGGCATGAGGCTGTTGTGCGGCTGCTGATTGAGCGAGATGATGTTGATGTGAATTCTAAGGACGAGGATGGGCAGACACCACTCTCATTGGCAGCTGCGAATGGGCATGAGGCTGTTGTGCGGCTGCTGATCGAGCGAGATGATGTTGATATCAATGCTAAGGACGAGGGTGGGTGGACACCACTCACATTAGCAGCTAGGAAGGGGCATGAGGCTGTTGTGCGGCTGCTGATCGAGCGAGATGATGTTGATGTGAATTCTAAGGACGAGGGTGGGCAGACACCACTCTTATTTGCAGCTGCGTATGGGCTTGAGGCTGTTGTGCGGCTGCTGATCGAGCGAGATGATGTTGATGCGAATTCTAAGGACGAGGATGGGCGGACACCACTCTCATGTGCAGCTGCGAATGGGCGTGAGGCTGTTGTGCGGCTGCTGATTGAGCGAGATGATGTTGATATCAATGCTAAGGAAGAGGGTGGGTGGACACCCCTCTCAATAGCAGCTACGAAGGGGCATGAGGCTGTTGTGCGGCTGCTGATTGAGCGAGATGATGTGGATATGAATTCTAAGAACATGTTTGGGCTGACATCACTCTCATTTGCAGCTGCGAATGGGCATGAGGCTGTTGTGCGGCTGCTGATCGAGCGAGATGATGTTGATATCAATTCTAAGGACGAGGGTGGGTGGACACCACTCTCATTAGCAGCTGG
>ML121550.1:17296-43423 GCA_003788615.2 Terfezia boudieri ATCC MYA-4762 | reverse complement strand
CAAGGTGCTGATGTTAAAGGAAGGGTGCGGTCCATATCGCGGTGGAAAAAAAGAATAGTAGAAGAACATGTTTGGGGAAAATTCTGAAAAATGTGGGGCAATATACAAAGGTTGTGGATACTGCAATTCAGAGTAATCCGCAGGTGAGCGCCTTAGTTTGGGCTGGTGTTCGAGCTATCATGCAGGTTCGTATAAATATACACTCTCCGGAGGTCGATTCGGCGGGACTAAGCTGATTCACTGAATAGGTCGCGCTGAATCATGTGGAAGCAATTGAAGGTTTAGAGGTAGCCATAGCGGCGCTCCTGGAAAAGATGACTATATGCGAGTTTTATGCTGGGATATACGTTGGGGTTCCATTGACTTCAGGGTCAGCAGCGAATAGCTTACAGCGTCAGCGTATGCTAGAATCTGCCTTACCAGAGCTCTATGCTGCTGTCATTGTGTTTGAAGTCAAGGCTCGTACTTATTTTGAAGCTAGAGGTATGTGTTCCGTATGTGAAGTACATGTGTAAGATACCATTACATTGTGCTAAAGTAAGATCAGGGCTCAAAAAAGTTACAAATACATTGAAGTCATTTGATATTGAATTTCAGCCTTTCATTGAAGAGATCAACGCAAAAGAGAGGGTCATTCGGGAATGTGCAGATGGTGCTACCATGGAAAAGATAAGGAGTATGATCTTCCAAACACTATTGAACACATGTGTAAAGGGAATCTAATGCAAGAATACAGACATTGAAGGTGTCCTTCAGGATATTACGTCAGAACTGAAGCCTTTGGCCAAGTTGAATGGTGGGTGGATACTTCATTATGCGTTTTTTAACCTGCCCTATTACCATACGTTCCAGATATATTCTAAATGGGGCTATATGTGATAAAGGGTTGCTAATAAGACTGCATGAATAGAGATATCAACTACAGCTACTCACACACTCAAAGTGACTGAAGAAATCCGCAATAACACCCAAGGTACCTTCAAAATCTCTCTTACCTATATAGGGTTAAGCTGACTTCTCCAGATGACAGGATTCTTGAACTATTGACACTGTTGACCCCATTGGAGCCACTCAAGAGACACCAGGATGTAAAGATGTTTCGTACCAAAAATGCTGCTGCATGGCTCTTGAGTTCTGAATCTTTCTGCAACTGGCGGGATAGTAACACCATACCGGTCGAAGATTGCATCCGTGTTTTCTGCTGTTTTGGGATACCCGGTGCTGGAAAAACTGTTATTAGGTATTGAATCATATATATACCCCCAATCTCAATATACTGGGCTTCAGGGTAATTAATATCCATTGTGCTAACTCATTATATAGCTCTGTTGTGATCGACGAGCTTTATTCTCAATTCCACAAATATCCGAGTATAGGGATTGCTTGTTTGTACGCCGATTACAGTGACCAAAACAACCAAATCCTAGTGCATATCCTTGGAAGCTTTCTGCGCCAGCTTGTGCAAGAAACCGTACCAAAAGAATTAATTGAAATGCTTGTAAAAATCAAGCGTAAGGGCAAGAAAGTGGCGATGGAAGATATTTTAGCTCTCCTCAGGATACGGTTACAGCAGCTCAAGCGTGCATTTATTTGTATAGATGCGGTTGATGAACTGGCACCAAAGGTTCAGCAGCAGCTTTTTGATGTGCTTAAAGAGTTGGGTACTAATAATAATACTCGGTTTTTCATCACTGGGCGGAATTATATTGAAAATGAAGTGAAGAAGCGTCTCCAAGCCATGCAGCAACATAAAATTGTCATTAGTGCCACTCGACAAGATATAGAAGAATTCCTACGGCAGCAAATCAGGGATGATCTGGACGCAGATGCAATGGATGGGTCATTGCAAAAGGACGTTATAGAGGCAATCATTGGGAAGTCTCAGGGAATGTGGGTTATAGAGTTTATTAGCTATATTAGTTCATGTACTGATTTATCTTTCCAGGTTTCTTCTTCCCGCCTTGCACATCAAGATGGTTCTCGGGATGACTACAAAGTCTAAACGACGGAAAGCGCTGGAAACACTGCCAACTGATCTTTATGATTCATTCAAGGGTGTCATTACTAGAATCCGGGAATGCCTCAGCAAGAGCCAGGCTGAGTTGGGTATGCGAGTACTCATGTGGCTTCATTTTGCCTACCGACCACTAGAGCTTGCGGAACTTCAACATGCGCTAGCTGTTGAGAAGGGCGATACGGAATTCGATGCGGAAAATATTCCTTCACGGAAAGCCCTACTAGACTGCTGTCTTGGTTTGGTTATTGTGGATGAAGAGACATTGACAGTACGCTTTGTGGACACCCTTCTCATTTGCAGCTAAGTATGGGCTTGCGGCTGTTGTGCGGGTGCTGAGTTCGAGCGAGATGGGCATAGTTGATATTGCTGAGAGTTGTTTGACTTACCTCAACTTTGCAAATCTGAGACAGTACTGTATGGATGATGATAGTCTGAGAGCAAAGCGGAACGAATATTCATTCTTAGACTATGCATCACTTTATTGGGGGACTTATTACAAGCATCAATCCAATGATGGCCTGAGAAAACTCGCAAATGTGATACTGAACCATGAGCGCGACTGCCCACCCTGTTCTATACAAGTCTTGTATTACGAGCTTGACGAATTCGGGTTAAAGATAGGCCGGCGCTGGAATTTTCAGGGCCCCATGTAGCAGCATACTTTGGATTGACTGAAAATATGGCGTATCTCTGTGAGATGGGGTGGAATATACAGCAGAAAGATGATGGTGACCGGACCCCGCTCTCATGGGCGGCTGAGAATGGGCATGAGGCTGTTGTGCGGCTGCTGATCGAGCGAGATGATGTTGATATCAATGCTAAGGACGAGGATGGGCGGACACCCCTCTTATGGGCAGCTGCGAATGGGCATGAGGCTGTTGTGCGGCTGCTGATTGAGCGAGATGATGTTGATATCAATGCTAAGGACAATGGTGGGCGGACACCACTCTCATTGGCAGCTGCGAATGGGCATGAGGCTGTTGTGCGGCTGCTGATCGAGCGAGATGATGTTGATATCAATGCTAAGGACAATGTTGGGCGGACACCACTCTCATTAGGCAGCTGCGAATGGGCATGAGGCTGTTGTGCGGCTGCTGATTGAGCGAGATGATGTTGATATCAATTCTAAGGACAATTATGGGCGGACACCCCTCTCATGGGCAGCTGAGAATGGGCATGAGGCTGTTGTGCGGCTGCTGATTGAGCGAGATGATGTTGATATCAATGCTAAGGACAATGTTGGGCGGACACCACTCTCAATAGCAGCTACGAAGGGCCATGAGGCTGTTGTGCGGCTGCTGATTGAGCGAGATGATGTTGATATCAATGCTAAGGACAATTTTGGGCAGACACCACTCTCAATAGCAGCTACGAAGGGCCATGAGGCTGTTGTGCGGCTGCTGATTGAGCTAGATGATGTTGATATTAATGCTAAGGACAAGTATGGGCGGACACCCCTCTCATTGGCAGCTGCGAATGGGCATGAGGCTGTTGTGCGGCTGCTGATTGAGCGAGATGATGTTGATATCAATTCTAAGGACAAGTATGGGCCGACACCACTCTCATGGGCAGCTGAGAATGGGCATGAGGCTGTTGTGCGGCTGCTGATTGAGCGAGATGATGTTGATATCAATGCTAAGGACGAGGATGGGCGGACACCCCTCTCATTGGCAGCTGCGAATGGGCATGAGGCTGTTGTGCGGCTGCTGATTGAGCTAGATGATGATATCAATGCTAAGGACGAGTATGGGCGGACACCCCTCTCTTCGGCAGCTGCGAATGGGCATGAGGCTGTTGTGCGGCTGCTGATCGAGCGAGATGATGTGGATATCAATTCTAAGGACAAGTATGGGCGGACACGGCTGCTGATCGGGCGAGATGATGTTGATATTAATGCTAAGGACAATATTGGGCCGACAGCCCTCTCATTGGCAGCTATGAATGGGCATGTGGCTGTTGTGCGGCTGCTGATTGAGCAAGATGATGTTGATATCAATGCTAAGGACAAGCATGGACGGACACCCCTCTCATTGGCAGCTGCGAATGGGCATGAGGCTGTTGTGCGGCTGCTGATTGAGCGAGATGATGTTGATATCGATGCTAAGGTCGAGCGTGGGTGGACACTACTCTCCTGGGCAGCTGCGAAGGGGCATGAGGATGTTGTGCGGCTGCTGGTCGAGCGATATGATGTGGATATTAATGCTGAGGACACTCATGGACGGACGCCCCTCTCATTGGCAGCTGAGAGTGGGCATGAGGCTGTTGTGCGGTTGCTGAATGATCAACGTGATGTGTAGGCAAAATTGTACCAGCTTCCTCCTTTGTGGAGATACCACGAGGGTCGACGTTCTGGCAGCGGGTGAGGGCACCAGTAGTGCTAGATAAAGCTTAAACTCCGAATCTCGAGTATTCCTATACTGATGTATCTATTTATTTCCGGCTTTTTATGAACGAACCTTGCAAGTCTATGTTCCCATAGTATCGAATATGATTACATGTATTTATCTACTGATGGCAGCTGTATTCCCATTGTATTTCTTATAAGTGACAGAAGAGTGACTTGATTGGTACTTTTCATTCATTACATAAGTACCGGTAGGTCTGCTCCTAGGCCTTAATGCAAAAAATAAAAGCTAATCCTTTTTATAAAAATAAATCAGTACTCGTATTCAAGTTATGGCGAGAAAGTCAAGTCCGTATCTAAGCTAAGTTGTAGCCGTGCCAGTTAAATTACCGGAAAGGATTTCTGGCTGCAGGATCCATGAAACTTTAACGCCGGTACTGTTAAGTGCTCAGGCTCATAGCAGACTGCTCGCGGGTATAGACTTTTTCTTATTGAAAAAAAAAAAGGGGGATCTGTAACTACAATTATAACGAGTGTTTTCTGCCAGAGTTGATCTAGGCATACGGCTATTTATTCTTATACCGTAGTGCTAAATTGGTAGCTGTAAATAATAAGTAAATCGAGGCCCTCAGAGGGTATGAACGCAAAGGATTTGGGTGGGTTGGGGGGGGGGGAAGGGGAACAGGAAAAAACCAGAATGCGGCTCATCTGCTAGGGTGGGGATGGAGCTGGCAGGTCTTGGGGGAAGGCGGAGGCAGATCAGGAATGGTGCGAGAAGGTGTGAGAGGAGCTGCGGGACAAGGGTTAAGGGGGTGGAGGGTGGTATCTATGTAACTGATTCAGAATTCCTTCAGGGTTGGGGGTCCTGAGGGTGGTTAATTTACCGGGCCCATTGCCGGGCTCTTCATAGTTGGATTAACTTGAATACAAGTAATCACTTTTAAAAAATAAAATAAAAAAACTCAAAGAATCCATGACAAAAGCACACCTTCAAGGCCAACCTCAACTTAAAAAATCTCTACTACCTTTATATCCAGCTGCATTCAAAGAAGAAAGGTACGGATCCTAAACCATATCCTGCACTGGTAGGAGGGCTATTGTACATAGCTCAGATGACAAGACCTGAGATTTCCATCCAGGTTAATATATTAGGTAGGCAAACAGCCAACCCATCGGCAATAAATCCACAGGCAGCCAGAGCAATACTTTAATACCTGGTACAACCAAACCTACTGGCCTAATCCTGAAAAATCCTGCCAATCTAGACCTTATAATATATGCCGACGCAACAATAAGATGGTATAGCCGGCGTCAAGATACAGTCTCACTATCTATCACCGAGGCCGAATATATAGCAGCCTGCTAAGGTGCTAAGATGCTGCCTGGGCCCAGCGATTCTTTGCTGTGACACGTTCAATTAAAACCAATCCTACGAACTGATAGTGAAGGCGCATTCAACTTGGCATACACCTCCCGATGTATCAGAAGAACTAGACACATAGCACTATCTACGCCAACAAGTGAAAGCGGACAACTTGGAAAATAAGACCATTCCAGGCAAAGATAATCCAGTCGATATTCTTACAAACTCACTAGGTGGATGTCACTGACCGGGTAAATGAGGGTATAGGAAATACAGGCCGCTCATGTATGGACCTATGTGTTGAGGAATTGCGGGGCCGTTCTGGAATGATATATATGTGTACTGTAGGCATTGTATGAAGGAATACTTAGTGAAAACCCGAGTCTATTATTATATACATAATAAAAGCTCAAACCTCTACTTGTTCAATCAAAACTCATACTTCACTGCGAGAAAATTCCATGATACCTCTCATTAACAGTACTATAGTCTTGTCCTCTCCTATATCCTGTAAAGTATCATCAATATTGTGTGATAACATCAACAACATCATACTCCAAAACCACTCGTTTCCTATCATTATCTTTGCCAGCAATAAAATACATTAGTGCATAATTGCGCAGCTCATAATCATTTAATGCCTTTCATCGCAGCTTGATTGCTGGCAAATCACCTGCTGGGGCCTTCAAGTTCAGGTCTCATAGGTATCTTTTAATGAATTGGATTATTTATTTTTTATTTATTTTTAATTTTTTTTAGTCTTTACTCGCAATCGACCAAAGATCATAACGGGGCCCCGAAGCCTCCCCTTTAAAGGTTCGACCTAAGCTTTCGGTACAAGAAGCCAAAACTACATATATCTGTAACCCACCAATGTAAAGAAAATACAAGTATATATAACCCGACTTACTACTTCGAACTCGAATTGGAATTTAAGTCTGAGGCTGCCTCTACCCTAACCCAACCCCTCTCAAAAATCATATGCTTCAACCTCCCCTCAACATCTTCCTAGTATGGCCTTCCCGCACATGAAAAGAAACTGGTTTCGTAAGAAAAACGACCATCGAGATAGTGGTCTTATAGTACCTCCTGCTTCCCCCTGATAGAACGTATAGGTCATATTCCTAGATGTTCGTCCGATAATGTCCGTCCGATAATGTCCCAGGAACATCATCGAGCTCTATTTAACATGATACCAGGACTGCTAGTGTATCCTAGACCGCCCTATGTAGTACTATCACCTCCCCTCGGGCGCATCATGGCAAAGAAAAAGAAAAAAAATAAAGCAATTAATTGTAAAACAAAAGAATCCAGAAAATCCCATATCCTTATAGCCCAACCTCCCCTGGTTCTGTCCGTCATAGATTCAAAAACTACTATAAGGTTGTATTTATTAGTGTAGGCATTTAAGTCAGAGAGAAATTACCTGAAATTTGTTGATATTGTACTCATACATTGTAGGAAAAATGTCTGCATTCAAAATGCATAGGAAAAACTTCTATCGGATTGAGTTATTTAGGTCAGACAGGACCAAGGAGCAGTTATACCCCATACGGGCAGGAAAAAACTTCTGTCTTCAAATCCCATACTGGTTGATTTAGGTCAGGCAGGACCAAGGAGTGTATAACATACCCCACATTTAGGACCAAGGAGTGCATAACATACCCCATACTGATTCGTTTAGGTCAGTCAGGACCAAGGAGGGATAACATGCCCCATACTGATTCATTTTATACCGTGAAATCATAAACATAGCGAATACAATACTGTACACTATGACTATGGACTCGTAATACGGTTAACTAGCTAGTCACTTGGATGGAAGAAATTAGGAATAGTTATAAGGCAAGCAGATTGCCTGGTATAAGGAGGTCGAAGAAGGACATAAGAAGCATATCGAAAAAGTAGGGAATATGAAAAAATCCTGGAAGGATGCGAAAATAATACAAGTATATTCAGGTTAAATGTGAAGAAAATAATTAATTAATTAAAGAAAATTTGGAGAGAAAATGTGCTTTCTTCTCGAGGCATGCTTACGATAGTTTCTTGCAATGTTTTTTTACGATGTTTTTTTATGAGTTGCTCGCAATAGGTACTACTTAGAGTTACAACTAGAATGAACTTGAAGGGATTAGTTCCCTTAGCATCTATGAGGCTTGTGCTAAAAACCTTGATTGGAACTAAGTTGTGTTTTGACAACTACTAATACTTCTTATTCCCATTCGCTTCACATCCTATATTGTGTCTGCTATGGGTCTATAGCATGGGACACTATTATAATAAACCCTAGTCCGAACTACTAATAGTACGAAGGGCGGGACTTGTGAGGGTGTGAGGTATGTTGCGAGTAGTTAGGGATCCTGGGATTAAGCGGGAGGTAGTAAAGGTTCAAGTACTAGAGAAGAGCGGGATTGACAAGATCGAGCAGGTGTATGGGTTCGGAGGTCGTAGGTGACTTGGACGAGACCAAGGTCAAACGAGTAGGCATAAACAAGGTCAAGATTAGGGACATGGAAGTCTGAGCTACGCTCGAGAGATAGAAGATCGATATATTGTGAATAACTAGGTACAGTGGAGTAAACAAGTTGTTGCGTGAAGAAGAAGAGAGAAGGGAAATAGACAGGAGAAACTGGTTCCTTTTATAGGAATCCAGTATCATTCAAGACTCATAATTCTCGTTAGAAATCCGGGGTTACAAAGCATAAAGAATAAACTAGAAGATTCGTGCGTGAACTAGAAAACCATAGAGTTCCGACAAAACATTCTATTGCTTAGGATATGAATCTACTAGATGGTTCTAGTAGATTCCCAAATAAGCGAGTACCTAATCTGGACTTCCGGGATGCAGTCGGTTATCATGCAGATTAGGGCTGGGATCAGGGTTCGAGTTACTAGAATTGGAATAGCAACCAAAGGGCCAGCAATAGCATGGTAAATTCGTACTGAGTTAGGATCATGTTGAGCCGCAAGTATATATGAGTTGGCAAGTGCGTGGGTTGCCAATACAAAACAGGGGCCGGAGGTTCTTGGGACATAGGCAAGGGTTGGTTCGTAACAGTAGGCCCTCCTCTGAGGACGAGCTCCTGCGAGTCATGGTCGAGTTCTTCATCATCTGGGACGATAAAGGGATTGTGACGAGTTCCGAGTCCACTCATTTTAGGAGAGTACGGGGTCGAGGTTTAGATGGGTATGAAGTGTAGAATTTTTTCATAGCACTAGGTGCATTTAAAAACAGGTCAGCAGGTTCCCAAGTAAGCTCGTCATATCCTATCCAGCGAGCAAGGTATTCAAGCGTACGTCCACGGAAACGGGAGTCAACAATCTCGTCAATTTCCCACTCAGCTTCATCTTCAATAATAATCGGAGGAGGTGGAGATTGAATTTGCCCTGGTAAGGGGTCGGTTGATGCAGGTTCGAGAAGAGAGATATGGAAGACGGGATGAATTTTCATGGAAGGGGGAAGGTCGAGCTTATAAGCATGGGAGGAGATCTTCTAGATGATTCGAAATTTGCCAAGCTTTTTAAAATCTAGCTTAGTGGAGGGACGAGTTGTTTTGATGTGTCGGCGTAGTAGCCATACTTCATCGCTGATTTCTAGCTTAGAAGAGGGGATTCGAGATTTATTGGCTTGTTCGGAATAAGTTGCTTGAGCCCACATCATTTCAGATCTAAGGTGGGCATTGAGTTCTGAGAGGCGATCGGCATAATCCTTGATGACAGAAGGTGCTAGAAGTTTCTTTGCAGGGTTTGGATTAATCTAGTAGCGAGGATTTTCTCCATACATAGCTTGGAATGGCGTGATTCCAAGGGTAGCAGACAGGGTATTATTATATGAGAATTCTGCCATCGTGATTAGTTCAGACCAGTTATCTTGTTGGTAATTGCAGTAGGCACGTAAATATTGTTCTGCAATTGCGTTGATCCTTTTGGTTTGGCCATCTGTTTGGGGGTGGAAGGTAGTAGAAACTTTTTGTTGAATTCCTACTAGGGACATGAGGGAGCGGGTAAATTTAGAGACAAATTGGGTACCTCGATCGGAGACAATAGAGTCAGGAATTCCATGGAGATGGAATATATTGTCAAAGAAAAGCTTTGCAATTTACTTGGAGTTGACATCTATTGTTGTTAGGATATAGTGAGCTATTTTTGAGAGTCGGTCAACTACTATGAGTAAAGCATCAAATCTATTAGAGGTAGGGAGCCCTGTAACAAGGTCGAGAGAAACAGATAACCATTTTTTAAATGGTACTTGGAGGGGTTTTAGAAGACCATAAGGGGCATGGCGGGCAGGTTTAATTCTAGTACATGTATCACAATTTCCAAGGTATTGTGCAATAGTTTGGCGCATTTTTGGCCACCAATAATCTCGTGATACAAGTTCGTATGTAGCTGCTCGACCAGGGTGTCCTGCAGCGGGGTAATCATGGCAGTTTCAAAGGATGCGGAGGTGAATTTCGGGGGAGTCAGGAACATAAACAACATCATTAACCAAGATTAGTCCATCAGAAATTTTACATTCTGATAAAGGGACTAGTGCATGTTTCCTGATATTAGTTTCGAGAGCATGAATTATTTCGAGAGCAAGTTTATCAGTGTTCAAGGCCACCCGAATATCCTCATTATTAGTAATAGAAGCGGCAGAAAGAGAGAATTTTTCAGGTGGTATTAAAGCTTGTATAGGACGGCCACGTTCATCCCCTTTTTTAGGGAGATCTCCAGATCGTCTAGTCAATGCATCAGCCTTAGCATTCTGGTTTCCTGGTGGAAAAATAATCTTAAAGTCATATTGGGCTAATTCTTGAGCCCATCTAGCTTGTCAGTGAGAGAGGAGTGCCTTAGTCATAAAGGTCTGGAGGTTATAGTGGTCCGTGATTATCGTGAAAGGTCGTGGTAGTTGGTGCAGATATATATGCCATTTTTTAAGGACTAAAATAATGGCGAGAAGTTCCTTATCACTGATTCCATAGTTACATTCGGCTGGTGACATCTTTTCAGAGATAAATGCAACTGGATGGAGAACGAGTTTCCCATTCTCTAAATGTTTTTGGGAGAGAATACCCGAAGTAACATAGTCTGAAGCATCTGTTTCGATGATAGTTTCGAGGTTGGAGTTGAAGTGTCAGAGTATGGGGGCAGAAGTAAAGGCTTGTTTGAGGAGTTCACAGACTTCCTCACATGATGAATCCCAGAGAAAAGGTATATCTTTCCAGAGTAGATTGAAGAGGGGTTGATATAAGTAAGAATACTTATTAATGAACTATCGATAGAAGTTAGCGAATCCAAGGAAGCATTGTATGTCCCTAACGGATTTTGGGATTTCCCAGTTAAGGACTGTGTTAACCTTTTCAGGGTCCATTTCGAGGCCATGTTCAGAGATAATGAAACCAAGAAACATAGTCTTATTAATGGAGAATTCACATTTTTCAGGTTTAATGAATAGCCCAGCCTCTTTCAGCTTTTGTAGGACTTTTCGAACTTGTTCTTTGTGTTCTTTCCAAGTTTTCGAGTAGATCAAGATATCATCTATATAGCAGACACAAAATATATCAAGGTATTCTTATAGAGTGTCATTCATAAACCTTTGGGTGGTTGTAGGTGTGTTAGTTAACCCGAAGGGCATGACAAGGAACTCAAATAATCCGTAACGAGTTCTGAAGGCTGTTTTCTACTCATCACCTTCCTTGATTCGAATTTGATTAAAGCAAGCATGGAGATCGAGTCGAGTAAAATATTTACAACCTCGAATTTGGTTCAGAGTTTTCTCGATTCTAGGTAGAGGGTTACGATCTTTGATTGTAATATGGTTCAAAGCACGGTAGTCGACACAGAGGCAGAGGGAACCATCCTTTTTTTTTGCAAAAAGGATTGGGGAGGCAGCTGATGAGGAGCTTGCTCGAATAAAGGATTTGGAGAGATTTTCATCAATCCATTTCCTCACTTCCTTTAGTTCAGCATCGGACATGGAGTACATTCAACCGAATGGAGGTTTAGCTCCATCTTGTACAGGAATTGCGTGGTCAACATAATGGTGAGGGGGTAAGATTCGGGCTTGTTTTTCAGAAAAAAGAGATAAGTATTCATGATATTCAGGAGGTACAAGCTTGGCAGCAGACTCGCTATTATCGTCATCGTCTTCTGGGGAGGCATATATGGCTGCAATACATAATTTGGCTTCAGGATCCTTAATAGCTATTCGGAAGGCAGCCCGTGAGATAATCGAGATTCGGAGGGTTTCGGAGGGTTCTGTGGTATTTTTTGAGTTTCGTATAGGGAGACAGTATGCATGACAATATCCAGAGGCAAAGGCGATGGTATTGTGAGTCCAGTTAATCGTAGGGTTATGGAGTTTGAGCCATGATTTTCCAACAATCATATTCCAACCAGCTAGCTTAGTTACATGGAAGGTAAGTTCTTCCATATGTTGGTCCATAGTTAGCTTGAAGGTACACGTATGGATTATTTGTCCTACAAGAGAACGTTTTCCATCTACGAGTACAAGGTCCTCAGGCTTAGGTTTCAAGTCAAAAGACAAGTTCAGGTTCAAGGCATAATCAAGATCGATAAACTGGGAGCTAGCCCCCGAGTCTACCATGCAGGTTCCAGAAAGGTTTTCATTGACAAGGCATGGTAAAATAAGTGGATTATCAGACCCCAAATCATGAATAACAGAAAGTACAGAGATAACTAAAGCAGAAGCAAGACGACGTCGACGAGCAAGTCATTGATGAGACTTGCAAGAAACTACAGGTAAAACATATCCAGTTCCTTCGAGATGAATTTCCTCCAAAGCAGAGAATGAGTGAGAACTAACAAAAGAAACAAGATCAGGAGAGATGGCACCAGGATGCATCCTGGCGCTCTTTGAACTGCTATCGTTATTCAAAGAGTGCTCTAGTTTTTTGGAACCTCGAAGAGGGTCTGAGGTCCGGGAGTAGTAGTAGTATTGAGAGGGGGTGGAGCAGTGCTAGCAGTAGCTAGTTTTTTGTTTTTGGCAGAAATGGGGCAGTTTGTAGCCCAATGACCCGCATTTCCGCAATACATACAAAGTCCATTTTCACAACAATACTTGTGGATATCATTAGTAAGGGGACCTCTTTTTCGAGAAACTGAGAGGTCCATTGGTCCAGGAGTAGTTCCAACTGAAGTAGAAGGAACAGAAGGTCGGGAGGCGGAAGTGGGAGTTTGGTGACTAGGGCCTGTAGTCTTAGTAGGGTTCTGGTTCAACATCTTAGCCCTATTATCCAACTTAATACAAAGTTGGACGAATTCATCGAAGTCTTCCGGAGGTGTAGCTTAATAGGATAATGCGATCCTAAGTGCTTAGTTTCCTCCATTCGTGAAGAAGCAGATTTTGGTTCGGTGGTCCAGACTAAGGGCAGCAGTATATGTCGCGAATTCGCCATGGTAAGTGGAGCAGTCCTTATTTCCCTGCTTGAGAGCAAGGAGTTTTCGTTCTGCAGTAGCACGGGCATCAGAGTCATCGTATGCATTCTTCAATGCTGTTGCAAATTCCGCATATGAATCGAAGTCAATCAATTCTGTAGTTCGATCAAGATGAGGCTCAAACTAGTCAGCTGCAGACTCTGTTAAATAAGATGCTACATAGGCGATTTTCGCAGCTTTATTATTATACCGTGCAGGGTCAGATGAGAATACTAATGAGAGTTTGATCATAAATCTCGTGAACTTAGATCTAGTATCATCAAAGTTCTCGGGTTTATGGAGTTTTGGAGCTCGAGAGGATGTTGATGCAGAAGTAGAGCTTGGAATTAAACTAGAAGCCGTAATTCCATATTCGTATCCCCTATTGTAATAGTGCCAACAACATTCCGTAGTTGTAGAAGTACCTGTAACAGGGATATCGAAATTAGTGGAAACTCCTCATCCTGATCATATGCCTGCACCAAATGCCCCATGGATCCAGGAATAGAAGGAAGTTGGGGTTCCTGTTGGAAGGATAGGGAAGACAGTAGGGGGTTCTGGAGGAGTCTCACAGAGAATTGATGCTAAGTTATGCCATTGATCATCATCAGATGGAGGTACCTGCTGTTGTTGCTGCATAGAGGAAGACATTTTTGCGTAGTGGAGACTATAAGGGATGCAACAAAATGTAATAAACCCTAGTCCGAACTACCAATAGTACGAAGGGTGGGACTTGTGAGGGTGTGAGGTACGTTGCGAGTAGTTAGAGATCCTGGGATTAAGCGGGAGGTAGTAAAGGTTCAAGTACTGGAGAAGAGCGGGATTAACAAGATCGAGCAGGTGTACGGGTTCGGAGGTCGGAAGTGACTTGGACGAGACCAAAGTCAAATGAGTAGGCATAAACAAGGTCAAGATTAGGAACGTGGAAGTCTGAGCTATACTCGAGAGATAGAAGATAGATATATTGTGAATAACTAGGTACAGTGGAGTAAACAAGTTGTTGTGTGAAGAAGAAAAGAGAAGGGAAATAGACAGGAGAAACTGGTTCCTTTTATAGGAATCCAGTATCATTCAAGACTCATAATTCTCATTAGAAATCCGGAGTTACAAAGCATAAAGAATGAACTAGAAGATTCGTACGTGAACTAGAAAACCATAGAGTTCTGACAAAACATTCTATTCCTTAGGATATGAATCTACTAGATGGTTCTAGTAGATTCCCGAATAAGCAAGTACCTAATCTAGACTTCCGGGATGCGGTCGGTTGTCATGCAGATCAGGGCTGGGATTGGGGTTCGAGTTACTGGAATTGGAATAGCAACCAAAGGGCCAGCAATATCATAGTAAATTCATACTGAGTCAGGATCATGTTGAGCTGCAAGTATATATGAGTTGGCAAGTGCATAAGTTGCCAATACAAAATAGGGGCCGGAGGTTCTTGGGACATGGGCAAGGGTTGGTTCGTAACAACCATGAACTACGAAGCCATTATATCGACATATGCTTTATTGGTAGCCCTTTGTATTTGATGACTTGAGGTTTAGTTACCTATCAAGCTCTATATGGATGTATATATCTATATATACACCATATCTTCTTATTTATCCACTAATATAGTCATGAGTATGTCATAGACTATATCGTGGATGAATATGGGAGGGGACCCATCAGATAGTGATGGGGAGTGAAGCACCTTTTTTTTCGTAAGTCTAGGGTCCCCCCTCCTTACTCGGCATATATTATATAAATATAATACATACAAGCTCTACGCTTATTAATGTATTAGTGGAGGAACAGGATGTTCCTAGATAGGCAACGCTAGGGTCAAGGACTAGTGATCATACCGAGTATATAACGAGAGGGAGACAAGCTCTAGAGAGAACAAGTACAATGATGAGAATGACCTTTCTCCACATATACATGATTTTCCTCTGCACATGTATGACACGTATATGACCTGCTCCTACAGCACAGTTATCTCATATCTTGTCCTTCAAGGTTATAACCCCGGTGAAGCCTTACTGAACGCTTTTTGTTTCTCTCCTGACCATGATGTCCGAACACTCAGAGAAGGAGGTAGTCATTACCAAACTAAACTCCAAAAACTATTAGGAATGGAAGAGAGACATTCTAATGATTTTAATCATGAAAGACCTATTGGAACATCTCTAAGACGACCGTCCTCCCGCTGCACATGAAGAAGAATAACGGAACTAGCATCATACCTAGCACAAAGCTTTAGCCGTCATCTACTTGCAATGCGAAAGAGAATAAAAGCTCCTGATCGGTGAGGCTGAGACAGGGAGAGAAGCTTGGGATATCCTCGCTGAAAAATATGCATCTGCTGACCTAGTAAATATCATGAAAATAAAGGAGATTTTCGGGAAAGCTAGGAAGAGACTGGAACAATTAATAAGCTCATGGGTATCATATATGAAATCCCTCACAAACCAACTTCAAGAGATGGGAGAGGAAATCGATCAAGATAGAGTAGTCCACAGAATCGTGAATGGTATAGGAAAAGAATTTAGAAGTATAAAAGCATCTTTAAGGGCCATTCGACAAGGACGATTAACTGTAGAACTCGTTTTACAACAGCTCGAAGCTGTAGAGTTATATATGATAGAAGAGATAACAGACATCAGCAAGAAAAAATTGGCGTCCAGATGCCAGACCAAAATCTGGTGCGTCCTATGCGTCCTGTGCGTCTGGATGCCCCCCACACTCGCAACATAATCCAGATGCTGCTAGCGCACCCCGGTAGGTGCAAAAGCATCCCAATGCCATTAGGGTCCAAACTAATGTCGGACGATGAAGCCTGCCACAGAGCAGCACAAAAGCATCTTAACGCCATTAGTGTGCACACTGACATCGGATGATCTTGTCTTGTCTTTTGTTTGTCTAGTGCCTAATTTCCAATACATATGTTCAAACCGTTAGACTGCGCTACGTTTATTCTATTTAAGTTCTGCGAGCTATTATCTTCATTTATTCTTCTGCTAGCTATATATGTATATTCTAGTTCCCATCATGAATATCATTCTATATATGGAGATCAATGCAGTTATTGACAATATAAAGCTCCTCAATATGGATCAGAATTAGATGGGCCATGCTTTCTATGTCCACAATTCTGATTACATAATTCTTCGATGGCAATTCGACTCGAACCATGCCCTCTGGACCATCAGGCATCGATGATCTGACTATTGTTATTAGTGAAACATGTGCAAGGTGGTAAGTATCTTGGTCTACTCATAGTTTGAACAAAGCATTTAGTTTGGCAGGAACTCTGCCGTCAAGTCCACCAGGGACTTTCGGTTCTAGGGACTCCTGCCGTCTCACAAATACCCAGTCATTTCTGTCATGTTGGTTGCGGAACAACTTACCTCCAGTGCAGCGTAGATGGTGTAACATGTACCCATCATCATTGAATGTGGGAACCGCAACTTGGAGGGTATGAAATACCTCCACCGGGGCATATTGTAGATGTGCCTCGTCAGATTCTGGGTTGTAGGACTGGGGATAACTGTATGCAAGATAGGTGCTTGTCAGAGTTTGCAGGTCAAGTAGCCGGAAGAGTTTCTGCAATGTTTCGAGATTATATATATCTTTGGAGATCAGGGGTCCCTGCAACTTATGTCTTGTCAGCTCAGGGGCAGCGTCTCTAGAGAGATGTAAGCCGGGGCGCGTCGGATGAATGATGCTCCATATGTCCGCGAGTATATGTGGAAGTTCAGTAATCTACTGTTCAATATTCCTCTCTCGCATAGCGAAATTGTGTTCTCGTATATAGGTCTGAATGACCTGGGGCACTGCATTGATATGATTACTCCACCGGTATGCATCCTTGAGAGGCTTATGCGAAGCCTCATAGATCTCAGTTGAATATTGAAGGAGAGATCCGTATTGCACTATTTGATCCGCAAAATGCGAAATCAAATGCATTTTTGGGAAGTTGTAGTATGCTCTACTGATAAGAGTGTCGTGCACCAATTCCTCTCTCTCTTGGGTGAGCTCCTCTTGGAGCTTTCGGCATTTATTGGGGGTAGCAGGCCGTGAGTCATCCGACACGAGTTGTCGGTGATATTCCGTATAGATGCCCTAAGATGCCACCTTTGCCACAGCCTTAGAGGACTTTGTTGCCCTAAACTGGAGAAATACCTCTTTGTACTTGTGAAAGTCCTCGAGGTAATCCCTCATTGATTGTATTGACCCCGGGGTGTGCACTTTATATTATGCGATAAGAATAAAGTCAGTTAAATATCGAACACACAAGATTGCCTTGTGGTATGATGGCTTATGTCGGGGGGCCATCGTAGGTGTGTCGGATGTTCAACTTAATGCTGCTGTGAATAAGGCCAGCAGTACTTGTAGCAAATTCCGCATTTCTTTCCCCTGCCATTGGGAGACTGAACGGTAGGCCTTGTTTGGCCTTATGAATCCCAGGAAAGGGGACAATCATGACCATATATGATCAAATATGGTGAGCCGTCCGACGTGTTCTAGGAAGCCCTAGACCCATTTCATCAGGTAGGTCAGCATCTCTAAATGTAGTGTATGCAGAGTATGTGGTCAAACCAGAGTATGGGGGTCACAATGGGGAATGTGCCAAAGTGCATTGTTCATCTGCTTAACACCATCAGTTTCGAGGACTTCAACGTTAGATTTGTGGTATGCTGTCACATACCGGGAGTAGGACTGCGTATCGTATGCGGTGTCTAGGAGCTCGCCAAATTCATTCAGGGAGGTGATGCAAATAGGGCATTGATTGGTCATAATGCTATGGATCATAGCATTCTCTATGTGGTCTGCCAACTAGGCAGAGAGCCTAGGCATGGATTTGCGTATCTTCTCATCATAATATACCATTTCAATCCCTTGCTGACTTACGGCGTCGGCTAGGGGACTGAGTATGGAGCTCAGAATCTCATAGGTAACCTGAAGGGCATCTAATTCCTAGGCTATAGTGGGGTTTCCCGGAATTTTGTCAAGACATTTAGGTGGGATAGGTAACAGGGCTATCGGAATCCATGCATTCATTGATGGTTTGTTGCATATAGTGGATTTGATATTGCCTATGCTCATATATAGTGGCCACAATTTCTTGTTCCCGGAAAAGTTGGTCAGATGTGTTTGATTCGACACCAGAAGTATGGGGATGAGTGTGGTGCTGACGGGTATGAGCTCCTATAAGACGTAAGCAAGCAGCCATAGTAGGATAATTGGAGTGCATACCTGTTGATCCCACCACCATGAAGCCATATTCATCTCCGAATACACTCTCTTATTGTCCTTGTTAAATAACTTCACCGGTTCCTAGACGACATGGGTCACAAATGCTCTCTGGCGCAATAGATATTTGATACAATCGATTATATTGCGATAGTAGAAATCTGACTTTGGACGTAATGCATATTGCACGGATCCTTTGGTCTACCAAGGATCTGCAACCATTTTTGCAGTTTGCCTGCAGAATGTGTATCCTAATTTAAAAGAGACACATGATGTCGGAGAGTCGTCGGGTGTTTTCTGCAAAAGGTCGGCCTGGAAGAAATTATCAATCCTGCCTTGTGGGACCTTGCTGAACGTGAAAAAGGATGCCAGTTTGTAATCTCGCATATTGTGGAATGAGTAGAGATGATTGTACAGGCGGGAACGCGGATTATGAAATGGATAGTCTCCGAGAGGTTGCCTAGTATTATATCTGGCAGGGAGTTGCTAAACCATATCGATTTTATATGCATTAGTGTTGGGCGAGGGATTAGTGGATTCGTGGATTGGTTTAGCATCCGAGTCATTGCAGAGATCTTGTACACCATCTTGCTCCACCAACTGGTAATCTTGCTCAAGTCCTTAGGTTTAATCGACCTCAATGTCATCAGCATCAGGAATGCATCTGTTGGAACTTTGATCTTTGAGAGTTAGCCGAGTCAATATCTAGAATGCCTCAAAGAGATTCTTCACCTTTGTGGGTCAATATTGAACCTGTTTGCTAGAGGTAGGTTTGTGTACACTACGAAATGTCGGTTTGGCGACATGAGAAAGAGTTCATCGTTACGTCTTTGTTCGGGTGTTTGGTCTCCATGTGGTTAGCATATGCTCCCTATGAGGCATACATACTTGTGCACCAGGGACAACGTGTTTTCGTGGTGTTCATGTTAAAAGATGTGTAGTTTCACGTTGTTCGAGGTGAGTATATAGAAAGAGGTTGTTTCACTATATATTAGACTAGTGCCATTGTCTACCAAGCACGTCGGCATTTAGCCATCGGCAATAGGGAGAGTAGTAATGTCGTTGCCAAATATAAGAATAAAAAAGCAAAATGGACATAGAAATCGAATGTGTGGCTTAGTACAAAAGAAAAATGTGAAAACAAAAACCAAGCCACTATACCATATCTGCTAATCTGTTAATATATATAGAAAGGGGGATTTTATCACAGTAATCTGGGAATTATGGCTTTTCGCAGTAGAATACTTTGTGTGGTGCACTTTGCCATGTTGTATACATCAGGAAAGAATAAATAGTTTGCCTCCAGTGTCTTTGTAGCATCCAGTGGCATCCAGTGGCGTCCTGTGCCTCTTTTGTGTCTCCTGTATCTCCCAGAAACATTGTTTACTAGAGACACAGGAGACACAAAGGAGGCACAGGACGCTACTGGATGCCACTGGATGCTATAAAAGACACTAGAGGCAAACTATTTATTTTTTCCTGATGTATACTATACTAGTACATTTGTGGATTAAGTGTGTCATTGGTTGGCTATAGGCCGTCGGCTTAGCACATTAGCCAGTACATTCTATAATTTGTGAAGTTTGACCTCAAACGGTCATATTTTCAAATCTCAATAGAAGGCCAAAGAAAGGCCTTCCATTGAGATATAAAAGACTAGGCATACCTCATCTTGTATTCCATTTAGAATATGATTCATATATTCATATTCTACATACAATAGACTAGACGTACAGCATCGAATCACCGACCAAAAATGTAAAGACATTTATCAGAGAAATTTCCCGATACGGTAATCCTCTATTTACCGGAACACCTACCGGATGAGCTTATCTCTTACCCGACATACTGAGGCTAACGTAGACTAAACCAGATTCATGTTAAGCAGCTAACATGGTCATGCCGAAGAACCTAATTCAGAACTTTAAGGCTGATTTGGGTTGGGACACTCGAGACGCCGACTACACCTCGTAGTGCAATGCTGTCAAGGAGTATTGCGCTCGACATTCTATTCACACTTGGGGAGCAGCCAGTCAAGCAGAGAAAGATGCACTAGTAATTGCCGCCTGCGGCCTGACGGGATTCAGACCGACCATCAGAGATCGACTGGCGTCGGGCTCTGATTTCCACAAAAAGGCGTGGGAGGTACTGCTTCAAGATTGCCTCAAAAAACGCTCTGAGACCACTAAGAACCTGGCTATCAAGTGCGCGCGAAAAAGAGTACAACTGGATGTAGTTTCCGATGGCGATGATAAAGTACCCGATGGCGAAATCAAGCCAATAGCTGTATTATTCTGGGTTGCTGATCCTGATGTGGGTGCTTATAGGGATGTTAATGGCTGGATTTGGGATGAATGTACGAGGAGGAAAATTGCAGAGATTCGGCTAATGACTCTAGATGGGATTTGGGACATGGTTAAGGCTTATGTTCCTGCTGGCAGGAAGGTTCGTGAAATTATTGGTGCGCTCGCAGACCCTACCCCTCCTAACCTCACCTTTCCTGCCGACTATATAAGCCTAAATACCGACGCGGAGGTGAGAGGGTTTTTCCGAATGACAAAGGCTAACCCCGTACACCTGTTGGTAATTCTGTATATGTTATCACCTAGAGCCAATACACCCCCGCCCGGAGCAGCTTACTTCGAACTCGAGAAATTCGCCCCTCTGACCGAATACGACGACTATACTGAGGATCCCGACGCCATTGTGCGGAATACTGCTGGTGTTGGTCGCTGACGTATACCTACAAGAGACCATACTTTCGAAGAACGAAAATATGAACTACGCGCAAGAATCAAACGCCAGCAGGATACCAAAATCACAGTAAAGGCCGAGCACCAGCGCCTGTTTCCGAATACAGGGATCATGGATTCAGATGACGAGGACTTTTGCTACATTGACTGGCTGAAAATGCCGAAGCCTACTACGGGTCCTCAACTAGTTAAAGCACGTCAGGTCGTGCCTGTCGGGCGTCGGGCAACTCACTTGAACTGACACCTTGGTGTCGGTCGAGTAGTAAGCAAAGTTCGTGGGTTAAACGCTACCTAATACCATTGGGAGACACTCAATGGTCAGCATGCTCCTGCTCCTGCTCCTGCTCCTGCTTCTGCTCCACCTCCACCTCCACCTCCACCCCCACCCCCACCTCAAAATGCGGCTGCAGACCCCGCTGCCGGAATTCCAGTGATTCTTAGGCCAGGGGGTCAGTATACTAACCGAGCCAGCAGAGGCCAACGAAGGCAGTGAGGATTAGGGTAGTCTGGTTGGGATTAGGGTGGTTTTGCAAGGAATTAGGTGAGGATCTATGATTGAGGCTCATTCCTGACAAACGCTAATGTCTGGCGAACTAAGCTATACATAGTCTAGATGACTTTGGACATCGGGTATAAGTCTGGTTAGTCAGGTGTTAGTCGGGTATTAGTCGAGTTAGTTGGGATTTTTAAGGGTTAGTCAAGTGTGTTTTATATTATTCAGTTTTAGTTTTATTATCGTTCTGGTTGTATCTTGTTATCGGGTGTTATTCTAGATAGGGTTAGATATTGTCTTCAAGATAGAAGATAGAAGACAATAGAAGTCAGATTTCTGCTATTGAACACTGCTAAGTTGGCCTTACTCACCTCCCGGCGGGGTTATGACTTCTCTGACTCTTCCACCTTCTCTCAACATTCCAGTTCCCAACCATCTCAAATTCACACAATTGTGTCCCCTAGATCACAACCTCATACCCTTGTCCCTTATCCATAATGTCTAGACACTCCCAAGGCGTCCAAAGACAACCAACAGTTACATCCTCCTCATTCCAGGAGCAGGACGAAGGCCAGGAAGATGAGGAGGCTGTAAAACAGCCTCCTCATCTTACTCTGTCCTCTAAATGACGTGCAGCGTTGGATGGAGTATGCCCAGCAAGAAAAATATGCATCGAATATAGTACACCACAGGCCACCAGCTTTGCAGCACATCCACAGAGTTCTAGGCCACGAGTAAGTAACAACTCATGCCGAAATAAGGAAAACCCTGGCTAACCAATGTACATAGTCTTCCCCACCACCGCTCACTACTGGCAGAGGGCAGCAGATTACTCATACTCCACCCAGCATCAATAATACACTAAGTGATGGTTTAAGTATTGAATCAAATGAAGATCATAACATGCAGGAGGAAGAATCTGACTACATGGTCAACAAGCTGTCTCACATCAGGCCTCACTCTAGGTCCTTTTTCAAGATTCCTAACGAATATAGACAACTCACCTCACAAGCAGCATCTCGTGTGCGTGACTATACATTGTTCGGCAATCCAATGCTCAGTGTGTCAGACCTTGAGAATCTGTTTTCTATAAGCTGGGTTAAAGCACAAGAGAATACAGGCCTAAATCAGATACGATTGAAAATCACTAATACCTATGTACATACTATTCCCCATCTATGACGTCGGATGTTAACCTCAACCATCACAGCTCTACAGCATACATTCGTATACTCGCTCCCATCTAGTATATGCATATAAACACTCTATTGTTGAGGTCTATACATTGAACAAGCTATCTCAGGTCGAGATAGCCAAGGAAGTGAACTACCTGTTAATAAAGGATCACTTTATTTGCCAGGAGGATGGTTGAGCAGTAAAACTTCCTTCCACCATCAGAAGTCTGACATGTCTAATACTTATACAGACCCATAAAAAGTATTTCAGAGCAAGCGAAATCACAGAAATCATTTTCCGCAAATATTTCGCTACTATCAAGATACGGGGATATGCCGATAATTACTTCTTTGATTCAATTAATGAAGTCTTCATATGCCTGGTTATGTCTGCCATGCGTCATTGCCTAAAGGCATGGATGACAGGCGTCTATGTTGAACCCTCGAATACAGAGAGTTTCAAATATCAGACAACCATTAGTAAGTACTTCTAATTCGACGTAGGGTAATCACTTTCTAACGTATATAGCAACATATCAACGGTTTTTAGCCACCTGGAATGCCTACCCCAGGAAGGTGCACACACTCCTCTTGGCAGCTATTAAGGCAGATATAGGCACATGTTTAGCATCGTTACAGCAAAAGGGATCACTAGAATCAAACCAACCCCTTCTTATCGGTGATACCTCGGCATATGAAGCTGAGCTCACCGAGGAACTTGCCGCGCTCAAAAGAACCACTCAGCTCACATGGCCCCAGCCCTGGACCCCCGACGTAATTTATCGCCAGAAGCACTAACACCAGAACGCAGATGACTCATTTAGTAAGTTTGGAGTTATTTTATATATAACTCTAATCAGATAAAGCTAACTCTACCTCTGGTATCCAAGCAGATGAAGAGTACAGGAATGATAAACAAGAGGCCAGTGATGAACAGGAGACCGACGAGGAACAGCAGACCAACGACGAACAGGAGACCGATGACGAACAGGAGACCGACGAGGAACATGATATTGATACATAAGTCGTACAATGGCATTTTTTTTTTTTTTGTTTTTGTTGGCTGTAATTATACTTGACAAATTGCATATCTGCCTTTTTGTGAGGGGGTTTTTAAGGGCTTTGTTTTACCTCGGGTTTTTAGGAGCTTTTTTTAGGGGGGTTTTTTTTTTATGTTTTTGTTTGTGCATGGATTAGCAAGCTAGATATCAAATATGAATTTGTCCTAATATCACATGAGAACTATCTAAGATCACTGATATAATCCGGAATTCACATGCTTCGTACCAAGGCATTCCCGACGAACAAAGTCGGGGAGCCAGTATTATAGATGTTAGTGTAGGGGAGCTCAGAGTTATGGAAGAGCAAGTATTGGCATGAACGTTGGCGAGGAGGATGCAAACAGACATGGCCTTGGTGATGAAGATAGTAAGCATGATAACCTCACGGACTGTTCAGGGATTCATAATACCATCACAGACGAGGTGCGCACTAACCTAGTGTAATGAACGCTAACCCGAACTACCAATAGTACGAAGGGCGGGACTTGTGAGGGTGTGAGGTTCGTTGCGAGTAGTTAGGGATCCTAGGATTGAGTGGGAGGTAATAAAGGTTCAAGTACTGGAGCAGAGCAGGATTGACAAGATCGAGCAGGTGTACGGGTTCGGAGGTCAGAGGGGACTTGGATGAGACCAAAGTCCAACGAGTAGGCATAAACGAGGTCAAGGGTAGGGATGTGAAAGTCTGAGCTACGCTCGAGAGATAGAAGATCGATATATTGCGAACAACTAGGTACAGTAGAGGAAACAAGTTGTTGCGTGAAGAAGAAGAGAGAAGGAAAATAGACAGGAGAAACTGGTTCCTTTTATAGGAATCCAGTATCGTTCAAGACTCATAATTCTCGTTAGAAATTCTAGGTTACAAAGCATAAAGAATGAACTAGAAGATTCGTACGTGAACTAGAAAACCATAGAGTTCCGACAATTAACGTTTCGAAAAGAAACTGTTATATAAGGCAGAGGTACCTTAAGGACTGAGATAACAAAGACTAGCTCCATGGGTTAAACAGAGACTTAAGTAGATGAGGGAGTACAGAGATCATCCTTAAGTTGTTTTTCAAAGATGATGAAAGGTGGGGGTTTATCTATCGGTTTGGCTCTCCTAGTTACGTTAACGTCTTGTTATGAATGCACGGATGACGTTAATGGTTGTTCTATTGACCAGACTTAATTAGTGCTACCGTCTTAAGAGTATATTATTATGGGACAGACGATGGGAACCTTAATGCGGTAAGGTCCGATACATACCTCTTTTAGGAGCGATGGTCTAATTAGGTTTGGGACGTTTCTTTGAAGGTCGCGGAAGACAGTAGTTCCTAATACGGCTAGCGGAGAGTCTTGAGCTACGGGTGGAATCTAGACTTTACTAAACCCGGGTTCGTTGAATAAGGCTTGTTCGGTTATTTAGAGCTTAGGGTGGGGGGCTCGATCTTTAGCCGCTACTTCAAACCGATGATGCGGCTGTGTAGTTTTGTTGAGCAGGGAGATGATTCGATCTAAAATTTTTCGAACCATTTAAAGCTTAGTAGGTCTTCTAGAGGAGGGTACGAATATTCGAGCTGGAAGGATGAAGGTACTTTTAAGTGGGGCAGAAGGTATAGAGAGAGGAGTTTGGACGTAGTTGGCTGGGGAATGGTCCCGTTTGAGTTGGAGGTGGAGGAGGCTAATAATAACTTCTGCTTGGACTCACCCTTTAACTTCTCTAACAACTGAGGGCATAGGCATCTGCATGCGAACTTATGGAACGAGCAACCTATCCTATACTGCTCGAATGAACCCTTGGACGACTGGACAAAAACTTACGTGGATCGCGACACTTTTTTAAGGTGCGAAGCATGGGTAGATTTGGAGCTGGGGCGTGAGATGGTTTTACTCACCTGAGCCTTGAACAGTATTAGGGAA
This sequence comes from Terfezia boudieri ATCC MYA-4762, assembly GCA_003788615.2. Lineage (NCBI taxonomy): Eukaryota > Fungi > Ascomycota > Pezizomycetes > Pezizales > Pezizaceae > Terfezia > Terfezia boudieri. Next base: position 17,661 of record ML121550.1, on the reverse strand, counting down.
ATAGTAAGGACTACTACTTCTTGAACTGGTGCTGAGCGTCCTCGAGCAGGAGTCTCCTCCCGGATGACAATACTTGGTTGGGAATGGGAACAGAGTTCTTGGAGGCCGGGGACAAAACATAACCATTGGGTGCGTGAACGGCTGAGTATATATGAACGCCGAGTTGTACTAGGACTGAGTCGTGCTCAAGTGGCACGATAACGACCGGGAAACCAACGATAAGGTTAAGGTCATTGAGCTTGGGGTTAGGGTCGGGACTGGACGTACTGTTGGCTGGCGTAGGGCCTTCAGGTCTAATCCATGAGCGAATAAGCCCTTAGATGATCTTGGAAGATCATCGAAGTATAGCACTCTTTATCTTATAA